>JAUPMV010000055.1:0-338595 GCA_030848855.1 Branchinecta sandiegonensis
AGTCTTTCCACTTTAGTCTTTCCACTTTAGTCTTTTCACTTTATTCTGTCCACTTCAGTGTGTACACTTTAGTCTGTCCACTGAATCTTTCTACTTCAGTCTTTCCACTATAGTCTTTCCACTTTAGTCTGTCCACTTTAGTCTTTCCACTTTAGTCTGTCCACTTTAGTCTTTCCAATATAGTCTGTCCACTTTAGTCTTTCCACTTTAGTCATTTCCACTTTAGTCTGTCCACTTTAGTCTTTCCACTTTAGTCTGTCCACTTTAGTCTTTCCACTTTAGTCATTTCCACTATCGTCTGTCCACTTTAGTCTGTCCACTTTAGTCTTTCCACTATAGTCTTTCCACTTCAGTATGTCCACGTAGTCTTTCCACTTTAGTCTTTCCACTTTAGTCTTTCCACTATAGTCTGTCCACTTTAGTCTTTCCACTATAGTCTGTGCAGTTTAGTCTTTCCATTTTAGTCTTTCCACTATAGTCTCCACTTTATTCTGTCCACTACAGTCTTTCCACTATAGTCTTTCCACTAAAGTCTATCCACTTTAGTCTTTCCACTATTCTCTGTCCACTTTAGTCTTTCCACTATAGTCTCCACTTTATTCTGTCCACTACAGTCTTTCCACTATAGTCTTTCCACTATAGTCTGTCCACTTTAGTCTTTCCTCTTTAGTCTTTCCACCATAGTTTCCACTTTATTCTGTCCACTATAGTCTTTCCACTATAGTCTTTCCATTATAGTCTGTCCACTTTAGTCTTTCCACTTTAGTTTTTCCAATTTAGTCTGTCCACTTCAGTCTTTCCACTATAGTCTTTCCACTTTAGTCTTTCCACTATAGTCTCCACTTTATTCTGTCCACTACAGTCTTTCTACTATAGTCTTTCCACTATAGTCTGTCCACTTTAGTCTTTCCACTTTGGTCTTTCCGCTTTAGTCTGCAGTTAGTCTTTCCACTATAGTCTTTTCACTATAGTCTGTCCACTTTAGTCTTTCCACTACAGTCTTTCCACTTTAGTCTTTCCACTTTAGTCTTTTCACTTTATTCTGTCCACTTCAGTGTGTACACTTTAGTCTGTCCACTGAATCTTTCTACTTCAGTCTTTCCACTATAGTCTTTCCATTTTAGTCTGTCCACTTTAGTCTTTCCACTTTAGTCTGTCCACTTTAGTCTTTCCAATATAGTCTGTCCACTTTAGTCTTTCCACTTTAGTCATTTCCACTTTAGTCTGTCCACTTTAGTCTTTCCACTTTAGTCTGTCCACTTTAGTCTTTCCACTTTAGTCTGTCCACTTTAGTCTTTCCACTTTAGTCTGTCCACTTTAGTCTTTCCAATATAGTCTGTCCACTTTAGTCTTTCCACTTTAGTCATTTCCACTTTAGTCTGTCCACTTTAGTCTTTCCACTTTAGTCTGTCCACTTTAGTGTTTCCACTTTAGTCATTTCCACTATCGTCTGTCCACTTTAGTCTTTCCACTATAGTCTGTCAACTTTAGTCTTTCCACTTTAGTCTTTCCGCTTTAGTCTGTCCACTTAGTCTTTCCACTAGATTCTGTCCACTTTAGTCTGTCCACTTTAGTCTTTCCACTATAGTCTCCACTTTATTCTGTCCACTACAGTCTTTCCACTATAGTCTTTCCACTATAGTCTGTCCACTTTAGTCTTTCCACTTTGGTCTTTCCGCTTTAGTCTGCAGTTAGTCTTTCCACTATAGTCTTTTCACTATAGTCTGTCCACTTTAGTCTTTCCACTACAGTCTTTCCACTTTAGTCTTTCCACTTTAGTCTTTTCACTTTATTCTGTCCACTTCAGTGTGTACACTTTAGTCTGTCCACTGAATCTTTCTACTTCAGTCTTTCCACTATAGTCTTTCCATTTTAGTCTGTCCACTTTAGTCTTTCCACTTTAGTCTGTCCACTTTAGTCTTTCCAATATAGTCTGTCCACTTTAGTCTTTCCACTTTAGTCATTTCCACTTTAGTCTGTCCACTTTAGTCTTTCCACTTTAGTCTGTCCACTTTAGTCTTTCCACTTTAGTCTGTCCACTTTAGTCTTTCCACTTTAGTCTGTCCACTTTAGTCTTTCCAATATAGTCTGTCCACTTTAGTCTTTCCACTTTAGTCATTTCCACTTTAGTCTGTCCACTTTAGTCTTTCCACTTTAGTCTGTCCACTTTAGTGTTTCCACTTTAGTCATTTCCACTATCGTCTGTCCACTTTAGTCTTTCCACTATAGTCTGTCAACTTTAGTCTTTCCACTTTAGTCTTTCCGCTTTAGTCTGTCCACTTAGTCTTTCCACTAGATTCTGTCCACTTTAGTCTGTCCACTTTAGTCTTTCCACTATAGTCTCCACTTTATTCTGTCCACTACAGTCTTTCCACTATAGTCTTTCCACTAGATTCTGTCCACTTTAGTCTGTCCACTTTAGTCTTTCCACTATAGTCTCCACTTTATTCTGTCCACTACAGTCTTTCCACTATAGTCTTTCCACTATAGTCTGTCCACTTTAGTCTGTCCACTTTAGTCTTTCCACTTTAGTCTTTCCACTATAGTCTCCACTTTATTCTGTCCACTACAGTCTTTCCAATACTCTCTGTCCACTTTAGTCTTTCCACTTTAGTCTTTCCATTATAGCCTCCACTTTATTCTGTCCACTACAGTCTTTCCACTATAGTCTTTCCACTGAGTCTTTCCACTTCAGTCTTTCCACTATAGTCTGTCCACTTTCGTCTTTCCACTTCAGTCTGTACGCTTTAGTCTTTCCACTGTAGTCTTTCCACTATAGTCTGTCCACTTTATTCTTTCCACTTTAGCCTTTCCACTTTAGTCTGTCCACTTTAGTCTGTCCACTTTAGTCTTTCCACTATAGTCTTTCCACTTTAGTCTTTCCACTTTAGTCTTTCGACTTTAGTCTTTCCACTATAGTCTGTCCACTTTAGTCTGTCCACTTTAGTCTTTCCACTTTAGTCTGTCCACTTTAGTCTTTCCAATATAGTCTTTCCACTTCAGCCATTTCCACTATCGTCTGTCCACTTTAGTCTTTCTACTTTAGTCTTTCCACTTTAGTCTGTCCACTTTAGTCTTTCCACTACAGTCTTTCCACTTTAGTCTTTCCACTTTAGTCTTTTCAATTTCTTCTG
Source organism: Branchinecta sandiegonensis (assembly GCA_030848855.1). Taxonomy (NCBI): domain Eukaryota; kingdom Metazoa; phylum Arthropoda; class Branchiopoda; order Anostraca; family Branchinectidae; genus Branchinecta; species Branchinecta sandiegonensis. The sequence continues at coordinate 3,135 of JAUPMV010000055.1, forward strand.
TCCACTTCAGTGTGTACGCTTTAGTCTGTCCACTGAATCTTTCTACTTCAGTCTTTCCACTATAGTCTTTCCACTTTAGTCTGTCCACTTTAGTCTTTCCACTTTAGTCTGTCCACTTTAGTCTTTCCAATATAGTCTGTCCACTTTAGTCTTTCCACTTTAGTCATTTCCACTTTAGTCTGTCCACTTTATTCTTTCCACTTTAGTCTGTCCACTTTAGTCTTTCCACTTTAGTCATTTCCACTATCGTCTGTCCACTTTAGTCTGTCCACTTTAATCTTTCCACTATAGTCTTTCCACTTCAGTATGTCCACGTAGTCTTTCCACTTTAGTCTTTCCACTTTAGTCTTTCCACTACAGTCTGTCCACTTCAGTCTTTCCACTATAGTCTGTCCAGTTTAGTCTTTCCATTTTAGTCTTTCCAATATAGTCTCCACTTTATTCTGTCCACTACAGTCTTTCCACTGTAGTCTTTCCACTGAAGTCTATCCACTTTAGTCTTTCCACTATTCTCTGTCCACTTTAGTCTTTCCACTATAGTCTCCACTTTATTCTGTCCACTACAGTCTTTCCACTATAGTCTTTCCACTATAGTCTGTCCACTTTTGTCTTTCCACTTTAGTCTTTCCACTATAGTCTCCACTTTATTCTGTCCACTATAGTCTTTCCATTATAGTCTGTCCACTTTAGTCTTTCCACTTTAGTTTTTCCAATTTAGTCTGTCCACTTCAGTCTTTCCACTATAGTCTTTCCACTATAGTCTGTCCACTTTAGTCTTTCCACTTTAGTCTTTCCACTTTAGTCTGTCCACTTTAGTCTTTCCACTATAGTCTGTCCACTTTAGTCTTTCCACTTTAGTCTTTCCGCTTTAGTTTGTCCACTTAGTCTTTCCACTAGAGTCTGTCCACTTTAGTCTGTCCACTTTAGTCTTTCCGCTTTAGTCTGTCCACTTAGTCTTTCCACTAGAGTCTGTCCACTTTAGTCTGTCCACTTTAGTCTTTCCACTATAGTCTCCGCTTTATTCTGTCCACTACAGTCTTTCCACTATAGTCTGTCCACTTTTGTCTTTCCACTTTAGTCTTTCCACTATAGTCTCCACTTTATTCTGTCCACTATAGTCTTTCCATTATAGTCTGTCCACTTTAGTCTTTCCACTTTAGTTTTTCCAATTTAGTCTGTCCACTTCAGTCTTTCCACTATAGTCTTTCCACTTTAGTCTTTCCACTATAGTCTCCACTTTATTCTGTCCACTACAGTCTTTCTACTATAGTCTTTCCACTATAGTCTGTCCACTTTAGTCTTTCCACTATAGTCTCCGCTTTATTCTGTCCACTACAGTCTTTCCACTGTAGTCTTTCCACTATTCTCTGTCAACTTTAGTCTTTCCACTTTAGTCTTTCCACTATAGTCTCCACTTTATTTTGTCCACTACAGTCTTTCCACTATAGTCTTTCTACTATAGTCTGTCCACTTTAGTCTTTCCACTATTCTCTGTCCACTTTAGTCTTTCCACTATAGTCTTTCCAATATAGTCTGTCCACTTTAGTCTTTCCACTTTAGTCTTTCCACCTAGTCTGTCCACTTTAGTCTTTCCGCTATAGTCTGTCCACTTTATTCTGTCCACTACAGTCTTTCCACTATAGTCTTTCCACTATAGTCTGTCCACTTTAATCTTTCCACTTTAGTCTGTCCACTTTAGTCTTTCTACTATAGTCTGTCCACTTTAGTCTGTCCACTTTAGTCTTTCCACTTTAATCTTTCCACTTTAGTCTGTCCACTTTAGTCTTTCCACTTTAGTCTTTCCACTTTAGTCTTTCCACTTCAGTCTGTACGCTTTAGTCTTTCCACTGTAGTGTTTCCACTATCGTCTGTCCACTTTATTCTTTCCACTTTAGCCTTTCCACTTTAGTCTGTCCACTTTAGTCTGTCCACTTTAGTCTTTCCACTATAGTCTTTCCAGTTTAGTCTTTCCACTTTAGTCTTTTACTTTAGTCTGTCCACTTTAGTCTTTCCACTATAGTCTGTCCACTTTAGTCTGTCCACTTTAGTCTTTCCACTTTAGTCTGTCCACTTTAGTCTTTCCAATATAGTCTTTCCACTTCAGCCATTTCCACTATCGTCTGTCCACTTTAGTCTTTCCACTTTAGTCTTTCCACTTTAGTCTGTCCACTTTAGTCTTTCCACTACAGTCTTTCCACTTTAGTCTTTCCACTTTAGTCTTTTCACTTTATTCTGTCCACTTCAGTGTGTACACTTTAGTCTGTCCACTGAATCTTTCTACTTCAGTCTTTCCACTATAGTCTTTCCACTTTAGTCTGTCCACTTTAGTCTTTCCACTTTAGTCTGTCCACTTTAGTCTTTCCAATATAGTCTGTCCACTTTAGTCTTTCCACTTTAGTCATTTCCACTTTAGTCTGTCCACTTTAGTCTTTCCACTTTAGTCTGTCCACTTTAGTCTTTCCACTTTAGTCATTTCCACTTTCGTCTGTCCACTTTAGTCTGTCCACTTTAGTCTTTCCACTATAGTCTGTGCAGTTTAGTCTTTCCATTTTAGTCTTTCCACTATAGTCTCCACTTTATTCTGTCCACTACAGTCTTTCCACTATAGTCTTTCCACTAAAGTCTATCCACTTTAGTCTTTCCACTATTCTCTGTCCACTTTAGTCTTTCCACTATAGTCTCCACTTTATTCTGTCCACTACAGTCTTTCCACTATAGTCTTTCCACTATAGTCTGTCCACTTTAGTCTTTCCTCTTTAGTCTTTCCACCATAGTCTCCACTTTATTCTGTCCACTATAGTCTTTCCACTATAGTCTTTCCATTATAGTCTGTCCACTTTAGTCTTTCCACTTTAGTTTTTCCAATTTAGTCTGTCCACTTCAGTCTTTCCACTATAGTCTTTCCACTTTAGTCTTTCCACTATAGTCTCCACTTTATTCTGTCCACTACAGTCTTTCTACTATAGTCTTTCCACTATAGTCTGTCCACTTTAGTCTTTCCACTTTGGTCTTTCCGCTTTAGTCTGCAGTTAGTCTTTCCACTATAGTCTTTTCACTATAGTCTGTCCACTTTAGTCTTTCCACTACAGTCTTTCCACTTTAGTCTTTCCACTTTAGTCTTTTCACTTTATTCTGTCCACTTCAGTGTGTACACTTTAGTCTGTCCACTGAATCTTTCTACTTCAGTCTTTCCACTATAGTCTTTCCACTTTAGTCTGTCCACTTTAGTCTTTCCACTTTAGTCTGTCCACTTTAGTCTTTCCAATATAGTCTGTCCACTTTAGTCTTTCCACTTTAGTCATTTCCACTTTAGTCTGTCCACTTTAGTCTTTCCACTTTAGTCTGTCCACTTTAGTGTTTCCACTTTAGTCATTTCCACTATCGTCTGTCCACTTTAGTCTTTCCACTATAGTCTGTCCACTTTAGTCTTTCCACTTTAGTCTTTCCACTTTAGTCTGTCCACTTAGTCTTTCCACTAGATTCTCTCCACTTTAGTCTGTCCACTTTAGTCTTTCCACTATAGTCTCCACTTTATTCTGTCCACTACAGTCTTTCCACTATAGTCTTTCCACTATAGTCTGTCCACTTTAGTCTTTCCACTTTAGTTTTTCCACTTTAGTCTTTCCACTTCAGTCTTTCCACTATAGTCTGTCCACTTTAGTCTTTCCACTTTAGTCTTTCCACTATAGTCTCCACTTTATTCTGTCCACTACAGTCTTTCCAATACTCTCTGTCCACTTTAGTCTTTCCACTTTAGTCTTTCCATTATAGTCTCCACTTTATTCTGTCCACTACAGTCTTTCCACTATAGTCTTTCCACTATAGTCTGTCCACTTTAGTCTTTCCACTTTAGTTTTTCCACTTTAGTCTGTCCACTTTAGTCTTTCCACTATAGTCTATCCACTTTAGTCTTTCCACTGTAGTCTTTCCACTTTATACTGTCCACTTCAGTGTGTACACTTTAGTCTGTCCACTGAGTCTTTCCACTTCAGTCTTTCCACTATAGTCTGTCCACTTTCGTCTTTCCACTTCAGTCTTTCCACTATAGTCTCCACTTTATTTTGTCCACCACAGTCATTCCAATTTTGTCTTTCCACTATTCTCTGTCCACTTTAGTCTTTCCACTATAGTCTCCACTTTATTCTGTCCACTGCAGTCTTTCCACTATAGTCTTTCCACTATAGTCTGTCCACTTTAGTCTTTCCACTATTCTCTGTCAACTTTAGTCTTTCCACTATAGTCTCCACTTTATTCAGTCCACTACAGTCTTTCCACTATAGTCTTTCCACTATAGTCTGTCCACTTTAGTCTGTCCACTTTAGTCTTTCCACTTTAGTCTTTCCACTTTAGTCTTTCCACTTCAGTCTGTACGCTTTAGTCTTTCCACTGTAGTCTTTCCACTATAGTCTGTCCACTTTATTCTTTCCACTTTAGCCTTTCCACTTTAGTCTGTCCACTTTAGTCTGTCCACTTTAGTCTTTCCACTATAGTCTTTCCACTTTAGTCTTTCCACTTTAGTCTTTCGACTTTAGTCTTTCCACTATAGTCTGTCCACTTTAGTCTGTCCACTTTAGTCTTTCCACTTTAGTCTGTCCACTTTAGTCTTTCCAATATAGTCTTTCCACTTCAGCCATTTCCACTATCGTCTGTCCACTTTAGTCTTTCTACTTTAGTCTTTCCACTTTAGTCTGTCCACTTTAGTCTTTCCACTACAGTCTTTCCAATTTAGTCTTTCCACTTTAGTCTTTTCAATTTCTTCTGTCCACTTCAGTGTGTACACTTTAGTCTGTCCACTGAATCTTTCTACTTCAGTCTTTCCACTATAGTCTTTCCACTTTAGTCTGTCCACTTTAGTCTTTCCACTTTAGTCTGTCCACTTTAGTCTTTCCAATATAGTCTGTCCACTTTAGTCTTTCCACTTTAGTCATTTCCACTTTAGTCTGTCCACTTTAGTCTTTCCACTTTAGTCTCTCCACTTTAGTCTTTCCACTTTAGTCATTTCCACTATCGTCTGTCCACTTTAGTCTGTCCACTTTAGTCTTTCCACTATAGTCTTTCCACTTCAGTATGTCCACGTAGTCTTTCCACTTTAGTCTTTCCACTTTAGTCTTTCCACTACAGTCTGTCCACTTCAGTCTTTCCACTATAGTCTGTCCAGTTTAGTCTTTCCATTTTAGTCTTTCCACTATAGTCTCCACTTTATTCTGTCCACTACAGTCTTTCCACTATAGTCTTTCCACTAAAGTCTATCCACTTTAGTCTTTCCACTATTCTCTGTCCACTTTAGTCTTTCCACTATAGTCTCCACTTTATTCTGTCCACTACAGTCTTTCCACTATAGTCTTTCCACTATAGTCTGTCCACTTTTGTCTTTCCACTTTAGTCTTTCCACTATAGTCTCCACTTTATTCTGTCCACTATAGTCTTTCTATTATAGTCCGTCCACTTTAGTCTTTCCACTTTAGTTTTTCCAATTTAGTCTGTCCACTTTAGTCTTTCCATCATAGTCTTTCCACTTTAGTCTTTCCACTATAGTCTCCACTTTATTCTGTCCACTACAGTCTTTCTACTATAGTCTTTCCACTATAGTCTGTCCACTTTAGTCTTTCCACTTTAGTCTTTCCACTTTAGTCTGTCCACTTTAGTCTTTCCACTATAGTCTGTCCACTTTAGTCTTTCCACTTTAGTCTTTCCGCTTTAGTCTGTCCACTTAGTCTTTCCACTAGAGTCTGTCCACTTTAGTCTGTCCACTTTAGTCTTTCCACTATAGTCTCCACTTTATTCTGTCCACTACAGTCTTTCCACTATAGTCTTTCCACTATAGTCTTTCCACTTTAGTCTTTCCACTTTAGTTTTTCCACTTTAGTCTGTCCACTTCAGTCTTTCCACTATAGTCTGTCCACTTTAGTCTTTCCACTTTAGTCTTTCCACTATAGTCTCCACTTTATTCTGTCCACTACAGTCTTTCCACTATAGTCTTTCCACTATAGTCTGTCCAGTTTAGTCTTTCCACTTTAGTCTTTCCACTATAGTCTCCACTTTATTCTGTCCACTACAGTCTTTCCACTATAGTCTTTCCACTAAAGTCTATCCACTTTAGTCTTTCCACTATTCTCTGTCCACTTTTGTCTTTCCACTATAGCCTCCACTTTAATCTGTCCACTACAGTCTTTCCACTATAGTCTTTCCACTATTGTCTGTCCACTGTAGTCTTTCCACTTTAGTCTTTCCACTATAGTCTCCACTTTATTCTGTCCACTACAGTCTTTCCACTTTAGTCTTTCCACTATTCTCTGTCAACTTTAGTCTTTCCACTTTAGTCTTTCCACTATAGTCTCCACTTTATTCTGTCCACTACAGTCTTTCCACTATAGTCTTTCCACTATAGTCTGTCCACTTTAGTCTTTCCACTATTCTCTGTCCACTTTAGTCTTTCCACTATAGTCTTTCCAATATAGTCTGTCCACTTTAGTCTTTCCACTTTAGTCTTTCCACCTTAGTCTTTCCACTTTATTCTGTCCACTTCAGTGTGTACACTTTAGTCTGTCCACTGAGTCTTTCCACTTCAGTCTTTCCACTATAGTCTGTCCACTTTAGTCTTTCCACTTTAGTCTTTCCACTATAGTCTCCACTTTATTCTGTGCACTACAGTCTTTCCACTTTAGTCTTTCCAGTACTCTCTGTCCACTTTAGTCTTTCCACTTTAGTCTTTCCATTATAGTCTCCACTTTATTCTGTCCACTACAGTCTTTCCACTATAGTCTTTCCACTATAGTCTGTCCACTTTAGTCTTTCCACTATTCTCTGTCCACTTTAGTCTTTCCACTATAGTCTATCCACTTTAGTCTTTCCACGTTAGTCTTTCCACTTTATTCTGTCCACTTCAGTGTGTACACTTTAGTCTGTCCACTGAGTCTTTACACTTCAGTCTTTCCACTATAGTCTGTCCACTTTAGTCTTTCCACTTTAGTCTTTCCACTTTAGTCTTTCCACTCTAGTCTTTCCACTGTAGTCTCCACTTTATTCTGTCCACTACAGTCTTTCCACTATAGTCTTTCCACTATAGTCTGTCCACTTTAGTCTTTCCACTTTAGTTTTTCCACGTTAGTCTGTCCACTTCAGTCTTTCCACTTTAGTCTGTCCACTTTAGTCTTTCCACTCTAGTCTTTCCACTATAGTCTCCACTTTATTCTGTCCACTACAGTCTTTCCACTATAGTCTTTCCACTAAAGTCTATCCACTTTAGTCTTTCCACTATTCTCTGTCCACTTTAGTCTTTCCACTGTAGCCTCCACTTTATTCTGTCCACTACAGTCTTTCCACTATAGTCTTTCCAAAATAGTCTATCCACTGTAGTCTTTCCACTTTAGTCTTTCCACTATAGTCTCCACTTTATTCTGTCCACTACAGTCTTTCCACTTTAGTCTTTCCACTATTCTCTGTCAACTTTAGTCTTTCCACTTTAGTCTTTCCACTATAGTCTCCACTTTATTCTGTCCACTACAGTCTTTCCACTATAGTCTTTCCGCTATAGTCTGTCCACTTTAGTCTTTCCACTATTCTCTGTCCACTTTAGTCTTTCCACTATAGTCTTTCCAATATAGTCTGTCCACTTTAGTCTGTCCACTTTAGTCTTTCCACTATAGTCTGTCCACTTTAGTCTTTCCACTATTCTCTGTCCACTTTAGTCTTTCCACTATAGTCTTTCCAATATAGTCTGTCCACTTTAGTCTTTCCACTATAGTCTCCTTAGTCTGTCCACTTTAGTCTTTCCACTATAGTCTGTCCACTTTAGTCTTTCCACTTTAGTCTTTCCACTATAGTCTCCACTTTATTCTGTCCACTACAGTCTTTCCACTATAGTCTTTCCACTATAGTCTGTCCACTTTAGTCTTTCCACTTTAATCTTTCCACTTTAGTCTGTCCACTTTAGTCTTTCCACTTTAATCTTTCCACTTTAGCCTGTCCACTTCAGTCTTTCCACTATAGTCTTTCCACTTTAGTCTTTCCACTTTAGTCTTTCCACTATAGTCTCCACTTTATTCTGTCCACTACAGTCTTTCCACTTTAGTCTTTCCAATACTCTCTGTCCACTTTAGTCTTTCCACTTTAGTCTTTCCATTATAGTCTCCACTTTATTCTGTCCACTACAGTCTTTCCACTATAGTCTTTCCACTATAGTCTGTCCACTTTAGTCTTTCCACTTTAGTTTTTCCACTTTAGTCTGTCCACTTTAGTCTTTCCACAATAGTCTATCCACTTTAGTCTTTCCACTTTAGTCTGTCCACGTAGTCTTTCCACTTCATTCTTTCCACTAAAGTCTGTCCACTTTAGTCTTCCCACTTTAGTCTGTCCACTTTAGTCTTTCCACTATAGTCTGTCCACTTTAGACTTTCCACTATAGTCTTTCCACTACAGTCTTTCCACTTTAGTCTTTCCACTATAGTCTGTCCACTTTAGTCTTTCCACTATCGTCTTTCCACTTTAGTCTGTCCACGTAGTCTTTCCACTTCATTCTTTCAACTATAGTCTGTCCACTTTAGTCTTTCCACTTTAGTCTTTCCACTATAGTCTCCTCTTTATTCTGTCCACTACAGTCTTTCCACTATAGTCTTTCCACTATAGTCTGTCCACTTTAGTCTTTCCACTTTAGTTTTTCCACTTTAGTCTGTCCACTTTAGTGTTTCCACTATAGTCTATCCACTTTAGTCTTTCCACTTTATTCTGTCCACTTCAGTGTGTACACCTTAGTCTGTCCACTGAGTCTTTCCACTTCAGTCTTTCAACTATAGTCTGTCCACTTTCGTCTTTCCACTTCAGTCTTTCCACTATAGTCTCCACTTTATTTTGTCCACCACAGTCTTTCCAATATAGTCTTTCCACTATTCTCTGTCCACTTTAGTCTTTCCACTATAGTCTCCACTTTATTCTGTCCACTACAGTCTTTCCACGATAGTCTTTCCACTATCTTCTGCCCATTTTAGTCTTTCCACTTTAGTTTTTCCACTTTAGTCGGTCCACTTCAGTCTTTCCACTATAGTCTGTCCAGTTTAGTCTTTCCACTATAGTCTCCACTTTATTCTGTCCACTACAGTCTTTCCGCTATAGTCTTTCCACTAAAGTCTATCCACTTTAGTCTTTCCACTATTCTCTTTCCACTTTAGTCTCTCCACTATAGTCTTTCCAATATAGTCTGTCCACTTTAGTCTTTCCACTTTAGTCTTTCCACCTTAGTCTGTCCACTTTAGTGTTTCCACTATAGTCTATCCACTTTAGTCTTTCCACTTTATTCTGTCCACTTCAGTGTGTACACCTTAGTCTGTCCACTGAGTCTTTCCACTTCAGTCCTTCAACTATAGTCTGTCCACTTTCGTCTTTCCACTTCAGTCTTTCCACTATAGTCTCCACTTTATTTTGTCCACCACAGTCTTTCCAATATAGTCTTTCCACTATTCTCTGTCCACTTTAGTCTTTCCACTATAGTCTCCACTTTATTCTGTCCACTACAGTCTTTCCACGATAGTCTTTCCACTATCTTCTGTCCATTTTAGTCTTTCCACTTTAGTTTTTCCACTTTAGTCTGTCCACTTCAGTCTTTCCACTATAGTCTGTCCAGTTTAGTCTTTCCACTATAGTCTCCACTTTATTCTGTCCACTACAGTCTTTCCGCTATAGTCTTTCCACTAAAGTCTATCCACTTTAGTCTTTCCACTATTCTCTGTCCACTTTAGTCTCTCCACTATAGTCTTTCCAATATAGTCTGTCCACTTTAGTCTTTCCACTTTAGTCTTTCCACCTTAGTCTGTCCACTTTAGTCTATCCACTATAGTCTGTCCACTTTAGTCTTTCCACTATTCTCTGTCCACTTTAGTCTTTCCACTTTAGTCTTTCCACTACAGTCTCCACTTTATTCTGTCCACTACAGTCTTTCCACTATAGTCTTTCCACTATAGTCTGTCCACTTTAGTCTTTCCACTTTAATCTTTCCACTTTAGTCTGTCCACTTTAGTCTTTCCACTATAGTCTGTCACCTTTAGTCTTTCCACTTTAGTCTTTCCACTTTATTCTGTCAACTTCAGTGTGTACACTTTAGTCTGTCCACTGAGTCTTTCCACTTCAGTCTTTCCACTATAGTCTGTCCACTTTAGTCTTTCCACTTTAGTCTTTCCACTATAGTCTCCACTTTATTCTGTCCACTACAGTCTTTTCACTTTAGTCTTTCCAGTACTCTCTGTCCACTTTAGTCTTTCCATTATAGTCTCCACTTTATTCTGTCCACTACAGTCTTTCCACTATAGTCTTTCCACTATAGTCTGTCCACTTTAGTCTTTCCACTATAGTCTCCACTTTATTCTGTCCACTACAGTCTTTCCACGATAGTCTTTCCACTATCTTCTGTCCATTTTAGTCTTTCCACTTTAGTTTTTCCACTTTAGTCTGTCCACTTCAGTCTTTCCACTATAGTCTGTCCAGTTTAGTCTTTCCACTATAGTCTCCACTTTATTCTGTCCACTACAGTCTTTCCGCTATAGTCTTTCCACTAAAGTCTATCCACTTTAGTCTTTCCACTATTCTCTGTCCACTTTAGTCTCTCCACTATAGTCTTTCCAATATAGTCTGTTCACTTTAGTCTTTCCACTTTAGTCTTTCCACCTTAGTCTGTCCACTTTAGTGTTTCCACTATTCTCTGTCCACTTTAGTCTTTCCACTATAGTCTTTCCAATATAGTCTGTCCACTTTAGTCTTTCCACTTTAGTCTTTCCACCTTAGTCTGTCCACTTTAGTCTTTCCACTTTAGTCTTTCCATTATAGTCTCCACTTTATTCTGTCCACTACAGTCTTTCCGCTATAGTCTTTCCACTATAGTCTGTCCACTTTAGTCTTTCCACTATTCTCTGTCCACTTTAGTCTTTCCACTATAGTCTTTCCAATATAGTCTGTCCACTTTAGTCTTTCCACTTTAGTCTTTCCACCTTAGTCTGTCCACTTTAGTTTTTCCACTTTAGTCTTTCAACTATAGTCTCCACTTTATTATGTCCACTACAGTCTTTCCACTTTAGTCTTTCCAGTACTCTCTGTCCACTTTAGTCTTTCCACTTTAGTCTTTCCATTAAAGTCTCCACTTTATTCTGTCCACTACAGTCTTTCCACTATAATCTTTCCACTATAGTCTGTCCACTTTAGTCTTTCCACTATAGTCTATCCACTTTAGTCTTTCCACTTTAGTCTTTCCACTTTATTCTGTCCACTTCAGTGTGTACACTTTAGTCTGTCCACTGAGTCTTTACACTTCAGTCTTTCCACTATAGTCTGTCCACTTTAGTCTTTCCACTTTAGTCTTTCCACTATAGTCTCCACTTTATTCTGTCCACCACAGTCTTTCCAATTTAGTCTTTACACTTTTCTCTGTCCACATTAGTCTTTCCACTATAGTCTCCACTTTATTCTGTCCACTACAGTCTTTCCACTATAGTCTTTCCACTATAGTCTGTCCACTATAGTCTTTCCACTATTCTCTGTCAGCTTTAGTCTTTCCACTGTAGTCTCCACTTTATTCTGTCCACTACAGTCTTTCCACTATAGTCTTTCCACTATAGTCTGTCCACTTTAGTCTTTCCACTTTAGTTTTTCCACGTTAGTCTGTCCACTTCAGTCTTTCCACTATAGTCTGTCCACTTTAGTCTTTCCACTCTAGTCTTTCCACTATAGTCTCCACTTTATTCTGTCCACTACAGTCTTTCCACTATAGTCTTTCCACTAAAATCTATCCACTTTAGTCTTTCCACTATTCTCTGTCCACTTTAGTCTTTCCACTGTAGCCTCCACTTTATTCTGTCCACTACAGTCTTTCCACTATAGTCTTTCCAAAATAGTCTGTCCACTGTAGTCTTTCCACTTTAGTCTTTCCACTATAGTCTCCACTTTATTCTGTCCACTACAGTCTTTCCACTTTAGTCTTTCCACTATTCTCTGTCAACTTTAGTCTTTCCACTTTAGTCTTTCCACTATAGTCTCCACTTTTAGTCTCCACTTTTAGTCTCTTTTAGTCTTTAGTCTCCACTTTTCCACTATAGTCTGTCCACTTTAGTCTTTCCACTATTCTCTGCCCACTTTAGTCTTTCCACGATAGTCTTTCCAATATAGTCTGTCCACTTTAGTCTGTCCACTTTAGTCTTTCCACTATAGTCTGTCCACTTTAGTCTTTCCACTATTCTCTGTCCACTTTAGTCTTTCCACTTTAGTCTTTCCACTATAGTCTCCTTAGTCTGTCCACTTTAGTCTTTCCACTATAGTCTGTCCACTTTAGTCTTTCCACTTTAGTCTTTCCACTATAGTCTCCACTTTATTCTGTCCACTACAGTCTTTCCACTATAGTCTTTCCACTATAGTCTGTCCACTTTAGTCTTTCCACTTTAATCTTTCCACTTTAGTCTGTCCACTTTAGTCTTTCCACTATAGTCTGTCCACTTTAGTCTGTCCACTTTAGTCTTTCCACTTTAATCTTTCCACTTTAGTCTGTCCACTTCAGTCTTTCCACTATAGTCTGTCCACTTTAGTCTTTCCACTTTAGTCTTTCCACTATAGTCTCCACTTTATTCTGTCCACTACAGTCTTTCCACTTTAGTCTTTCCAATACTCTCTGTCCACTTTAGTCTTTCCACTTTAGTCTTTCCATTATAGTCTCCACTTTATTCTGTCCACTACAGTCTTTCCACTATAGTCTTTCCACTATAGTCTGTCCACTTTAGTCTTTCCACTTTAGTTTTTCCACTTTAGTCTGTCCACTTTAGTCTTTCCACAATAGTCTATCCACTTTAGTCTTTCCACTTTAGTCTGTCCACGTAGTCTTTCCACTTCATTCTTTCCACTAAAGTCTGTCCACTTTAGTCTTTCCACTTTAGTCTGTCCACTTTAGTTTTTCCACTATAGTCTGTCCACTTTACACTTTCCACTATAGTCTTTCCACTACAGTCTTTCCACTTTAGTCTTTCCACTATAGTCTGTCCACTTTAGTCTTTCCACTATCGTCTTTCCACTTTAGTCTGTCCACGTAGTCTTTCCACTTCATTCTTTCCACTATAGTCTGTCCACTTTAGTCTTTCCACTTTAGTCTTTCCACTATAGTCTCCTCTTTATTCTGTCCACTACAATCTTTCCACTATAGTCTTTCCACTATAGTCTGTCCACTTTAGTCTTTCCACTTTAGTTTTTCCACTTTAGTCGGTCCACTTTAGTGTTTCCACTATAGTCTATCCACTTTAGTCTTTCCACTTTATTCTGTCCACTTCAGTGTGTACACCTTAGTCTGTCCACTGAGTCTTTCCACTTCAGTCTTTCAACTATAGTCTGTCAACTTTCGTCTTTCCACTTCAGTCTTTCCACTATAGTCTCCACTTTATTTTGTCCACCACAGTCTTTCCAATATAGTCTTTCCACTATTCTCTGTCCACTTTAGTCTTTCCACTATAGTCTCCACTTTGTTCTGTCCACTACAGTCTTTCCACTATAGTCTTTCCACTATAGTCTGTCCACTTTAGTCTTTCCACTATTCTCTGTCCACTTTAGTCTTTCCACTATAGTCTCCACTTTATTCTGTCCACTACAGTTTTTCCACGATAGTCTTTCCACTATAGTCTGTCCATTTTAGTCTTTCCACTTTAGTTTTTCCACTATAGTCTGTCCACTTCAGTCTTTCCACTATAGTCTGTCCAGTTTAGTCTTTCCACTTTAGTCTTTCCACTATAGTCTCCACTTTATTCTGTCCACTACAGTCTTTCCGCTATAGTCTTTCCACTAAAGTCTATCCACTTTAGTCTTTCCACTATTCTCTGTCCACTTTAGTCTTTCCACTATAGTCTCCACTTTATTCTGTCCACTACAGTCTTTCCACTATAGTCTTTCCACTATAGTCTGTCCAATTTAGTCTTTCCACTTTAGTCTTTCCACTATAGTCTCCACTTTATTCTGTCCACTATAGTCTTTCCACGATAGTCTTTCCATTATAGTCTGTCCACTTTAGTCTTTCCACTTTAGGTTTTCCAATTTAGTCTATCCACTTCAGTCTTTCCACTATAGTCTGTCCACTTTAGTCTTTCTACTATAGTCTCCACTTTATTCTGTCCACTACAGTCTTTCCACTATAGTCTTTCCACTATAGTCTGTCCACTTTAGTCTTTCCACTTTGGTCTTTCCGCTTTAGTCTGTCCAGTTAGTCTTTCCACTATAGTCTTTCCACTATAGTCTGTCCACTTTAGTCTTTCCACTTTAGTCTTTCCACTTTAGTCTGTCCACTTTAGTCTTTCCACTATAGTCTGTCCACTTTAGTCTTTCCACTTTAGTCGTTCCGCTTTAGTCTGTCCACTTAGTCTTTCCACTAGAGTCTGTCCACTTTAGTCTTTCCACTTTAGTCTTTCCATTATAGTCTCCACTTTATTCTGTCCACTACAGTCTTTCCACTATAGTCTTTCCACTATAGTCTGTCCACTTTAGTCTTTCCACTTTAGTTTTTCCACTTTAGTCTGTCCACTTTAGTCTTTCCACAATAGTCTATCCACTTTAGTCTTTCCACTTTAGTCTTTCCACTTTATTCTGTCCACTTCAGTGTGTACACTTTAGTCTGTCCACCGAGTCTTTCCACTTCAGTCTTTCCACTATAGTCTGTCCACTTTCGTCTTTCCACTTCAGTCTTTCCACTATAGTCTCCACTTTATTTTGTCCACCACAGTCTTTCCAATTTTGTCTTTCCACTATTCTCTGTCCACTTTAGTCTTTCCACTATAGTCTCCACTTTATTCTGTCCACTACAGTCTTTCCACTATAGTCTTTCCACTATAGTCTGTCCACTTTAGTCTTTCCACTATTCTCTGTCAACTTTAGTCTTTCCACTGTAGTCTTTCCACTATAGTCTGTCCACTTTATTCTTTCCACTTTAGCCTTTCCACTTTAGTTTGTCCACTTTAGTCTGTCCACTTTAGTCTTTCCACTAAAATCTTTCCACTTTAGTCTTTCCACTTTAGTCTTTCGACTTTAGTCTGTCCACTTTAGTCTTTCCACTATAGTCTGTCCACTTTAGTCTGTCCACTTTAGTCTTTCCACTTTAGTCTGTCCACTTTAGTCTTTCCAGTATAGTCTTTCCACTGCAGTCATTTCCACTATCGTCTGTCCACTTTAGTCTTTCCACTTTAGTCTTTCCACTTTATTCTGTCCACTTTAGTCTTTCCACTACAGTCTTTCCACTTTAGTCTTTCCACTTTAGTCTTTTCACTTTATTCTGTCCACTTCAGTGTGTACACTTTAGTCTGTCCACTGAATCTTTCTACTTCAGTCTTTCCACTATAGTCTTTCCACTTTAGTCTCTCCACTTTAGTCTTTCCACTTTAGTCTGTCCACTTTAGTCCTGTCCACTTTAGTCTTTCCACTTTAGTCATTTCCACTTTAGTCTGTCCACTTTAGTCTTTCCACTTTAGTCTGTCCACTTTAGTCCTTACACTTTAGTCATTTCCACTATCGTCTGTCCACTTTAGTCTGTCCACTTTAGTCCTTCCACTATAGTCTTTCCACTTCAGTATGTCCACGTAGTCTTTCCACTTTAGTCTTTCCACTAGAGTGTGTCCACTTTAGTCATTTCCACTTTAGTCATTTCCACTTTAGTCATTTCCAATATCGTCTGCTCACTTTAGTCTTTCCACTTTAGTCTTTCCACTTTAGTCTGTCCACTTTAGTCTTTCCACTATAGTCTTTCCACTTTAGTCTTTCCACTTTAGTCTGTCCACGTAGTCTTTCCACTTCATTCTTTCCACTAAAGTCTGTCCACTTTAGTCTTTCCACTTTAGTCTGTCCACTTTAGTTTTTCCACTATAGTCTGTCCACTTTAGACTTTCCACTATAGTCTTTCCACTACAGTCTTTCCACTTTAGTCTTTCCACTATAGTCTGTCCACTTTAGTCTTTCCACTATCGTCTTTCCACTTTAGTCTGTCCACGTAGTCTTTCCACTTCATTCTTTCCACTATAGTCTGTCCACTTTAGTCTTTCCACTTTAGTCTTTCCACTATAGTCTCCTCTTTATTCTGTCCACTACAGTCTTTCCACTATAGTCTTTCCACTATAGTCTGTCCACTTTAGTCTTTCCACTTTAGTTTTTCCACTTTAGTCTGTCCACTTTAGTCTTTCCACTATAGTCTATCCACTTTAGTCTTTCCACTTTAGTCTTTCCACTTTATTCTGTCCACTTCAGTGTGTACACTTTAGTCTGTCCACTGAGTCTTTCCACTTCAGTCTTTCAACTATAGTCTGTCCACTTTCGTCTTTCAACTTCAGTCTTTCCACTATAGTCTCCACTTTATTTTGTCCACCACAGTCTTTCCAATATAGTCTTTCCACTATTCTCTGTCCACTTTAGTCTTTCCACTATAGTCTCAACTTTATTCTGTCCACTACAGTCTTTCCACTATAGTCTTTCCACTATAGTCTGTCCACTTTAGTCTTTCCACTATTCTCTGTCCACTTTAGTCTTTCCACTTTAGTCTGTCCATTTTAGTCTTTCCACTTTAGTTTTTCCACTTTAGTCTGTCCACTTCAGTCTTTCCACTATAGTCTGTCCAGTTTAGTCTTTCCACTTTAGTCTTTCCACTATAGTCTCCACTTTATTCTGTCCACTACAGTCTTTCCGCTATAGTCTTTCCACTAAAGTCTATCCACTTTAGTCTTTCCACTATTCTCTGTCCACTTTAGTCTTTCCACTATAGTCTCCACTTTATTCTGTCCACTACAGTCTTTCCACTATAGTCTTTCCACTATAGTCTGTCCACTTTAGTCTTTCCACTTTAGTCTTTCCACTATAGTCTCCACTTTATTCTGTCCACTATAGTCTTTCCACGATAGTCTTTCCATTATAGTCTTTCCACTATAGTCTGTCCACTTTAGTCTTTCCACTTTAGTCTTTCCACTTTAGTTTTTCCAATTTAGTCTGTCCACTTCAGTCTTTCCTCTATAGTCTTTCCACTTTAGTCTTTCCACTATAGTCTCCACTTTATTCTGTCCACTACAGTCTTTCTACTATAGTCTTTCCACTATAGTCTGTCCACTTTAGTCTTTCCACTTTCGTCTTTCCGCTTTAGTCTGTCCAGTTAGTCTTTCCACTATAGTAATTTCACTATAGTCTGTCCACTTTAGTCTTTCCACTTTAGTCTTTCCACTTTAGTCTGTCCACTTTAGTCTTTCCACTATAGTCTGTCCACTTTAGTCTTTCCACTTTAGTCTTTCCGCTTTAGTCTGTCCACTTAGTCTTTCCACTAGAGTCTGTCCACTTTAGTCTGTCCACTTTAGTCTTTCCACTATAGTCTCCACTTTATTCTGTCCACTACAGTCTTTCCACTATAGTCTTTCCACTATAGTCTGTCCACTTTAGTCTTTCACCTTTAGTTTTTCCACTTTAGTCTGTCCACTTCAGTCTTTCCACTATAGTCTGTCCACTTTAGTCTTTCCACTTTAGTCTTTCCACTATAGTCTCCACTTTCTTCTGTCCACTACAGTCTTTCCACTATAGTCTTTCCACTATAGTCTGTCCAGTTTAGTCTTTCCACTTTAGTCTTTCCACTATAGTCTCCACTTTATTCGGTCCACTACAGTCTTTCCACTATAGTCTTTCCACTAAAGTCTATCCACTTTAGTCTTTCCACTATTCTCTGTCCACTTTGGTCTTTCCACTATAGCCTCCACTTTATTCTGTCCACTACAGTCTTTCCACTATAGTCTTTCCACTATTGTCTGTCCACTGTAGTCTTTCCACTTTAGTCTTTCCACTATAGTCTCCACTTTATTCTGTCCACTACAGTCTGTCCACTTTAGTCTTTCCACTATTCTCTGTCCACTTTAGTCTTTCCACTATAGTCTTTCCAATATAGTCTGTCCACTTTAGTCTTTCCACTTTAGTCTTTCCACCTTGGTCTGTCCACTTTAGTCTTTCCACTATAGTCTGTCCACTTTAGTCTTTCCACTACTCTCTGTCCACTTTAGTCTTTCCACTTTAGTCTTTCCACTACAGTCTCCACTTTATTCTGTCCACTACAGTCTTTCCACTATAGTCTTTCCACTATAGTCTGTCCACTTTAGTCTTTCCACTTTAATCTTTCCACTTTAGTCTGTCCACTTTAGTCTTTCCACTATAGTCTGTCACCTTTAGTCTTTCCACTTTAGTCTTTCCACTTTAATCTTTCCACTTTAGTCTGTCCACTTTAGTCTTTCCACTATAGTCTGTCACCTTTAGTCTTTCCACTTTAGTCTTTCCACTTTATTCTGTCCACTTCAGTGTGTACACTTTAGTATGTCCACTGAGTCTTTCCACTTCAGTCTTTCCACTATAGTCTGTCCACTTTAGTCTTTCCACTTCAGTCTTTCCACTATAGTCTCCACTTTATTCTGTCCACTACAGTCTTTCCACTTTAGTCTTTCCGGTACTCTCTGTCCACTTTAGTCTTTCCACTTTAGTCTTTCCATTATAGTCTCCACTTTATTCTGTCCACTACAGTCTTTCCACTTTAGTTTTTCCACTTTAGTCGGTCCACTTCAGTCTTTCCACTATAGTCTGTCCAGTTTAGTCTTTCCACTATAGTCTCCACTTTATTCTGTCCACTACAGTCTTTCCGCTATAGTCTTTCCACTAAAGTCTATCCACTTTAGTCTTTCCACTATTCTCTGTCCACTTTAGTCTCTCCACTATAGTCTTTCCAATATAGTCTGTCCACTTTAGTCTTTCCACTTTAGTCTTTCCACCTTAGTCTGTCCACTTTAGTCTATCCACTATAGTCTGTCCACTTTAGTCTTTCCACTATTCTCTGTCCACTTTAGTCTTTCCACTTTAGTCTTTCCACTACAGTCTCCACTTTATTCTGTCCACTACAGTCTTTCCACTATAGTCTTTCCACTATAGTCTGTCCACTTTAGTCTTTCCACTTTAATCTTTCCACTTTAGTCTGTCCACTTTAGTCTTTCCACTATAGTCTGTCACCTTTAGTCTTTCCACTTTAGTCTTTCCACTTTATTCTGTCAACTTCAGTGTATACACTTTAGTCTGTCCACTGAGTCTTTCCACTTCAGTCTTTCCACTATAGTCTGTCCACTTTAGTCTTTCCACTTTAGTCTTTCCACTATAGTCTCCACTTTATTCTGTCCACTACAGTCTTTTCACTTTAGTCTTTCCAGTACTCTCTGTCCACTTTAGTCTTTCCACTTTAGTCTTTCCATTATAGTCTCCACTTTATTCTGTCCACTACAGTCTTTCCACTATAGTCTTTCCACTATAGTCTGTCCACTTTAGTCTTTCCACCATTCTCTGTCCACTTTAGTCTTTCCACTATAGTCTATCCACTTTAGTCTTTCCACTTTAGTCTTTCCACTTTATTCTGTCCACTTCAGTGTGTACACTTTAGTCTGTCCACTGAGTCTTTACACTTCAGTCTTTCCACTATAGTCTGTCCAATTTTAGTCTTTCCACTTTAGTCTTTCCACTATAGTCTCCACTTTATTCTGTCCACCACAGTCTGTCCACTTTAGTCTTTCCACTTTAGTCTTTCCACTATAGTCTCCACTTTATTCTTTCCACTACAGTCTTTTCACTTTAGTCTTTCCAGTACTCTCTGTCCACTTTAGTCTTTCCACTTTAGTCTTTCCACTATAGTCTCCACTTTATTCTGTCCACTACAGTCTTTTCACTTTAGTCTTTCCAGTACTCTCTGTCCACATTAGTCTTTCCACTATAGTCTCCACTTTATTCTGTCCACTACAGTCTTTCCACTATAGTCTTTCCACTATAGTCTGTCCACTTTAGTCTTTCCACTATTCTCTGTCAGCTTTAGTCTTTCCACTGTAGTCTCCACTTTATTCTGTCCACTACAGTCTTTCCACTATAGTCTTTCCACTATAGTCTGTCCATTTTAGTCTTTCCACTTTAGTTTTTCCACTTTAGTCTGTCCACTTCAGTCTTTCCACTATAGTCTGTCCAGTTTAGTCTTTCCACTTTAGTCTTTCCACTATAGTCTCCACTTTATTCTGTCCACTACAGTCTTTCCGCTATAGTCTTTCCACTATAGTCTGTCCACTTTAGTCTTTCCACTATTCTCTGTCCACTTTAGTCTTTCCACTATAGTCTTTCCAATATAGTCTGTCCACTTTAGTCTTTCCACTTTAGTCTTTCCACCTTAGTCTGTCCACTTTAGTCTTTCCACTATAGTCTGTCAACTTTAGTCTTTCCACTATTCTCTGTCCACTTTAGTCTTTCCACTTTAGTCTTTCCACTACAGTCTCCACTTTATTCTGTCCACTACAGTCTTTCCACTATAGTCTTTCCACTATAGTCTGTCCACTTTAGTCTTTCCACTTTAATCTTTCCACTTTAGTCTGTCCACTTTAGTCTTTCCACTATAGTCTGTCACCTTTAGTCTTTCCACTTTAGTCTTTCCACTTTATTCTGTCCACTTCAGTGTGTACACTTTAGAATGTCCACTGAGTCTTTCCACTTCAGTCTTTCCACTATAGTCTGTCCACTTTAGTCTTTCCACTTTAGTCTTTCAACTATAGTCTCCACTTTATTATGTCCACTACAGTCTTTCCACTTTAGTCTTTCCAGTACTCTCTGTCCACTTTAGTCTTTCCACTTTAGTCTTTCCATTAAAGTCTCCACTTTATTCTGTCCACTACAGTCTTTCCACTATAGTCTTTCCACTATAGTCTGTCCACTTTAGTCTTTCCACTACTCTCTGTCCACTTTAGTCTTTCCACTTTAGTCTTTCCACTACAGTCTCCACTTTATTCTGTCCACTACAGTCTTTCCACTATAGTCTTTCCACTATAGTCTGTCCACTTTAGTCTTTCCACTTTAATCTTTCCACTTTAGTCTGTCCACTTTAGTCTTTCCACTATAGTCTGTCACCTTTAGTCTTTCCACTTTAGTCTTTCCACTTTAATCTTTCCACTTTAGTCTGTCCACTTTAGTCTTTCCACTATAGTCTGTCACCTTTAGTCTTTCCACTTTAGTCTTTCCACTTTATTCTGTCCACTTCAGTGTGTACACTTTAGTATGTCCACTGAGTCTTTCCACTTCAGTCTTTCCACTATAGTCTGTCCACTTTAGTCTTTCCACTTCAGTCTTTCCACTATAGTCTCCACTTTATTCTGTCCACTACAGTCTTTCCACTTTAGTCTTTCCGGTACTCTCTGTCCACTTTAGTCTTTCCACTTTAGTCTTTCCATTATAGTCTCCACTTTATTCTGTCCACTACAGTCTTTCCACTTTAGTTTTTCCACTTTAGTCGGTCCACTTCAGTCTTTCCACTATAGTCTGTCCAGTTTAGTCTTTCCACTATAGTCTCCACTTTATTCTGTCCACTACAGTCTTTCCGCTATAGTCTTTCCACTAAAGTCTATCCACTTTAGTCTTTCCACTATTCTCTGTCCACTTTAGTCTCTCCACTATAGTCTTTCCAATATAGTCTGTCCACTTTAGTCTTTCCACTTTAGTCTTTCCACCTTAGTCTGTCCACTTTAGTCTATCCACTATAGTCTGTCCACTTTAGTCTTTCCACTATTCTCTGTCCACTTTAGTCTTTCCACTTTAGTCTTTCCACTACAGTCTCCACTTTATTCTGTCCACTACAGTCTTTCCACTATAGTCTTTCCACTATAGTCTGTCCACTTTAGTCTTTCCACTTTAATCTTTCCACTTTAGTCTGTCCACTTTAGTCTTTCCACTATAGTCTGTCACCTTTAGTCTTTCCACTTTAGTCTTTCCACTTTATTCTGTCAACTTCAGTGTGTACACTTTAGTCTGTCCACTGAGTCTTTCCACTTCAGTCTTTCCACTATAGTCTGTCCACTTTAGTCTTTCCACTTTAGTCTTTCCACTATAGTCTCCACTTTATTCTGTCCACTACAGTCTTTTCACTTTAGTCTTTCCAGTACTCTCTGTCCACTTTAGTCTTTCCACTTTAGTCTTTCCATTATAGTCTCCACTTTATTCTGTCCACTACAGTCTTTCCACTATAGTCTTTCCACTATAGTCTGTCCACTTTAGTCTTTCCACCATTCTCTGTCCACTTTAGTCTTTCCACTATAGTCTATCCACTTTAGTCTTTCCACTTTAGTCTTTCCACTTTATTCTGTCCACTTCAGTGTGTACACTTTAGTCTGTCCACTGAGTCTTTACACTTCAGTCTTTCCACTATAGTCTGTCCAATTTTAGTCTTTCCACTTTAGTCTTTCCACTATAGTCTCCACTTTATTCTGTCCACCACAGTCTGTCCACTTTAGTCTTTCCACTTTAGTCTTTCCACTATAGTCTCCACTTTATTCTTTCCACTACAGTCTTTTCACTTTAGTCTTTCCAGTACTCTCTGTCCACTTTAGTCTTTCCACTTTAGTCTTTCCACTATAGTCTCCACTTTATTCTGTCCACTACAGTCTTTTCACTTTAGTCTTTCCAGTACTCTCTGTCCACATTAGTCTTTCCACTATAGTCTCCACTTTATTCTGTCCACTACAGTCTTTCCACTATAGTCTTTCCACTATAGTCTGTCCATTTTAGTCTTTCCACTTTAGTTTTTCCACTTTAGTCTGTCCACTTCAGTCTTTCCACTATAGTCTGTCCAGTTTAGTCTTTCCACTTTAGTCTTTCCACTATAGTCTCCACTTTATTCTGTCCACTACAGTCTTTCCGCTATAGTCTTTCCACTATAGTCTGTCCACTTTAGTCTTTCCACTATTCTCTGTCCACTTTAGTCTTTCCACTATAGTCTTTCCAATATAGTCTGTCCACTTTAGTCTTTCCACTTTAGTCTTTCCACCTTAGTCTGTCCACTTTAGTCTTTCCACTATAGTCTGTCAACTTTAGTCTTTCCACTATTCTCTGTCCACTTTAGTCTTTCCACTTTAGTCTTTCCACTACAGTCTCCACTTTATTCTGTCCACTACAGTCTTTCCACTATAGTCTTTCCACTATAGTCTGTCCACTTTAGTCTTTCCACTTTAATCTTTCCACTTTAGTCTGTCCACTTTAGTCTTTCCACTATAGTCTGTCACCTTTAGTCTTTCCACTTTAGTCTTTCCACTTTATTCTGTCCACTTCAGTGTGTACACTTTAGAATGTCCACTGAGTCTTTCCACTTCAGTCTTTCCACTATAGTCTGTCCACTTTAGTCTTTCCACTTTAGTCTTTCAACTATAGTCTCCACTTTATTATGTCCACTACAGTCTTTCCACTTTAGTCTTTCCAGTACTCTCTGTCCACTTTAGTCTTTCCACTTTAGTCTTTCCATTAAAGTCTCCACTTTATTCTGTCCACTACAGTCTTTCCACTATAGTCTTTCCACTATAGTCTGTCCACTTTTGTCTTTCCACTATAGTCTATCCACTTTAGTCTTTCCACTTTAGTCTTTCCACTTTATTCTGTCCACTTCAGTGTGTACACTTTAGTCTGTCCACTGAGTCTTTACACTTCAGTCTTTCCACTATAGTCTGTCCACTTTAGTCTTTCCACTTTAGTCTTTCCACTATAGTCTCCACTTTATTCTGTCCACCACAGTCTTTCCAATTTAGTCTTTACACTTTTCTCTGTCCACATTAGTCTTTCCACTATAGTCTCCACTTTATTCTGTCCACTACAGTCTTTCCACTATAGTCTTTCCACTATAGTCTGTCCACTATAGTCTTTCCACTATTCTCTGTCAGCTTTAGTCTTTCCACTGTAGTCTCCACTTTATTCTGTCCACTACAGTCTTTCCACTATAGTCTTTCCACTATAGTCTGTCCACTTTAGTCTTTCCACTTTAGTTTTTCCACGTTAGTCTGTCCACTTCAGTCTTTCCACTATAGTCTGTCCACTTTAGTCTTTCCACTCTAGTCTTTCCACTATAGTCTCCACTTTATTCTGTCCACTACAGTCTTTCCACTATAGTCTTTCCACTAAAATCTATCCACTTTAGTCTTTCCACTATTCTCTGTCCACTTTAGTCTTTCCACTGTAGCCTCCACTTTATTCTGTCCACTACAGTCTTTCCACTATAGTCTTTCCAAAATAGTCTGTCCACTGTAGTCTTTCCACTTTAGTCTTTCCACTATAGTCTCCACTTTATTCTGTCCACTACAGTCTTTCCACTTTAGTCTTTCCACTATTCTCTGTCAACTTTAGTCTTTCCACTTTAGTCTTTCCACTATAGTCTCCACTTTTAGTCTCCACTTTTAGTCTCTTTTAGTCTTTAGTCTCCACTTTTCCACTATAGTCTGTCCACTTTAGTCTTTCCACTATTCTCTGCCCACTTTAGTCTTTCCACTATAGTCTTTCCAATATAGTCTGTCCACTTTAGTCTGTCCACTTTAGTCTTTCCACTATAGTCTGTCCACTTTAGTCTTTCCACTATTCTCTGTCCACTTTAGTCTTTCCACTTTAGTCTTTCCACTATAGTCTCCTTAGTCTGTCCACTTTAGTCTTTCCACTATAGTCTGTCCACTTTAGTCTTTCCACTATAGTCTCCACTTTATTCTGTCCACTACAGTCTTTCCACTATAGTCTTTCCACTATAGTCTGTCCACTTTAGTCTTTCCACTTTAATCTTTCCACTTTAGTCTGTCCACTTTAGTCTTTCCACTATAGTCTGTCCACTTTAGTCTGTCCACTTTAGTCTTTCCACTTTAATCTTTCCACTTTAGTCTGTCCACTTCAGTCTTTCCACTATAGTCTGTCCACTTTAGTCTTTCCACTTTAGTCTTTCCACTATAGTCTCCACTTTATTCTGTCCACTACAGTCTTTCCACTTTAGTCTTTCCAATACTCTCTGTCCACTTTAGTCTTTCCACTTTAGTCTTTCCATTATAGTCTCCACTTTATTCTGTCCACTACAGTCTTTCCACTATAGTCTTTCCACTATAGTCTGTCCACTTTAGTCTTTCCACTTTAGTTTTTCCACTTTAGTCTGTCCACTTTAGTCTTTCCACAATAGTCTATCCACTTTAGTCTTTCCACTTTAGTCTGTCCACGTAGTCTTTCCACTTCATTCTTTCCACTAAAGTCTGTCCACTTTAGTCTTTCCACTTTAGTCTGTCCACTTTAGTTTTTCCACTATAGTCTGTCCACTTTAGACTTTCCACTATAGTCTTTCCACTACAGTCTTTCCACTTTAGTCTTTCCACTATAGTCTGTCCACTTTAGTCTTTCCACTATCGTCTTTCCACTTTAGTCTGTCCACGTAGTCTTTCCACTTCATTCTTTCCACTATAGTCTGTCCACTTTAGTCTTTCCACTTTAGTCTTTCCACTATAGTCTCCTCTTTATTCTGTCCACTACAATCTTTCCACTATAGTCTTTCCACTATAGTCTGTCCACTTTAGTCTTTCCACTTTAGTTTTTCCACTTTAGTCGGTCCACTTTAGTGTTTCCACTATAGTCTATCCACTTTAGTCTTTCCACTTTATTCTGTCCACTTCAGTGTGTACACCTTAGTCTGTCCACTTTAGTCTTTCCACTTTAGGTTTTCCAATTTAGTCTATCCACTTCAGTCTTTCCACTATAGTCTGTCCACTTTAGTCTTTCCACTATAGTCTCCACTTTATTCTGTCCACTATAGTCTTTCCACGATAGTCTTTCCACTATAGTCTGTCCAGTTTAGTCTTTCCACTTTAGTCTTTCCACTATAGTCTCCACTTTATTCTGTCCACTATAGTCTTTCCACGATAGTCTTTCCATTATAGTCTGTCCACTTTAGTCTTTCCAATTTAGTCTATCCACTTCAGTCTTTCCACTATAGTCTGTCCACTTTAGTCTTTCTACTATAGTCTCCACTTTATTCTGTCCACTACAGTCTTTCCACTATAGTCTTTCCACTATAGTCTGTCCACTTTAGTCTTTCCACTTTGGTCTTTCCGCTTTAGTCTGTCCAGTTAGTCTTTCCACTATAGTCTTTCCACTATAGTCTGTCCACTTTAGTCTTTCCACTTTAGTCTTTCCACTTTAGTCTGTCCACTTTAGTCTGTCCACTTTAGTCTTTCCACTATAGTCTGTCCACTTTAGTCTTTCCACTTTAGTCGTTCCGCTTTAGTCTGTCCACTTAGTCTTTCCACTAGAGTCTGTCCACTTTAGTCTTTCCACTTTAGTCTTTCCATTATAGTCTCCACTTTATTCTGTCCACTACAGTCTTTCCACTATAGTCTTTCCACTATAGTCTGTCCACTTTAGTCTTTCCACTTTAGTTTTTCCACTTTAGTCTGTCCACTTTAGTCTTTCCACAATAGTCTATCCACTTTAGTCTTTCCACTTTAGTCTTTCCACTTTATTCTGTCCACTTCAGTGTGTACACTTTAGTCTGTCCACCGAGTCTTTCCACTTCAGTCTTTCCACTATAGTCTGTCCACTTTCGTCTTTCCACTTCAGTCTTTCCACTATAGTCTCCACTTTATTTTGTCCACCACAGTCTTTCCAATTTTGTCTTTCCACTATTCTCTGTCCACTTTAGTCTTTCCACTATAGTCTCCACTTTATTCTGTCCACTACAGTCTTTCCACTATAGTCTTTCCACTATAGTCTGTCCACTTTAGTCTTTCCACTATTCTCTGTCAACTTTAGTCTTTCCACTGTAGTCTTTCCACTATAGTCTGTCCACTTTATTCTTTCCACTTTAGCCTTTCCACTTTAGTTTGTCCACTTTAGTCTGTCCACTTTAGTCTTTCCACTATAATCTTTCCACTTTAGTCTTTCCACTTTAGTCTTTCGACTTTAGTCTGTCCACTTTAGTCTTTCCACTATAGTCTGTCCACTTTAGTCTGTCCACTTTAGTCTTTCCACTTTAGTCTGTCCACTTTAGTCTTTCCAGTATAGTCTTTCCACTGCAGTCATTTCCACTATCGTCTGTCCACTTTAGTCTTTCCACTTTAGTCTTTCCACTTTATTCTGTCCACTTTAGTCTTTCCACTACAGTCTTTCCACTATAGTCTTTCCACTATAGTCTGTCCACTTTAGTCTTTCCACTACTCTCTGTCCACTTTAGTCTTTCCACTTTAGTCTTTCCACTACAGTCTCCACTTTATTCTGTCCACTACAGTCTTTCCACTATAGTCTTTCCACTATAGTCTGTCCACTTTAGTCTTTCCACTTTAATCTTTCCACTTTAGTCTGTCCACTTTAGTCTTTCCACTATAGTCTGTCACCTTTAGTCTTTCCACTTTAGTCTTTCCACTTTAATCTTTCCACTTTAGTCTGTCCACTTTAGTCTTTCCACTATAGTCTGTCACCTTTAGTCTTTCCACTTTAGTCTTTCCACTTTATTCTGTCCACTTCAGTGTGTACACTTTAGTATGTCCACTGAGTCTTTCCACTTCAGTCTTTCCACTATAGTCTGTCCACTTTAGTCTTTCCACTTCAGTCTTTCCACTATAGTCTCCACTTTATTCTGTCCACTACAGTCTTTCCACTTTAGTCTTTCCGGTACTCTCTGTCCACTTTAGTCTTTCCACTTTAGTCTTTCCATTATAGTCTCCACTTTATTCTGTCCACTACAGTCTTTCCACTTTAGTTTTTCCACTTTAGTCGGTCCACTTCAGTCTTTCCACTATAGTCTGTCCAGTTTAGTCTTTCCACTATAGTCTCCACTTTATTCTGTCCACTACAGTCTTTCCGCTATAGTCTTTCCACTAAAGTCTATCCACTTTAGTCTTTCCACTATTCTCTGTCCACTTTAGTCTCTCCACTATAGTCTTTCCAATATAGTCTGTCCACTTTAGTCTTTCCACTTTAGTCTTTCCACCTTAGTCTGTCCACTTTAGTCTATCCACTATAGTCTGTCCACTTTAGTCTTTCCACTATTCTCTGTCCACTTTAGTCTTTCCACTTTAGTCTTTCCACTACAGTCTCCACTTTATTCTGTCCACTACAGTCTTTCCACTATAGTCTTTCCACTATAGTCTGTCCACTTTAGTCTTTCCACTTTAATCTTTCCACTTTAGTCTGTCCACTTTAGTCTTTCCACTATAGTCTGTCACCTTTAGTCTTTCCACTTTAGTCTTTCCACTTTATTCTGTCAACTTCAGTGTGTACACTTTAGTCTGTCCACTGAGTCTTTCCACTTCAGTCTTTCCACTATAGTCTGTCCACTTTAGTCTTTCCACTTTAGTCTTTCCACTATAGTCTCCACTTTATTCTGTCCACTACAGTCTTTTCACTTTAGTCTTTCCAGTACTCTCTGTCCACTTTAGTCTTTCCACTTTAGTCTTTCCATTATAGTCTCCACTTTATTCTGTCCACTACAGTCTTTCCACTATAGTCTTTCCACTATAGTCTGTCCACTTTAGTCTTTCCACCATTCTCTGTCCACTTTAGTCTTTCCACTATAGTCTATCCACTTTAGTCTTTCCACTTTAGTCTTTCCACTTTATTCTGTCCACTTCAGTGTGTACACTTTAGTCTGTCCACTGAGTCTTTACACTTCAGTCTTTCCACTATAGTCTGTCCAATTTTAGTCTTTCCACTTTAGTCTTTCCACTATAGTCTCCACTTTATTCTGTCCACCACAGTCTGTCCACTTTAGTCTTTCCACTTTAGTCTTTCCACTATAGTCTCCACTTTATTCTTTCCACTACAGTCTTTTCACTTTAGTCTTTCCAGTACTCTCTGTCCACTTTAGTCTTTCCACTTTAGTCTTTCCACTATAGTCTCCACTTTATTCTGTCCACTACAGTCTTTTCACTTTAGTCTTTCCAGTACTCTCTGTCCACATTAGTCTTTCCACTATAGTCTCCACTTTATTCTGTCCACTACAGTCTTTCCACTATAGTCTTTCCACTATAGTCTGTCCACTTTAGTCTTTCCACTATTCTCTGTCAGCTTTAGTCTTTCCACTGTAGTCTCCACTTTATTCTGTCCACTACAGTCTTTCCACTATAGTCTTTCCACTATAGTCTGTCCATTTTAGTCTTTCCACTTTAGTTTTTCCACTTTAGTCTGTCCACTTCAGTCTTTCCACTATAGTCTGTCCAGTTTAGTCTTTCCACTTTAGTCTTTCCACTATAGTCTCCACTTTATTCTGTCCACTACAGTCTTTCCGCTATAGTCTTTCCACTATAGTCTGTCCACTTTAGTCTTTCCACTATTCTCTGTCCACTTTAGTCTTTCCACTATAGTCTTTCCAATATAGTCTGTCCACTTTAGTCTTTCCACTTTAGTCTTTCCACCTTAGTCTGTCCACTTTAGTCTTTCCACTATAGTCTGTCAACTTTAGTCTTTCCACTATTCTCTGTCCACTTTAGTCTTTCCACTTTAGTCTTTCCACTACAGTCTCCACTTTATTCTGTCCACTACAGTCTTTCCACTATAGTCTTTCCACTATAGTCTGTCCACTTTAGTCTTTCCACTTTAATCTTTCCACTTTAGTCTGTCCACTTTAGTCTTTCCACTATAGTCTGTCACCTTTAGTCTTTCCACTTTAGTCTTTCCACTTTATTCTGTCCACTTCAGTGTGTACACTTTAGAATGTCCACTGAGTCTTTCCACTTCAGTCTTTCCACTATAGTCTGTCCACTTTAGTCTTTCCACTTTAGTCTTTCAACTATAGTCTCCACTTTATTATGTCCACTACAGTCTTTCCACTTTAGTCTTTCCAGTACTCTCTGTCCACTTTAGTCTTTCCACTTTAGTCTTTCCATTAAAGTCTCCACTTTATTCTGTCCACTACAGTCTTTCCACTATAGTCTTTCCACTATAGTCTGTCCACTTTTGTCTTTCCACTATAGTCTATCCACTTTAGTCTTTCCACTTTAGTCTTTCCACTTTATTCTGTCCACTTCAGTGTGTACACTTTAGTCTGTCCACTGAGTCTTTACACTTCAGTCTTTCCACTATAGTCTGTCCACTTTAGTCTTTCCACTTTAGTCTTTCCACTATAGTCTCCACTTTATTCTGTCCACCACAGTCTTTCCAATTTAGTCTTTACACTTTTCTCTGTCCACATTAGTCTTTCCACTATAGTCTCCACTTTATTCTGTCCACTACAGTCTTTCCACTATAGTCTTTCCACTATAGTCTGTCCACTATAGTCTTTCCACTATTCTCTGTCAGCTTTAGTCTTTCCACTGTAGTCTCCACTTTATTCTGTCCACTACAGTCTTTCCACTATAGTCTTTCCACTATAGTCTGTCCACTTTAGTCTTTCCACTTTAGTTTTTCCACGTTAGTCTGTCCACTTCAGTCTTTCCACTATAGTCTGTCCAGTTTAGTCTTTCCACTCTAGTCTTTCCACTATAGTCTCCACTTTATTCTGTCCACTACAGTCTTTCCACTATAGTCTTTCCACTAAAATCTATCCACTTTAGTCTTTCCACTATTCTCTGTCCACTTTAGTCTTTCCACTGTAGCCTCCACTTTATTCTGTCCACTACAGTCTTTCCACTATAGTCTTTCCAAAATAGTCTGTCCACTGTAGTCTTTCCACTTTAGTCTTTCCACTATAGTCTCCACTTTATTCTGTCCACTACAGTCTTTCCACTTTAGTCTTTCCACTATTCTCTGTCAACTTTAGTCTTTCCACTTTAGTCTTTCCACTATAGTCTCCACTTTTAGTCTCCACTTTTAGTCTCTTTTAGTCTTTAGTCTCCACTTTTCCACTATAGTCTGTCCACTTTAGTCTTTCCACTATTCTCTGCCCACTTTAGTCTTTCCACTATAGTCTTTCCAATATAGTCTGTCCACTTTAGTCTGTCCACTTTAGTCTTTCCACTATAGTCTGTCCACTTTAGTCTTTCCACTATTCTCTGTCCACTTTAGTCTTTCCACTTTAGTCTTTCCACTATAGTCTCCTTAGTCTGTCCACTTTAGTCTTTCCACTATAGTCTGTCCACTTTAGTCTTTCCACTATAGTCTCCACTTTATTCTGTCCACTACAGTCTTTCCACTATAGTCTTTCCACTATAGTCTGTCCACTTTAGTCTTTCCACTTTAATCTTTCCACTTTAGTCTGTCCACTTTAGTCTTTCCACTATAGTCTGTCCACTTTAGTCTGTCCACTTTAGTCTTTCCACTTTAATCTTTCCACTTTAGTCTGTCCACTGCAGTCTTTCCACTATAGTCTGTCCACTTTAGTCTTTCCACTTTAGTCTTTCCACTATAGTCTCCACTTTATTCTGTCCACTACAGTCTTTCCACTTTAGTCTTTCCAATACTCTCTGTCCACTTTAGTCTTTCCACTTTAGTCTTTCCATTATAGTCTCCACTTTATTCTGTCCACTACAGTCTTTCCACTATAGTCTTTCCACTATAGTCTGTCCACTTTAGTCTTTCCACTTTAGTTTTTCCACTTTAGTCTGTCCACTTTAGTCTTTCCACAATAGTCTATCCACTTTAGTCTTTCCACTTTAGTCTGTCCACGTAGTCTTTCCACTTCATTCTTTCCACTAAAGTCTGTCCACTTTAGTCTTTCCACTTTAGTCTGTCCACTTTAGTTTTTCCACTATAGTCTGTCCACTTTAGACTTTCACACTATAGTCTCCACTTTATTCTGTCCACTACAGTCTTTTCACTTTAGTCTTTCCAGTACTCTCTGTCCACTTTAGTCTTTCCACTTTAGTCTTTCCATTATAGTCTCCACTTTATTCTGTCCACTACAGTCTTTCCACTATAGTCTTTCCACTATAGTCTGTCCACTTTAGTCTTTCCACCATTCTCTGTCCACTTTAGTCTTTCCACTATAGTCTATCCACTTTAGTCTTTCCACTTTAGTCTTTCCACTTTATTCTGTCCACTTCAGTGTGTACACTTTAGTCTGTCCACTGAGTCTTTACACTTCAGTCTTTCCACTATAGTCTGTCCAATTTTAGTCTTTCCACTTTAGTCTTTCCACTATAGTCTCCACTTTATTCTGTCCACCACAGTCTGTCCACTTTAGTCTTTCCACTTTAGTCTTTCCACTATAGTCTCCACTTTATTCTTTCCACTACAGTCTTTTCACTTTAGTCTTTCCAGTACTCTCTGTCCACTTTAGTCTTTCCACTTTAGTCTTTCCACTATAGTCTCCACTTTATTCTGTCCACTACAGTCTTTTCACTTTAGTCTTTCCAGTACTCTCTGTCCACATTAGTCTTTCCACTATAGTCTCCACTTTATTCTGTCCACTACAGTCTTTCCACTATAGTCTTTCCACTATAGTCTGTCCACTTTAGTCTTTCCACTATTCTCTGTCAGCTTTAGTCTTTCCACTGTAGTCTCCACTTTATTCTGTCCACTACAGTCTTTCCACTATAGTCTTTCCACTATAGTCTGTCCATTTTAGTCTTTCCACTTTAGTTTTTCCACTTTAGTCTGTCCACTTCAGTCTTTCCACTATAGTCTGTCCAGTTTAGTCTTTCCACTTTAGTCTTTCCACTATAGTCTCCACTTTCTTCTGTCCACTACAGTCTTTCCACTATAGTCTTTCCACTATAGTCTGTCCAGTTTAGTCTTTCCACTTTAGTCTTTCCACTATAGTCTCCACTTTATTCGGTCCACTACAGTCTTTCCACTATAGTCTTTCCACTAAAGTCTATCCACTTTAGTCTTTCCACTATTCTCTGTCCACTTTGGTCTTTCCACTATAGCCTCCACTTTATTCTGTCCACTACAGTCTTTCCACTATAGTCTTTCCACTATTGTCTGTCCACTGTAGTCTTTCCACTTTAGTCTTTCCACTATAGTCTCCACTTTATTCTGTCCACTACAGTCTGTCCACTTTAGTCTTTCCACTATTCTCTGTCCACTTTAGTCTTTCCACTATAGTCTTTCCAATATAGTCTGTCCACTTTAGTCTTTCCACTTTAGTCTTTCCACCTTGGTCTGTCCACTTTAGTCTTTCCACTATAGTCTGTCCACTTTAGTCTTTCCACTACTCTCTGTCCACTTTAGTCTTTCCACTTTAGTCTTTCCACTACAGTCTCCACTTTATTCTGTCCACTACAGTCTTTCCACTATAGTCTTTCCACTATAGTCTGTCCACTTTAGTCTTTCCACTTTAATCTTTCCACTTTAGTCTGTCCACTTTAGTCTTTCCACTATAGTCTGTCACCTTTAGTCTTTCCACTTTAGTCTTTCCACTTTAATCTTTCCACTTTAGTCTGTCCACTTTAGTCTTTCCACTATAGTCTGTCACCTTTAGTCTTTCCACTTTAGTCTTTCCACTTTATTCTGTCCACTTCAGTGTGTACACTTTAGTATGTCCACTGAGTCTTTCCACTTCAGTCTTTCCACTATAGTCTGTCCACTTTAGTCTTTCCACTTCAGTCTTTCCACTATAGTCTCCACTTTATTCTGTCCACTACAGTCTTTCCACTTTAGTCTTTCCGGTACTCTCTGTCCACTTTAGTCTTTCCACTTTAGTCTTTCCATTATAGTCTCCACTTTATTCTGTCCACTACAGTCTTTCCACTTTAGTTTTTCCACTTTAGTCGGTCCACTTCAGTCTTTCCACTATAGTCTGTCCAGTTTAGTCTTTCCACTATAGTCTCCACTTTATTCTGTCCACTACAGTCTTTCCGCTATAGTCTTTCCACTAAAGTCTATCCACTTTAGTCTTTCCACTATTCTCTGTCCACTTTAGTCTCTCCACTATAGTCTTTCCAATATAGTCTGTCCACTTTAGTCTTTCCACTTTAGTCTTTCCACCTTAGTCTGTCCACTTTAGTCTATCCACTATAGTCTGTCCACTTTAGTCTTTCCACTATTCTCTGTCCACTTTAGTCTTTCCACTTTAGTCTTTCCACTACAGTCTCCACTTTATTCTGTCCACTACAGTCTTTCCACTATAGTCTTTCCACTATAGTCTGTCCACTTTAGTCTTTCCACTTTAATCTTTCCACTTTAGTCTGTCCACTTTAGTCTTTCCACTATAGTCTGTCACCTTTAGTCTTTCCACTTTAGTCTTTCCACTTTATTCTGTCAACTTCAGTGTATACACTTTAGTCTGTCCACTGAGTCTTTCCACTTCAGTCTTTCCACTATAGTCTGTCCACTTTAGTCTTTCCACTTTAGTCTTTCCACTATAGTCTCCACTTTATTCTGTCCACTACAGTCTTTTCACTTTAGTCTTTCCAGTACTCTCTGTCCACTTTAGTCTTTCCACTTTAGTCTTTCCATTATAGTCTCCACTTTATTCTGTCCACTACAGTCTTTCCACTATAGTCTTTCCACTATAGTCTGTCCACTTTAGTCTTTCCACCATTCTCTGTCCACTTTAGTCTTTCCACTATAGTCTATCCACTTTAGTCTTTCCACTTTAGTCTTTCCACTTTATTCTGTCCACTTCAGTGTGTACACTTTAGTCTGTCCACTGAGTCTTTACACTTCAGTCTTTCCACTATAGTCTGTCCAATTTTAGTCTTTCCACTTTAGTCTTTCCACTATAGTCTCCACTTTATTCTGTCCACCACAGTCTGTCCACTTTAGTCTTTCCACTTTAGTCTTTCCACTATAGTCTCCACTTTATTCTTTCCACTACAGTCTTTTCACTTTAGTCTTTCCAGTACTCTCTGTCCACTTTAGTCTTTCCACTTTAGTCTTTCCACTATAGTCTCCACTTTATTCTGTCCACTACAGTCTTTTCACTTTAGTCTTTCCAGTACTCTCTGTCCACATTAGTCTTTCCACTATAGTCTCCACTTTATTCTGTCCACTACAGTCTTTCCACTATAGTCTTTCCACTATAGTCTGTCCACTTTAGTCTTTCCACTATTCTCTGTCAGCTTTAGTCTTTCCACTGTAGTCTCCACTTTATTCTGTCCACTACAGTCTTTCCACTATAGTCTTTCCACTATAGTCTGTCCATTTTAGTCTTTCCACTTTAGTTTTTCCACTTTAGTCTGTCCACTTCAGTCTTTCCACTATAGTCTGTCCAGTTTAGTCTTTCCACTTTAGTCTTTCCACTATAGTCTCCACTTTATTCTGTCCACTACAGTCTTTCCGCTATAGTCTTTCCACTATAGTCTGTCCACTTTAGTCTTTCCACTATTCTCTGTCCACTTTAGTCTTTCCACTATAGTCTTTCCAATATAGTCTGTCCACTTTAGTCTTTCCACTTTAGTCTTTCCACCTTAGTCTGTCCACTTTAGTCTTTCCACTATAGTCTGTCAACTTTAGTCTTTCCACTATTCTCTGTCCACTTTAGTCTTTCCACTTTAGTCTTTCCACTACAGTCTCCACTTTATTCTGTCCACTACAGTCTTTCCACTATAGTCTTTCCACTATAGTCTGTCCACTTTAGTCTTTCCACTTTAATCTTTCCACTTTAGTCTGTCCACTTTAGTCTTTCCACTATAGTCTGTCACCTTTAGTCTTTCCACTTTAGTCTTTCCACTTTATTCTGTCCACTTCAGTGTGTACACTTTAGAATGTCCACTGAGTCTTTCCACTTCAGTCTTTCCACTATAGTCTGTCCACTTTAGTCTTTCCACTTTAGTCTTTCAACTATAGTCTCCACTTTATTATGTCCACTACAGTCTTTCCACTTTAGTCTTTCCAGTACTCTCTGTCCACTTTAGTCTTTCCACTTTAGTCTTTCCATTAAAGTCTCCACTTTATTCTGTCCACTACAGTCTTTCCACTATAGTCTTTCCACTATAGTCTGTCCACTTTAGTCTTTCCACTACTCTCTGTCCACTTTAGTCTTTCCACTTTAGTCTTTCCACTACAGTCTCCACTTTATTCTGTCCACTACAGTCTTTCCACTATAGTCTTTCCACTATAGTCTGTCCACTTTAGTCTTTCCACTTTAATCTTTCCACTTTAGTCTGTCCACTTTAGTCTTTCCACTATAGTCTGTCACCTTTAGTCTTTCCACTTTAGTCTTTCCACTTTAATC
Organism: Branchinecta sandiegonensis; assembly: GCA_030848855.1. Taxonomy (NCBI): domain Eukaryota; kingdom Metazoa; phylum Arthropoda; class Branchiopoda; order Anostraca; family Branchinectidae; genus Branchinecta; species Branchinecta sandiegonensis. The sequence goes on from JAUPMV010000055.1 coordinate 38,986, forward strand.
TTTCCACTTTAGTCTGTCCACTTTAGTCTTTCCACTATAGTCTGTCACCTTTAGTCTTTCCACTTTAGTCTTTCCACTTTATTCTGTCCACTTCAGTGTGTACACTTTAGTATGTCCACTGAGTCTTTCCACTTCAGTCTTTCCACTATAGTCTGTCCACTTTAGTCTTTCCACTTCAGTCTTTCCACTATAGTCTCCACTTTATTCTGTCCACTACAGTCTTTCCACTTTAGTCTTTCCGGTACTCTCTGTCCACTTTAGTCTTTCCACTTTAGTCTTTCCATTATAGTCTCCACTTTATTCTGTCCACTACAGTCTTTCCACTTTAGTTTTTCCACTTTAGTCGGTCCACTTCAGTCTTTCCACTATAGTCTGTCCAGTTTAGTCTTTCCACTATAGTCTCCACTTTATTCTGTCCACTACAGTCTTTCCGCTATAGTCTTTCCACTAAAGTCTATCCACTTTAGTCTTTCCACTATTCTCTGTCCACTTTAGTCTCTCCACTATAGTCTTTCCAATATAGTCTGTCCACTTTAGTCTTTCCACTTTAGTCTTTCCACCTTAGTCTGTCCACTTTAGTCTATCCACTATAGTCTGTCCACTTTAGTCTTTCCACTATTCTCTGTCCACTTTAGTCTTTCCACTTTAGTCTTTCCACTACAGTCTCCACTTTATTCTGTCCACTACAGTCTTTCCACTATAGTCTTTCCACTATAGTCTGTCCACTTTAGTCTTTCCACTTTAATCTTTCCACTTTAGTCTGTCCACTTTAGTCTTTCCACTATAGTCTGTCACCTTTAGTCTTTCCACTTTAGTCTTTCCACTTTATTCTGTCAACTTCAGTGTGTACACTTTAGTCTGTCCACTGAGTCTTTCCACTTCAGTCTTTCCACTATAGTCTGTCCACTTTAGTCTTTCCACTTTAGTCTTTCCACTATAGTCTCCACTTTATTCTGTCCACTACAGTCTTTTCACTTTAGTCTTTCCAGTACTCTCTGTCCACTTTAGTCTTTCCACTTTAGTCTTTCCATTATAGTCTCCACTTTATTCTGTCCACTACAGTCTTTCCACTATAGTCTTTCCACTATAGTCTGTCCACTTTAGTCTTTCCACCATTCTCTGTCCACTTTAGTCTTTCCACTATAGTCTATCCACTTTAGTCTTTCCACTTTAGTCTTTCCACTTTATTCTGTCCACTTCAGTGTGTACACTTTAGTCTGTCCACTGAGTCTTTACACTTCAGTCTTTCCACTATAGTCTGTCCAATTTTAGTCTTTCCACTTTAGTCTTTCCACTATAGTCTCCACTTTATTCTGTCCACCACAGTCTGTCCACTTTAGTCTTTCCACTTTAGTCTTTCCACTATAGTCTCCACTTTATTCTTTCCACTACAGTCTTTTCACTTTAGTCTTTCCAGTACTCTCTGTCCACTTTAGTCTTTCCACTTTAGTCTTTCCACTATAGTCTCCACTTTATTCTGTCCACTACAGTCTTTTCACTTTAGTCTTTCCAGTACTCTCTGTCCACATTAGTCTTTCCACTATAGTCTCCACTTTATTCTGTCCACTACAGTCTTTCCACTATAGTCTTTCCACTATAGTCTGTCCATTTTAGTCTTTCCACTTTAGTTTTTCCACTTTAGTCTGTCCACTTCAGTCTTTCCACTATAGTCTGTCCAGTTTAGTCTTTCCACTTTAGTCTTTCCACTATAGTCTCCACTTTATTCTGTCCACTACAGTCTTTCCGCTATAGTCTTTCCACTATAGTCTGTCCACTTTAGTCTTTCCACTATTCTCTGTCCACTTTAGTCTTTCCACTATAGTCTTTCCAATATAGTCTGTCCACTTTAGTCTTTCCACTTTAGTCTTTCCACCTTAGTCTGTCCACTTTAGTCTTTCCACTATAGTCTGTCAACTTTAGTCTTTCCACTATTCTCTGTCCACTTTAGTCTTTCCACTTTAGTCTTTCCACTACAGTCTCCACTTTATTCTGTCCACTACAGTCTTTCCACTATAGTCTTTCCACTATAGTCTGTCCACTTTAGTCTTTCCACTTTAATCTTTCCACTTTAGTCTGTCCACTTTAGTCTTTCCACTATAGTCTGTCACCTTTAGTCTTTCCACTTTAGTCTTTCCACTTTATTCTGTCCACTTCAGTGTGTACACTTTAGAATGTCCACTGAGTCTTTCCACTTCAGTCTTTCCACTATAGTCTGTCCACTTTAGTCTTTCCACTTTAGTCTTTCAACTATAGTCTCCACTTTATTATGTCCACTACAGTCTTTCCACTTTAGTCTTTCCAGTACTCTCTGTCCACTTTAGTCTTTCCACTTTAGTCTTTCCATTAAAGTCTCCACTTTATTCTGTCCACTACAGTCTTTCCACTATAGTCTTTCCACTATAGTCTGTCCACTTTTGTCTTTCCACTATAGTCTATCCACTTTAGTCTTTCCACTTTAGTCTTTCCACTTTATTCTGTCCACTTCAGTGTGTACACTTTAGTCTGTCCACTGAGTCTTTACACTTCAGTCTTTCCACTATAGTCTGTCCACTTTAGTCTTTCCACTTTAGTCTTTCCACTATAGTCTCCACTTTATTCTGTCCACCACAGTCTTTCCAATTTAGTCTTTACACTTTTCTCTGTCCACATTAGTCTTTCCACTATAGTCTCCACTTTATTCTGTCCACTACAGTCTTTCCACTATAGTCTTTCCACTATAGTCTGTCCACTATAGTCTTTCCACTATTCTCTGTCAGCTTTAGTCTTTCCACTGTAGTCTCCACTTTATTCTGTCCACTACAGTCTTTCCACTATAGTCTTTCCACTATAGTCTGTCCACTTTAGTCTTTCCACTTTAGTTTTTCCACGTTAGTCTGTCCACTTCAGTCTTTCCACTATAGTCTGTCCACTTTAGTCTTTCCACTCTAGTCTTTCCACTATAGTCTCCACTTTATTCTGTCCACTACAGTCTTTCCACTATAGTCTTTCCACTAAAATCTATCCACTTTAGTCTTTCCACTATTCTCTGTCCACTTTAGTCTTTCCACTGTAGCCTCCACTTTATTCTGTCCACTACAGTCTTTCCACTATAGTCTTTCCAAAATAGTCTGTCCACTGTAGTCTTTCCACTTTAGTCTTTCCACTATAGTCTCCACTTTATTCTGTCCACTACAGTCTTTCCACTTTAGTCTTTCCACTATTCTCTGTCAACTTTAGTCTTTCCACTTTAGTCTTTCCACTATAGTCTCCACTTTTAGTCTCCACTTTTAGTCTCTTTTAGTCTTTAGTCTCCACTTTTCCACTATAGTCTGTCCACTTTAGTCTTTCCACTATTCTCTGCCCACTTTAGTCTTTCCACTATAGTCTTTCCAATATAGTCTGTCCACTTTAGTCTGTCCACTTTAGTCTTTCCACTATAGTCTGTCCACTTTAGTCTTTCCACTATTCTCTGTCCACTTTAGTCTTTCCACTTTAGTCTTTCCACTATAGTCTCCTTAGTCTGTCCACTTTAGTCTTTCCACTATAGTCTGTCCACTTTAGTCTTTCCACTATAGTCTCCACTTTATTCTGTCCACTACAGTCTTTCCACTATAGTCTTTCCACTATAGTCTGTCCACTTTAGTCTTTCCACTTTAATCTTTCCACTTTAGTCTGTCCACTTTAGTCTTTCCACTATAGTCTGTCCACTTTAGTCTGTCCACTTTAGTCTTTCCACTTTAATCTTTCCACTTTAGTCTGTCCACTTCAGTCTTTCCACTATAGTCTGTCCACTTTAGTCTTTCCACTTTAGTCTTTCCACTATAGTCTCCACTTTATTCTGTCCACTACAGTCTTTCCACTTTAGTCTTTCCAATACTCTCTGTCCACTTTAGTCTTTCCACTTTAGTCTTTCCATTATAGTCTCCACTTTATTCTGTCCACTACAGTCTTTCCACTATAGTCTTTCCACTATAGTCTGTCCACTTTAGTCTTTCCACTTTAGTTTTTCCACTTTAGTCTGTCCACTTTAGTCTTTCCACAATAGTCTATCCACTTTAGTCTTTCCACTTTAGTCTGTCCACGTAGTCTTTCCACTTCATTCTTTCCACTAAAGTCTGTCCACTTTAGTCTTTCCACTTTAGTCTGTCCACTTTAGTTTTTCCACTATAGTCTGTCCACTTTAGACTTTCCACTATAGTCTTTCCACTACAGTCTTTCCACTTTAGTCTTTCCACTATAGTCTGTCCACTTTAGTCTTTCCACTATCGTCTTTCCACTTTAGTCTGTCCACGTAGTCTTTCCACTTCATTCTTTCCACTATAGTCTGTCCACTTTAGTCTTTCCACTTTAGTCTTTCCACTATAGTCTCCTCTTTATTCTGTCCACTACAATCTTTCCACTATAGTCTTTCCACTATAGTCTGTCCACTTTAGTCTTTCCACTTTAGTTTTTCCACTTTAGTCGGTCCACTTTAGTGTTTCCACTATAGTCTATCCACTTTAGTCTTTCCACTTTATTCTGTCCACTTCAGTGTGTACACCTTAGTCTGTCCACTTTAGTCTTTCCACTTTAGGTTTTCCAATTTAGTCTATCCACTTCAGTCTTTCCACTATAGTCTGTCCACTTTAGTCTTTCCACTATAGTCTCCACTTTATTCTGTCCACTATAGTCTTTCCACGATAGTCTTTCCACTATAGTCTGTCCAGTTTAGTCTTTCCACTTTAGTCTTTCCACTATAGTCTCCACTTTATTCTGTCCACTATAGTCTTTCCACGATAGTCTTTCCATTATAGTCTGTCCACTTTAGTCTTTCCAATTTAGTCTATCCACTTCAGTCTTTCCACTATAGTCTGTCCACTTTAGTCTTTCTACTATAGTCTCCACTTTATTCTGTCCACTACAGTCTTTCCACTATAGTCTTTCCACTATAGTCTGTCCACTTTAGTCTTTCCACTTTGGTCTTTCCGCTTTAGTCTGTCCAGTTAGTCTTTCCACTATAGTCTTTCCACTATAGTCTGTCCACTTTAGTCTTTCCACTTTAGTCTTTCCACTTTAGTCTGTCCACTTTAGTCTGTCCACTTTAGTCTTTCCACTATAGTCTGTCCACTTTAGTCTTTCCACTTTAGTCGTTCCGCTTTAGTCTGTCCACTTAGTCTTTCCACTAGAGTCTGTCCACTTTAGTCTTTCCACTTTAGTCTTTCCATTATAGTCTCCACTTTATTCTGTCCACTACAGTCTTTCCACTATAGTCTTTCCACTATAGTCTGTCCACTTTAGTCTTTCCACTTTAGTTTTTCCACTTTAGTCTGTCCACTTTAGTCTTTCCACAATAGTCTATCCACTTTAGTCTTTCCACTTTAGTCTTTCCACTTTATTCTGTCCACTTCAGTGTGTACACTTTAGTCTGTCCACCGAGTCTTTCCACTTCAGTCTTTCCACTATAGTCTGTCCACTTTCGTCTTTCCACTTCAGTCTTTCCACTATAGTCTCCACTTTATTTTGTCCACCACAGTCTTTCCAATTTTGTCTTTCCACTATTCTCTGTCCACTTTAGTCTTTCCACTATAGTCTCCACTTTATTCTGTCCACTACAGTCTTTCCACTATAGTCTTTCCACTATAGTCTGTCCACTTTAGTCTTTCCACTATTCTCTGTCAACTTTAGTCTTTCCACTGTAGTCTTTCCACTATAGTCTGTCCACTTTATTCTTTCCACTTTAGCCTTTCCACTTTAGTTTGTCCACTTTAGTCTGTCCACTTTAGTCTTTCCACTATAATCTTTCCACTTTAGTCTTTCCACTTTAGTCTTTCGACTTTAGTCTGTCCACTTTAGTCTTTCCACTATAGTCTGTCCACTTTAGTCTGTCCACTTTAGTCTTTCCACTTTAGTCTGTCCACTTTAGTCTTTCCAGTATAGTCTTTCCACTGCAGTCATTTCCACTATCGTCTGTCCACTTTAGTCTTTCCACTTTAGTCTTTCCACTTTATTCTGTCCACTTTAGTCTTTCCACTACAGTCTTTCCACTATAGTCTTTCCACTATAGTCTGTCCACTTTAGTCTTTCCACTACTCTCTGTCCACTTTAGTCTTTCCACTTTAGTCTTTCCACTACAGTCTCCACTTTATTCTGTCCACTACAGTCTTTCCACTATAGTCTTTCCACTATAGTCTGTCCACTTTAGTCTTTCCACTTTAATCTTTCCACTTTAGTCTGTCCACTTTAGTCTTTCCACTATAGTCTGTCACCTTTAGTCTTTCCACTTTAGTCTTTCCACTTTAATCTTTCCACTTTAGTCTGTCCACTTTAGTCTTTCCACTATAGTCTGTCACCTTTAGTCTTTCCACTTTAGTCTTTCCACTTTATTCTGTCCACTTCAGTGTGTACACTTTAGTATGTCCACTGAGTCTTTCCACTTCAGTCTTTCCACTATAGTCTGTCCACTTTAGTCTTTCCACTTCAGTCTTTCCACTATAGTCTCCACTTTATTCTGTCCACTACAGTCTTTCCACTTTAGTCTTTCCGGTACTCTCTGTCCACTTTAGTCTTTCCACTTTAGTCTTTCCATTATAGTCTCCACTTTATTCTGTCCACTACAGTCTTTCCACTTTAGTTTTTCCACTTTAGTCGGTCCACTTCAGTCTTTCCACTATAGTCTGTCCAGTTTAGTCTTTCCACTATAGTCTCCACTTTATTCTGTCCACTACAGTCTTTCCGCTATAGTCTTTCCACTAAAGTCTATCCACTTTAGTCTTTCCACTATTCTCTGTCCACTTTAGTCTCTCCACTATAGTCTTTCCAATATAGTCTGTCCACTTTAGTCTTTCCACTTTAGTCTTTCCACCTTAGTCTGTCCACTTTAGTCTATCCACTATAGTCTGTCCACTTTAGTCTTTCCACTATTCTCTGTCCACTTTAGTCTTTCCACTTTAGTCTTTCCACTACAGTCTCCACTTTATTCTGTCCACTACAGTCTTTCCACTATAGTCTTTCCACTATAGTCTGTCCACTTTAGTCTTTCCACTTTAATCTTTCCACTTTAGTCTGTCCACTTTAGTCTTTCCACTATAGTCTGTCACCTTTAGTCTTTCCACTTTAGTCTTTCCACTTTATTCTGTCAACTTCAGTGTGTACACTTTAGTCTGTCCACTGAGTCTTTCCACTTCAGTCTTTCCACTATAGTCTGTCCACTTTAGTCTTTCCACTTTAGTCTTTCCACTATAGTCTCCACTTTATTCTGTCCACTACAGTCTTTTCACTTTAGTCTTTCCAGTACTCTCTGTCCACTTTAGTCTTTCCACTTTAGTCTTTCCATTATAGTCTCCACTTTATTCTGTCCACTACAGTCTTTCCACTATAGTCTTTCCACTATAGTCTGTCCACTTTAGTCTTTCCACCATTCTCTGTCCACTTTAGTCTTTCCACTATAGTCTATCCACTTTAGTCTTTCCACTTTAGTCTTTCCACTTTATTCTGTCCACTTCAGTGTGTACACTTTAGTCTGTCCACTGAGTCTTTACACTTCAGTCTTTCCACTATAGTCTGTCCAATTTTAGTCTTTCCACTTTAGTCTTTCCACTATAGTCTCCACTTTATTCTGTCCACCACAGTCTGTCCACTTTAGTCTTTCCACTTTAGTCTTTCCACTATAGTCTCCACTTTATTCTTTCCACTACAGTCTTTTCACTTTAGTCTTTCCAGTACTCTCTGTCCACTTTAGTCTTTCCACTTTAGTCTTTCCACTATAGTCTCCACTTTATTCTGTCCACTACAGTCTTTTCACTTTAGTCTTTCCAGTACTCTCTGTCCACATTAGTCTTTCCACTATAGTCTCCACTTTATTCTGTCCACTACAGTCTTTCCACTATAGTCTTTCCACTATAGTCTGTCCACTTTAGTCTTTCCACTATTCTCTGTCAGCTTTAGTCTTTCCACTGTAGTCTCAACTTTATTCTGTCCACTACAGTCTTTCCACTATAGTCTTTCCACTATAGTCTGTCCATTTTAGTCTTTCCACTTTAGTTTTTCCACTTTAGTCTGTCCACTTCAGTCTTTCCACTATAGTCTGTCCAGTTTAGTCTTTCCACTTTAGTCTTTCCACTATAGTCTCCACTTTATTCTGTCCACTACAGTCTTTCCGCTATAGTCTTTCCACTATAGTCTGTCCACTTTAGTCTTTCCACTATTCTCTGTCCACTTTAGTCTTTCCACTATAGTCTTTCCAATATAGTCTGTCCACTTTAGTCTTTCCACTTTAGTCTTTCCACCTTAGTCTGTCCACTTTAGTCTTTCCACTATAGTCTGTCAACTTTAGTCTTTCCACTATTCTCTGTCCACTTTAGTCTTTCCACTTTAGTCTTTCCACTACAGTCTCCACTTTATTCTGTCCACTACAGTCTTTCCACTATAGTCTTTCCACTATAGTCTGTCCACTTTAGTCTTTCCACTTTAATCTTTCCACTTTAGTCTGTCCACTTTAGTCTTTCCACTATAGTCTGTCACCTTTAGTCTTTCCACTTTAGTCTTTCCACTTTATTCTGTCCACTTCAGTGTGTACACTTTAGAATGTCCACTGAGTCTTTCCACTTCAGTCTTTCCACTATAGTCTGTCCACTTTAGTCTTTCCACTTTAGTCTTTCAACTATAGTCTCCACTTTATTATGTCCACTACAGTCTTTCCACTTTAGTCTTTCCAGTACTCTCTGTCCACTTTAGTCTTTCCACTTTAGTCTTTCCATTAAAGTCTCCACTTTATTCTGTCCACTACAGTCTTTCCACTATAGTCTTTCCACTATAGTCTGTCCACTTTTGTCTTTCCACTATAGTCTATCCACTTTAGTCTTTCCACTTTAGTCTTTCCACTTTATTCTGTCCACTTCAGTGTGTACACTTTAGTCTGTCCACTGAGTCTTTACACTTCAGTCTTTCCACTATAGTCTGTCCACTTTAGTCTTTCCACTTTAGTCTTTCCACTATAGTCTCCACTTTATTCTGTCCACCACAGTCTTTCCAATTTAGTCTTTACACTTTTCTCTGTCCACATTAGTCTTTCCACTATAGTCTCCACTTTATTCTGTCCACTACAGTCTTTCCACTATAGTCTTTCCACTATAGTCTGTCCACTATAGTCTTTCCACTATTCTCTGTCAGCTTTAGTCTTTCCACTGTAGTCTCCACTTTATTCTGTCCACTACAGTCTTTCCACTATAGTCTTTCCACTATAGTCTGTCCACTTTAGTCTTTCCACTTTAGTTTTTCCACGTTAGTCTGTCCACTTCAGTCTTTCCACTATAGTCTGTCCAGTTTAGTCTTTCCACTCTAGTCTTTCCACTATAGTCTCCACTTTATTCTGTCCACTACAGTCTTTCCACTATAGTCTTTCCACTAAAATCTATCCACTTTAGTCTTTCCACTATTCTCTGTCCACTTTAGTCTTTCCACTGTAGCCTCCACTTTATTCTGTCCACTACAGTCTTTCCACTATAGTCTTTCCAAAATAGTCTGTCCACTGTAGTCTTTCCACTTTAGTCTTTCCACTATAGTCTCCACTTTATTCTGTCCACTACAGTCTTTCCACTTTAGTCTTTCCACTATTCTCTGTCAACTTTAGTCTTTCCACTTTAGTCTTTCCACTATAGTCTCCACTTTTAGTCTCCACTTTTAGTCTCTTTTAGTCTTTAGTCTCCACTTTTCCACTATAGTCTGTCCACTTTAGTCTTTCCACTATTCTCTGCCCACTTTAGTCTTTCCACTATAGTCTTTCCAATATAGTCTGTCCACTTTAGTCTGTCCACTTTAGTCTTTCCACTATAGTCTGTCCACTTTAGTCTTTCCACTATTCTCTGTCCACTTTAGTCTTTCCACTTTAGTCTTTCCACTATAGTCTCCTTAGTCTGTCCACTTTAGTCTTTCCACTATAGTCTGTCCACTTTAGTCTTTCCACTATAGTCTCCACTTTATTCTGTCCACTACAGTCTTTCCACTATAGTCTTTCCACTATAGTCTGTCCACTTTAGTCTTTCCACTTTAATCTTTCCACTTTAGTCTGTCCACTTTAGTCTTTCCACTATAGTCTGTCCACTTTAGTCTGTCCACTTTAGTCTTTCCACTTTAATCTTTCCACTTTAGTCTGTCCACTGCAGTCTTTCCACTATAGTCTGTCCACTTTAGTCTTTCCACTTTAGTCTTTCCACTATAGTCTCCACTTTATTCTGTCCACTACAGTCTTTCCACTTTAGTCTTTCCAATACTCTCTGTCCACTTTAGTCTTTCCACTTTAGTCTTTCCATTATAGTCTCCACTTTATTCTGTCCACTACAGTCTTTCCACTATAGTCTTTCCACTATAGTCTGTCCACTTTAGTCTTTCCACTTTAGTTTTTCCACTTTAGTCTGTCCACTTTAGTCTTTCCACAATAGTCTATCCACTTTAGTCTTTCCACTTTAGTCTGTCCACGTAGTCTTTCCACTTCATTCTTTCCACTAAAGTCTGTCCACTTTAGTCTTTCCACTTTAGTCTGTCCACTTTAGTTTTTCCACTATAGTCTGTCCACTTTAGACTTTCACACTATAGTCTCCACTTTATTCTGTCCACTACAGTCTTTTCACTTTAGTCTTTCCAGTACTCTCTGTCCACTTTAGTCTTTCCACTTTAGTCTTTCCATTATAGTCTCCACTTTATTCTGTCCACTACAGTCTTTCCACTATAGTCTTTCCACTATAGTCTGTCCACTTTAGTCTTTCCACCATTCTCTGTCCACTTTAGTCTTTCCACTATAGTCTATCCACTTTAGTCTTTCCACTTTAGTCTTTCCACTTTATTCTGTCCACTTCAGTGTGTACACTTTAGTCTGTCCACTGAGTCTTTACACTTCAGTCTTTCCACTATAGTCTGTCCAATTTTAGTCTTTCCACTTTAGTCTTTCCACTATAGTCTCCACTTTATTCTGTCCACCACAGTCTGTCCACTTTAGTCTTTCCACTTTAGTCTTTCCACTATAGTCTCCACTTTATTCTTTCCACTACAGTCTTTTCACTTTAGTCTTTCCAGTACTCTCTGTCCACTTTAGTCTTTCCACTTTAGTCTTTCCACTATAGTCTCCACTTTATTCTGTCCACTACAGTCTTTTCACTTTAGTCTTTCCAGTACTCTCTGTCCACATTAGTCTTTCCACTATAGTCTCCACTTTATTCTGTCCACTACAGTCTTTCCACTATAGTCTTTCCACTATAGTCTGTCCACTTTAGTCTTTCCACTATTCTCTGTCAGCTTTAGTCTTTCCACTGTAGTCTCCACTTTATTCTGTCCACTACAGTCTTTCCACTATAGTCTTTCCACTATAGTCTGTCCATTTTAGTCTTTCCACTTTAGTTTTTCCACTTTAGTCTGTCCACTTCAGTCTTTCCACTATAGTCTGTCCAGTTTAGTCTTTCCACTTTAGTCTTTCCACTATAGTCTCCACTTTATTCTGTCCACTACAGTCTTTCCGCTATAGTCTTTCCACTATAGTCTGTCCACTTTAGTCTTTCCACTATTCTCTGTCCACTTTAGTCTTTCCACTATAGTCTTTCCAATATAGTCTGTCCACTTTAGTCTTTCCACTTTAGTCTTTCCACCTTAGTCTGTCCACTTTAGTCTTTCCACTATAGTCTGTCAACTTTAGTCTTTCCACTATTCTCTGTCCACTTTAGTCTTTCCACTTTAGTCTTTCCACTACAGTCTCCACTTTATTCTGTCCACTACAGTCTTTCCACTATAGTCTTTCCACTATAGTCTGTCCACTTTAGTCTTTCCACTTTAATCTTTCCACTTTAGTCTGTCCACTTTAGTCTTTCCACTATAGTCTGTCACCTTTAGTCTTTCCACTTTAGTCTTTCCACTTTATTCTGTCCACTTCAGTGTGTACACTTTAGAATGTCCACTGAGTCTTTCCACTTCAGTCTTTCCACTATAGTCTGTCCACTTTAGTCTTTCCACTTTAGTCTTTCAACTATAGTCTCCACTTTATTATGTCCACTACAGTCTTTCCACTTTAGTCTTTCCAGTACTCTCTGTCCACTTTAGTCTTTCCACTTTAGTCTTTCCATTAAAGTCTCCACTTTATTCTGTCCACTACAGTCTTTCCACTATAGTCTTTCCACTATAGTCTGTAAACTTTTGTCTTTCCACTATAGTCTATCCACTTTAGTCTTTCCACTTTAGTCTTTCCACTTTATTCTGTCCACTTCAGTGTGTACACTTTAGTCTGTCCACTGAGTCTTTACACTTCAGTCTTTCCACTATAGTCTGTCCACTTTAGTCTTTCCACTTTAGTCTTTCCACTATAGTCTCCACTTTATTCTGTCCACCACAGTCTTTCCAATTTAGTCTTTACACTTTTCTCTGTCCACATTAGTCTTTCCACTATAGTCTCCACTTTATTCTGTCCACTACAGTCTTTCCACTATAGTCTTTCCACTATAGTCTGTCCACTCTAGTCTTTCCACTATTCTCTGTCAGCTTTAGTCTTTCCACTGTAGTCTCCACTTTATTCTGTCCACTACAGTCTTTCCACTATAGTCTTTCCACTATAGTCTGTCCACTTTAGTCTTTCCACTTTAGTTTTTCCACGTTAGTCTGTCCACTTCAGTCTTTCCACTATAGTCTGTCCACTTTAGTCTTTCCACTCTAGTCTTTCCACTATAGTCTCCACTTTATTCTGTCCACTACAGTCTTTCCACTATAGTCTTTCCACTAAAATCTATCCACTTTAGTCTTTCCACTATTCTCTGTCCACTTTAGTCTTTCCACTGTAGCCTCCACTTTATTCTGTCCACTACAGTCTTTCCACTATAGTCTTTCCAAAATAGTCTGTCCACTGTAGTCTTTCCACTTTAGTCTTTCCACTATAGTCTCCACTTTATTCTGTCCACTACAGTCTTTCCACTTTAGTCTTTCCACTATTCTCTGTCAACTTTAGTCTTTCCACTTTAGTCTTTCCACTATAGTCTCCACTTTTAGTCTCCACTTTTAGTCTCTTTTAGTCTTTAGTCTCCACTTTTCCACTATAGTCTGTCCACTTTAGTCTTTCCACTATTCTCTGCCCACTTTAGTCTTTCCACTATAGTCTTTCCAATATAGTCTGTCCACTTTAGTCTGTCCACTTTAGTCTTTCCACTATAGTCTGTCCACTTTAGTCTTTCCACTATTCTCTGTCCACTTTAGTCTTTCCACTTTAGTCTTTCCACTATAGTCTCCTTAGTCTGTCCACTTTAGTCTTTCCACTATAGTCTGTCCACTTTAGTCTTTCCACTATAGTCTCCACTTTATTCTGTCCACTACAGTCTTTCCACTATAGTCTTTCCACTATAGTCTGTCCACTTTAGTCTTTCCACTTTAATCTTTCCACTTTAGTCTGTCCACTTTAGTCTTTCCACTATAGTCTGTCCACTTTAGTCTGTCCACTTTAGTCTTTCCACTTTAATCTTTCCACTTTAGTTTGTCCACTGCAGTCTTTCCACTATAGTCTGTCCACTTTAGTCTTTCCACTTTAGTCTTTCCACTATAGTCTCCACTTTATTCTGTCCACTACAGTCTTTCCACTTTAGTCTTTCCAATACTCTCTGTCCACTTTAGTCTTTCCACTTTAGTCTTTCCATTATAGTCTCCACTTTATTCTGTCCACTACAGTCTTTCCACTATAGTCTTTCCACTATAGTCTGTCCACTTTAGTCTTTCCACTTTAGTTTTTCCACTTTAGTCTGTCCACTTTAGTCTTTCCACAATAGTCTATCCACTTTAGTCTTTCCACTTTAGTCTGTCCACGTAGTCTTTCCACTTCATTCTTTCCACTAAAGTCTGTCCACTTTAGTCTTTCCACTTTAGTCTGTCCACTTTAGTTTTTCCACTATAGTCTGTCCACTTTAGACTTTCCACTATAGTCTTTCCACTACAGTCTTTCCACTTTAGTCTTTCCACTATAGTCTGTCCACTTTAGTCTTTCCACTATCGTCTTTCCACTTTAGTCTGTCCACGTAGTCTTTCCACTTCATTCTTTCCACTATAGTCTGTCCACTTTAGTATTTCCACTTTAGTCTTTCCACTATAGTCTCCTCTTTATTCTGTCCACTACAATCTTTCCACTATAGTCTTTCCACTATAGTCTGTCCACTTTAGTCTTTCCACTTTAGTTTTTCCACTTTAGTCGGTCCACTTTAGTGTTTCCACTATAGTCTATCCACTTTAGTCTTTCCACTTTATTCTGTCCACTTCAGTGTGTACACCTTAGTCTGTCCACTTTAGTCTTTCCACTTTAGGTTTTCCAATTTAGTCTATCCACTTCAGTCTTTCCACTATAGTCTGTCCACTTTAGTCTTTCCACTATAGTCTCCACTTTATTCTGTCCACTATAGTCTTTCCACGATAGTCTTTCCACTATAGTCTGTCCAGTTTAGTCTTTCCACTTTAGTCTTTCCACTATAGTCTCCACTTTATTCTGTCCACTATAGTCTTTCCACGATAGTCTTTCCATTATAGTCTGTCCACTTTAGTCTTTCCAATTTAGTCTATCCACTTCAGTCTTTCCACTATAGTCTGTCCACTTTAGTCTTTCTACTATAGTCTCCACTTTATTCTGTCCACTACAGTCTTTCCACTATAGTCTTTCCACTATAGTCTGTCCACTTTAGTCTTTCCACTTTGGTCTTTCCGCTTTAGTCTGTCCAGTTAGTCTTTCCACTATAGTCTTTCCACTATAGTCTGTCCACTTTAGTCTTTCCACTTTAGTCTTTCCACTTTAGTCTGTCCACTTTAGTCTGTCCACTTTAGTCTTTCCACTATAGTCTGTCCACTTTAGTCTTTCCACTTTAGTCGTTCCGCTTTAGTCTGTCCACTTAGTCTTTCCACTAGAGTCTGTCCACTTTAGTCTTTCCACTTTAGTCTTTCCATTATAGTCTCCACTTTATTCTGTCCACTACAGTCTTTCCACTATAGTCTTTCCACTATAGTCTGTCCACTTTAGTCTTTCCACTTTAGTTTTTCCACTTTAGTCTGTCCACTTTAGTCTTTCCACAATAGTCTATCCACTTTAGTCTTTCCACTTTAGTCTTTCCACTTTATTCTGTCCACTTCAGTGTGTACACTTTAGTCTGTCCACCGAGTCTTTCCACTTCAGTCTTTCCACTATAGTCTGTCCACTTTCGTCTTTCCACTTCAGTCTTTCCACTATAGTCTCCACTTTATTTTGTCCACCACAGTCTTTCCAATTTTGTCTTTCCACTATTCTCTGTCCACTTTAGTCTTTCCACTATAGTCTCCACTTTATTCTGTCCACTACAGTCTTTCCACTATAGTCTTTCCACTATAGTCTGTCCACTTTAGTCTTTCCACTATTCTCTGTCAACTTTAGTCTTTCCACTGTAGTCTTTCCACTATAGTCTGTCCACTTTATTCTTTCCACTTTAGCCTTTCCACTTTAGTTTGTCCACTTTAGTCTGTCCACTTTAGTCTTTCCACTATAATCTTTCCACTTTAGTCTTTCCACTTTAGTCTTTCGACTTTAGTCTGTCCACTTTAGTCTTTCCACTATAGTCTGTCCACTTTAGTCTGTCCACTTTAGTCTTTCCACTTTAGTCTGTCCACTTTAGTCTTTCCAGTATAGTCTTTCCACTGCAGTCATTTCCACTATCGTCTGTCCACTTTAGTCTTTCCACTTTAGTCTTTCCACTTTATTCTGTCCACTTTAGTCTTTCCACTACAGTCTTTCCACTTTAGTCTTTCCACTTTAGTCTTTTCACTTTATTCTGTCCACTTCAGTGTGTACACTTTAGTCTGTCCACTGAATCTTTCTACTTCAGTCTTTCCACTATAGTCTTTCCACTTTAGTCTGTCCACTTTAGTCTTTCCACTTTAGTCTGTCCACTTTAGTCCTGTCCACTTTAGTCTTTCCACTTTAGTCATTTCCACTTTAGTCTGTCCACTTTAGTCTTTCCACTTTAGTCTGTCCACTTTAGTCTTTACACTTTAGTCATTTCCACTATCGTCTGTCCACTTTAGTCTGTCCACTTTAGTCCTTCCACTATAGTCTTTCCACTTCAGTATGTCCACGTAGTCTTTCCACTTTAGTCTTTCCACTATAGTGTGTCCACTTTAGTCATTTCCACTTTAGTCATTTCCACTTTAGTCATTTCCAATATCGTCTGCTCACTTTAGTCTTTCCACTTTAGTCTTTCCACTTTAGTCTGTCCACTTTAGTCTTTCCACTATAGTCTTTCCACTTTAGTCTTTCCACTTTAGTCTGTCCACGTAGTCTTTCCACTTCATTCTTTCCACTAAAGTCTGTCCACTTTAGTCTTTCCACTTTAGTCTGTCCACTTTAGTTTTTCCACTATAGTCTGTCCACTTTAGACTTTCCACTATAGTCTTTCCACTACAGTCTTTCCACTTTAGTCTTTCCACTATAGTCTGTCCACTTTAGTCTTTCCACTATCGTCTTTCCACTTTAGTCTGTCCACGTAGTCTTTCCACTTCATTCTTTCCACTATAGTCTGTCCACTTTAGTCTTTCCACTTTAGTCTTTCCACTATAGTCTCCTCTTTATTCTGTCCACTACAGTCTTTCCACTATAGTCTTTCCACTATAGTCTGTCCACTTTAGTCTTTCCACTTTAGTTTTTCCACTTTAGTCTGTCCACTTTAGTCTTTCCACTATAGTCTATCCACTTTAGTCTTTCCACTTTAGTCTTTCCACTTTATTCTGTCCACTTCAGTGTGTACACTTTAGTCTGTCCACTGAGTCTTTCCACTTCAGTCTTTCAACTATAGTCTGTCCACTTTCGTCTTTCAACTTCAGTCTTTCCACTATAGTCTCCACTTTATTTTGTCCACCACAGTCTTTCCAATATAGTCTTTCCACTATTCTCTGTCCACTTTAGTCTTTCCACTTTAGTCTGTCCGTTTTAGTCTTTCCACTTTAGTTTTTCCACTTTAGTCTGTCCACTTCAGTCTTTCCACTATAGTCTGTCCAGTTTAGTCTTTCCACTTTAGTCTTTCCACTATAGTCTCCACTTTATTCTGTCCACTACAGTCTTTCCGCTATAGTCTTTCCACTAAAGTCTATCCACTTTAGTCTTTCCACTATTCTCTGTCCACTTTAGTCTTTCCACTATAGTCTCCACTTTATTCTGTCCACTACAGTCTTTCCACTATAGTCTTTCCACTATAGTCTGTCCACTTTAGTCTTTCCACTTTAGTCTTTCCACTATAGTCTCCACTTTATTCTGTCCACTATAGTCTTTCCACGATAGTCTTTCCATTATAGTCTTTCCACTATAGTCTGTCCACTTTAGTCTTTCCACTTTAGTCTTTCCACTTTAGTTTTTCCAATTTAGTCTGTCCACTTCAGTCTTTCCTCTATAGTCTTTCCACTTTAGTCTTTCCACTATAGTCTCCACTTTATTCTGTCCACTACAGTCTTTCTACTATAGTCTTTCCACTATAGTCTGTCCACTTTAGTCTTTCCACTTTGGTCTTTCCGCTTTAGTCTGTCCAGTTAGTCTTTCCACTATAGTCTTTTCACTATAGTCT
The DNA here is from genome assembly GCA_030848855.1 of Branchinecta sandiegonensis. NCBI lineage: Eukaryota > Metazoa > Arthropoda > Branchiopoda > Anostraca > Branchinectidae > Branchinecta > Branchinecta sandiegonensis. The sequence continues at coordinate 56,523 of JAUPMV010000055.1, forward strand.
GTCCACTTTAGTCTTTCCACTTTAGTCTTTCCACTTTAGTCTGTCCACTTTAGTCTTTCCACTATAGTCTGTCCACTTTAGTCTTTCCACTTTAGTCTTTCCGCTTTAGTCTGTCCACTTAGTCTTTCCACTAGAGTCTGTCCACTTTAGTCTGTCCACTTTAGTCTTTCCACTATAGTCTCCACTTTATTCTGTCCACTACAGTCTTTCCACTATAGTCTTTCCACTATAGTCTGTCCACTTTAGTCTTTCACCTTTAGTTTTTCCACTTTAGTCTGTCCACTTCAGTCTTTCCACTATAGTCTGTCCACTTTAGTCTTTCCACTTTAGTCTTTCCACTATAGTCTCCACTTTCTTCTGTCCACTACAGTCTTTCCACTATAGTCTTTCCACTATAGTCTGTCCAGTTTAGTCTTTCCACTTTAGTCTTTCCACTATAGTCTCCACTTTATTCGGTCCACTACAGTCTTTCCACTATAGTCTTTCCACTAAAGTCTATCCACTTTAGTCTTTCCACTATTCTCTGTCCACTTTGGTCTTTCCACTATAGCCTCCACTTTATTGTGTCCACTACAGTCTTTCCACTATAGTCTTTCCACTATTGTCTGTCCACTGTAGTCTTTCCACTTTAGTCTTTCCACTATAGTCTCCACTTTATTCTGTCCACTACAGTCTGTCCACTTTAGTCTTTCCACTATTCTCTGTCCACTTTAGTCTTTCCACTATAGTCTTTCCAATATAGTCTTTCCACTTTAGTCTTTCCACTTTAGTCTTTCCACCTTAGTCTGTCCACTTTAGTCTTTCCACTATAGTCTGTCCACTTTAGTCTTTCCACTACTCTCTGTCCACTTTAGTCTTTCCACTTTAGTCTTTCCACTACAGTCTCCACTTTATTCTGTCCACTACAGTCTTTCCACTATAGTCTTTCCACTATAGTCTATCCACTTTAGTCTTTCCACTTTAATCTTTCCACTTTAGTCTGTCCACTTTAGTCTTTCCACTATAGTCTGTCACCTTTAGTCTTTCCACTTTAGTCTTTCCACTTTATTCTGTCCACTTCAGTGTGTACACTTTAGTATGTCCACTGAGTCTTTCCACTTCAGTCTTTCCACTATAGTCTGTCCACTTTAGTCTTTCCACTTCAGTCTTTCCACTATAGTCTCCACTTTATTCTGTCCACTACAGTCTTTCCACTTTAGTCTTTCCGGTACTCTCTGTCCACTTTAGTCTTTCCACTTTAGTCTTTCCATTATAGTCTCCACTTTATTCTGTCCACTACAGTCTTTCCACTATAGTCTTTCCACTATAGTCTGTCCACTTTAGTCTTTCCACTATTCTCTGTCCACTTTAGTCTTTCCACTATAGTCTATCCACTTTAGTCTTTCCACTTTAGTCTTTCCACTTTATTCTGTCCACTTCAGTGTGTACACTTTAGTCTGTCCACTGAGTCTTTACACTTCAGTCTTTCCACTATAGTCTGTCCACTTTAGTCTTTTAACTTTAGTCTTTCCACTATAGTCTCCACTTTATTCTGTCCACCACAGTCTTTCCAATTTAGTCTTTACACTTTTCTCTGTCCACATTAGTCTTTCCACTATAGTCTTTCCACTATAGTCTGTCCACTTTAGTCTTTCCACTATTCTCTGTCAGCTTTAGTCTTTCCACTGTAGTCTCCACTTTATTCTGTCCACTACAGTCTTTCCACTATAGTCTTTCCACTATAGTCTGTCCACTTTAGTCTTTCCACTTTAGTTTTTCCACGTTAGTCTGTCCACTTAGTCTTTCCACTAGAGTCTGTCCACTTTAGTCTGTCCACTTTAGTCTTTCCACTATAGTCTTCACTTTATTCTGTCCACTACAGTCTTTCCACTATAGTCTTTCCACTATAGTCTGTCCACTTTAGTCTTTCACCTTTAGTTTTTCCACTTTAGTCTGTCCACTTCAGTCTTTCCACTATAGTCTGTCCACTTTAGTCTTTCCACTTCAGTCTTTCCACTATAGTCTCCACTTTCTTCTGTCCACTACAGTCTTTCCACTATAGTCTTTCCACTATAGTCTGTCCAGTTTAGTCTTTCCACTTTAGTCTTTCCACTATAGTCTCCACTTTATTCTGTCCACTACAGTCTTTCCACTATAGTCTTTCCACTAAAGTCTATCCACTTTAGTCTTTCCACTATTCTCTGTCCACTTTGGTCTTTCCACTATAGCCTCCACTTTATTCTGTCCACTACAGTCTTTCCACTATAGTCTTTCCACTATTGTCTGTCCACTGTAGTCTTTCCACTTTAGTCTTTCCACTATAGTCTCCACTTTATTCTGCCCACTACAGTCTGTCCACTTTAGTCTTTCCACTATTCTCTGTCCACTTTAGTCTTTCCACTATAGTCTTTCCAATATAGTCTGTCCACTTTAGTCTTTCCACTTTAGTCTTTCCACCTTAGTCTGTCCACTTTAGTCTTTCCACTATAGTCTTTCCACTACAGTCTCCACTTTATTCTGTCCACTACAGTCTTTCCACTATAGTCTTTCCACTTTAGTCTGTCCACTTTAGTCTTTCCACTTTAGTCTTTCCACCTTAGTCTGTCCACTTTAGTCTTTCCACTTTAGTCTTTCCACTACAGTCTCCACTTTATTCTGTCCACTACAGTCTTTCCACTATAGTCTTTCCACTATAGTCTGTCCACTTTAGTCTTTCCACTTTAATCTTTCCACTTTAGTCTGTCCACTTTAGTCTTTCCACTATAGTCTGTCACCTTTAGTCTTTCCACTTTAGTCTTTCCACTTTATTCTGTCCACTTCAGTGTGTACACTTTAGTATGTCCACTGAGTCTTTCCACTTCAGTCTTTCCACTATAGTCTGTCCACTTTAGTCTTTCCACTTTAGTCTTTCCACTATAGTCTCCACTTTATTCTGTCCACTACAGTCTTTCCACTTTAGTCTTTCCGGTACTCTCTGTCCACTTTAGTCTTTCCACTTTAGTCTTTCCATTATAGTCTCCACTTTATTCTGTCCACTACAGTCTTTCCACTATAGTCTTTCCACTATAGTCTGTCCACTTTAGTCTTTCCACTATTCTCTGTCCACTTTAGTCTTTCCACTATAGTCTATCCACTTTAGTCTTTCCACTTTAGTCTTTCCACTTTATTCTGTCCACTTCAGTGTGTACACTTTAGTCTGTCCACTGAGTCTTTACACTTCAGTCTTTCCACTATAGTCTGTCCACTTTAGTCTTTTAACTTTAGTCTTTCCACTATAGTCTCCACTTTATTCTGTCCACCACAGTCTTTCCAATTTAGTCTTTACACTTTTCTCTGTCCACATTAGTCTTTCCACTATAGTCTTTCCACTATAGTCTGTCCACTTTAGTCTTTCCACTATTCTCTGTCAGCTTTAGTCTTTCCACTGTAGTCTCCACTTTATTCTGTCCACTACAGTCTTTCCACTATAGTCTTTCCACTATAGTCTGTCCACTTTAGTCTTTCCACTTTAGTTTTTCCACGTTAGTCTGTCCACTTCAGTCTTTCCACTATAGTCTGTCCCCTTTAGTCTTTCCACTCTAGTCTTTCCACTATAGTCTCCACTTTATTCTGTCCACTACAGTCTTTCCACTATAGTCTTTCCACAAAAGTCTATCCACTTTAGTCTTTCCACTATTCTCTGTCCACTTTAGTCTTTCCACTGTAGCCTCCACTTTATTCTGTCCACTACAGTCTTTCCACTATAGTCTTTCCAAAATAGTCTGTCCACTGTAGTCTTTCCACTTCAGTCTTTCCACTATAGTCTCCACTTTATTCTGTCCACTACAGTCTTTCCACTATAGTCTTTCCACTATAGTCTGTCCACTTTAGTCTTTCCACTATTCTCTGTCCACTTTAGTCTTTCCACTGTAGTCTTTCCAATATAGTCTGTCCACTTTAGTCTGTCCACTTTAGTCTTTCCACTATAGTCTGTCCACTTTAGTCTTTCCACTATTCTCTGTCCACTTTAGTCTTTCCACTTTAGTCTTTCCACTATAGTCTCCTTAGTCTGTCCACTTTAGTCTTTCCACTATAGTCTGTCCACTTTAGTCTTTCCACTTTAGTCTTTCCACTATAGTCTCCACTTTATTCTGTCCACTACAGTCTTTCCACTATAGTCTTTCCACTATAGTCTGTCCACTTTAGTCTTTCCACTTTAATCTTTCCACTTTAGTCTGTCCACTTTAGTCTTTCCACTATAGTCTGTCCACTTTAGTCTTTCCACTTTAATCTTTCCACTTTAGTCTTTCCACTTTAGTGTGTCCACGTAGTCTTTCCACTTCATTCTTTCCACTAAAGTCTGTCCACTTTAGTCTTTCCACTTTAGTCTGTCCACTTTAGTCTTTCCACTTTAGTCATTTCCACTATCGTCTGTCCACTTTAGTCTGTCCACTTTAGTCCTTCCACTATAGTCTTTCCACTTCAGTATGTCCACGTAGTCTTTCCACTTTAGTCTTTCAACTATAGTGTGTCCACTTTAGTCATTTCCACTTTAGTCATTTCCACTTTAGTCATTTCCAATATCGTCTGCTCACTTTAGTCTGTCCACTTTAGTCTTTCCACTTTAGTCTGTCCACTTTAGTCTTTCCACTATAGTCTTTCCACTTTAGTCTTTCCACTTTAGTCTGTACACGTAGTCTTTCCACTTCATTCTTTCCACTAAAGTCTGTCCACTTTAGTCTTTCCACTTTAGTCTGTCCACTTTAGTTTTTCCACTATTGTCTGTCCACTTTAGACTTTCCACTATAGTCTTTCCACTACAGTCTTTCCACTTTAGTCTTTCCACTATAGTCTGTCCACTTTAGTCTTTCCACTATCGTCTTTCCACTTTAGTCTGTCCACGTAGTCTTTCCACTTCATTCTTTCCACTATAGTCTGTCCACTTTAGTCTTTCCACTTTAGTCTTTCCACTATAGTCTCCTCTTTATTCTGTCCACTACAGTCTTTCCACTATAGTCTTTCCACTATAGTCTGTCCACTTTAGTCTTTCCACTTTAGTTTTTCCACTTTAGTCTGTCCACTTTAGTCTTTCCACTATAGTCTATCCACTTTAGTCTTTCCACTTTAGTCTTTCCACTTTATTCTGTCCACTTTAATCTTTCCACTATAGTCTGTCCACTTTAGTCTTTCCACTTTAGTCTTTCCGCTTTAGTCTGTCCACTTAGTCTTTCCACTAGAGTCTGTCCACTTTAGTCTGTCCACGTAGTCTTTCCACTTCATTCTTTCCACTATAGTCTGTCCACTTTAGTCTTTCCACTTTAGTCTTTCCACTATAGTCTCCACTTTATTCTGTCCACTACAGTCTTTCCACTATAGTCTTTCCACTATAGTCTGTCCACTTTAGTCTTTCCACTATTCTCTGTCCACTTTAGTCTTTCCACTTTAGTCTGTCCATTTTAGTCTTTCCACTTTAGTTTTTCCACTTTAGTCTGTCCACTTCAGTCTTTCCACTATAGTCTGTCCAGTTTAGTCTTTGAACTTTAGTCTTACCACTATAGTCTCCACTTTATTCTGTCCACTACAGTCTTTCCGCTATAGTCTTTCCACTAAAGTCTATCCACTTTAGTCTTTCCACTATTCTCTGTCCACTTTAGTCTTTCCACTATAGTCTCCACTTTATTCTGTCCACTACAGTCTTTCCACTATAGTCTTTCCACTATAGTCTGTCCACTTTAGTCTTTCCACTTTAGTCTTTCCACTATAGTCTCCACTTTATTCTGTCCACTATAGTCTTTCCACGATAGTCTTTCCATTATAGTCTTTCCACTATAGTCTGTCCACTTTAGTCTTTCCACTTTAGTCTTTCCACTTTAGTTTTTCCAATTTAGTCTGTCCACTTCAGTCTTTCCTCTATAGTCTTTCCACTTTAGTCTTTCCACTATAGTCTCCACTTTATTCTGTCCACTACAGTCTTTCTACTATAGTCTTTCCACTATAGTCAGTCCACTTTAGTCTTTCCACTTTGGTCTTTCCGCTTTAGTCTGTCCATTTAGTCTTTCCACTATAGTCTTTTTACTATAGTCTGTCCACTTTAGTCTTTCCACTTTAGTCTTTCCACTTTAGTCTGTCCACTTTAATCTTTCCACTATAGTCTGTCCACTTTAGTCTTTCCACTTTAGTCTTTCCGCTTTAGTCTGTCCACTTAGTCTTTCCACTAGAGTCTGTCCACTTTAGTCTGTCCACTTTAGTCTTTCCACTATAGTCTCCACTTTATTCTGTCCACTACAGTCTTTCCACTATAGTCTTTCAACTATAGTCTGTCCAATTTAGTCTTTCCACTTTAGTTTTTCCACTTTAGTCTGTCCACTTCAGTCTTTCCACTATAGTCTGTCCACTTTAGTCTTTCCACTTTAGTCTTTCCACTATAGTCTCCACTTTCTTCTGTCCACTACAGTCTTTCTACTATAGTCTTTCCACTATAGTCTGTCCAGTTTAGTCTTTCCACTTTAGTCTTTCCACTATAGTCTCCACTTTATTCTGTCCACTACAGTCTTTCCACTATAGTCTTTCCACTAATGTCTATCCACTTTCGTCTTTCAACTATTCTCTGTCCACTACAGTCTTTCCACTATAGTCTTTCCACTATTGTCTGTCCACTGTAGTCTTTCCACTTTAGTCTTTCCACTATAGTCTCCACTTTATTCTGTCCACTACAGTCTTTCCACTTTAGTCTTTCCACTATTCTCTGTCAACTTTAGTCTTTCCACTTTAGTCTTTCCACTATAGTCTCCACTTTATTCTGTCCACTACAGTTTTTCCACTATAGTCTTTCCACTATAGTCTGTCCACTTTAGTCTTTCCACTATTCTCTGTCCACTTTAGTATTTCCACTATAGTCTTTCCAATATAGTCTGTCCACTTTAGTCTTTCCACTTTAGTCTTTCCACCTTAGTCTGTCCACTTTAGTCTTTCCACTATAGTCTGTCCACTTTAGTCTTTCCACTATTCTCTGTCCACTTTAGTCTTTCCACTTTAGTCTTTCCACTAAAGTCTCCACTTTATTCTGTCCACTACAGTCTTTCCACTATAGTCTTTCCACTATAGTCTGTCCACTTTAGTCTTTCCACTTTAATCTTTCCACTTTAGTCTGTCCACTTTAGTCTTTCCACTATAGTCTGTCACCTTTAGTCTTTCCACTTTAGTCTTTCCACTTTATTCTGTCCACTTCAGTGTGTACACTTTAGTATGTCCACTGAGTCTTTCCACTTCAGTCTTTCCACTATAGTCTGTCCACTTTAGTCTTTCCACTTTAGTCTTTCCACTATAGTCTCCACTTTATTCTGTCCACTACAGTCTTTCCACTTTAGTCTTTCCGGTACTCTCTGTCCACTTTAGTCTTTCCACTTTAGTCTTTCCATTATAGTCTCCACTTTATTCTGCCCACTACAGTCTTTCCACTATAGTCTTTCCACTATAGTCTGTCCACTTTAGTCTTTCCACTATTCTCTGTCCACTTTAGTCTTTCCACTATAGTCTATCCACTTTAGTCTTTCCACTTTAGTCTTTCCACTTTATTCTGTCCACTTCAGTGTGTACACTTTAGTCTGTCCACTGAGTCTTTACACTTCAGTCTTTCCACTATAGTCTGTCCACTTTAGTCTTTCAACTTTAGTCTTTCCACTATAGTCTCCACTTTATTCTGTCCACCACAGTCTTTCCAATTTAGTCTTTACACTTTTCTCTGTCCACATTAGTCTTTCCACTATAGTCTCCACTTTATTCTGTCCACTACAGTCTTTCCACTATAGTCTTTCCACTATAGTCTGTCCACTTTAGTCTTTCCACTATTCTCTGTCAGCTTTAGTCTTTCCACTGTAGTCTCCACTTTATTCTGTCCACTACAGTCTTTCCACTATAGTCTTTCCACTATAGTCTGTCCACTTTAGTCTTTCCACTTTAGTTTTTCCACGTTAGTCTGTCCACTTCAGTCTTTCCACTATAGTCTGTCCACTTTAGTCTTTCCACTCTAGTCTTTCCACTATAGTCTCCACTTTATTCTGTCCACTACAGTCTTTCCACTATAGTCTTTCTACTAAAGTCTGTCCACTTTAGTCTTTCCACTATCGTCTTTCCACTTTAGTCTGTCCACGTAGTCTTTCCACTTCATTCTTTCCACTATAGTCTGTCCACTTTAGTCTTTCCACTATAGTCTATCCACTTTAGTCTTTCCACTTTAGTCTTTCCACTTTATTCTGTCCACTTCAGTGTGTACACTTTAGTCTGTCCACTGAGTCTTTACACTTCAGTCTTTCCACTATAGTCTGTCCACTTTAGTCTTTCAACTTTAGTCTTTCCACTATAGTCTCCACTTTATTCTGTCCACCACAGTCTTTCCAATTTAGTATGTCCACTTTAGTCTTTCCACTTTAGTCTTTCCACTATAGTCTCCACTTTTTTCTGTCCACTACAGTCTTTCCACTATAGTCTTTCCACTATAGTCTTTCCACTTTAGTCTTTCCACTTTAATCTTTCCACTTTAGTCTGTCCACTTTAGTCTTTCCACTATAGTCTGTCCACTTTAGTCTGTCCACTTTAGTCTTTCCACTTTAATCTTTCCACTTTAGTCTTTCCACTTTAGTCTGTCCACGTAGTCTTTCCACTTCATTCTTTCCACTATAGTCTGTCCACTGTAGTCTTTCCACTTTAGTCTGTCCACTTTAGTTTTTCCACTATAGTCTGTCCACTTTAGACTTTGCACTATAGTCTTTCCACTACAGTCTTTCCACGTTAGTCTTTCCACTATAGTCTTTCCACTTTAGTCTTTCCACTATCGTCTTTCCACTTTAGTCTGTCCACGTAGTCTTTCCACTTCATTCTTTCCACTATAGTCTGTCCACTTTAGTCTTTCCACTTTAGTCTTTCCACTATAGTCTCCTCTTTATTCTGTCCACTACAGTCTTCCACTATAGTCTTTCCACTATAGTCTGTCCACTTTAGTCTGTCCACTTTAGTCTTTCCACTATAGTCTTTCCAAAATAGTCTGTCCACTGTAGTCTTTCCACTTTAGTCTTTCCACTATAGTCTCCACTTTATTCTGTCCACTACAGTCTTTCCACTTTAGTCTTTCCACTATTCTCTGTCAACTTTAGTCTTTCCACTTTAGTCTTTCCACTATAGTCTCCACTTTATTCTGTCCACTACAGTCTTTCCACTATAGTCTTTCCACTATAGTCTGTCCACTTTAGTCTTTCCACTATTCTCTGTCCACTTTAGTCTTTCCACTGTAGTCTTTCCAATATAGTCTGTCCACTTTAGTCTGTCCAATTTAGTCTTTCCACTATAGTCTGTCCACTTTAGTCTTTCCACTATTCTCTGTCCACTTTAGTCTTTCCACTTTAGTCTTTCCACTATAGTCTCCTTAGTCTGTCCACTTTAGTCTTTCCACTATAGTCTGTCCACTTTAGTCTTTCCACTTTAGTCTTTCCACTATAGTCTCCACTTTATTCTGTCCACTACAGTCTTTCCACTATAGTCTTTCCACTATAGTCTGTCCACTTTAGTCTTTCCACTTTAATCTTTCCACTTTAGTCTGTCCACTTTAGTCTTTCCACTATAGTCTGTCCACTTTAGTCTGTCCACTTTAGTCTTTCCACTTTAATCTTTCCACTTTAGTCTGTCCACTTCAGTCTTTCCACTATAGTCTGTCCACTTTAGTCTTTTCACTTTAGTCTTTCCACTATAGTCTCCACTTTATTCTGTCCACTACAGTCTTTCCACTTTAGTCTTTCCAATACTCTCTATCCACTTTAGTCTTTCCATTATAGTCTCCACTTTATTCTGTCCACTACAGTCTTTCCACTATAGTCTTTCCACTATAGTCTGTCCACTTTAGTCTTTCCACTATCGTCTTTCCACTTTAGTCTGTCCACGTAGTCTTTCCACTTCATTCTTTCCACTATAGTCTGTCCACTTTAGTCTTTCCACTTTAGTCTTTCCACTATAGTCTCTCCTCTTTATTCTGTCCACTACAGTCTTTCCACTATAGTCTTTCCACTATAGTCTGTCCACTTTAGTCTTTCCACTTTAGTTTTTCCACTTTATTCTGTCCACTACAGTCTTTCCACTTTAGTCTTTCCACTATTCTCTGTCAACTTTAGTCTTTCCACTTTAGTCTTTCCACTATAGTCTCCACTTTATTCTGTCCACTACAGTCTTTCCACTATAGTCTTTCCACTATAGTCTGTCCACTTTAGTCTTTCCACTATTCTCTGTCCACTTTAGTATTTCCACTATAGTCTTTCCAATATAGTCTGTCCACTTTAGTCTTTCCACTTTAGTCTTTCCACCTTAGTCTGTTCACTTTAGTCTTTCCACTATAGTCTGTCCACTTTAGTCTTTCCACTATTCTCTGTCCACTTTAGTCGTTCCACTTTAGTCTTTCCACTACAGTCTCCACTTTATTCTGTCCACTACAGTCTTTCCACTATAGTCTTTCCACTATAGTCTGTCCACTTTAGTCTTTCCACTTTAATCTTTCCACTTTAGTCTGTCCACTTTAGTCTTTCCACTATAGTCTGTCACCTTTAGTCTTTCCACTTTAGTCTTTCCACTTTATTCTGTCCACTTCAGTGTGTACACTTTAGTATGTCCACTGAGTCTTTCCACTTCAGTCTTTCCACTATAGTCTGTCCACTCTAGTCTTTCCACTTTAGTCTTTCCACTATAGTCTCCACTTTATTCTGTCCACTACAGTCTTTCCACTTTAGTCTTTCCGGTACTCTCTGTCCACTTTAGTCTTTCCACTTTAGTCTTTCCATTATAGTCTCCACTTTATTCTGCCCACTACAGTCTTTCCACTATAGTCTTTCCACTATAGTCTGTCCACTTTAGTCTTTCCACTATTCTCTGTCCACTTTAGTCTTTCCACTATAGTCTATCCACTTTAGTCTTTCCACTTTAGTCTTTCCACTTTATTCTGTCCACTTCAGTGTGTCCACTTTAGTCTGTCCACTGAGTCTTTACACTTCAGTCTTTCCACTATAGTCTGTCCACTTTAGTCTTTCAACTTTAGTCTTTCCACTATAGTCTCCACTTTATTCTGTCCACCACAGTCTTTCCAATTTAGTCTTTACACTTTTCTCTGTCCACATTAGTCTTTCCACAATAGTCTCCACTTTATTCTGTCCACTACAGTCTTTACACTATAGTCTTTCCACTATCGTCTGTCCACTTTAGTCTTTCCACTATTCTCTGTCAGCTTTAGTCTTTCCACTGTAGTCTCCACTTTATTCTGTCCACTACAGTCTTTCCACTATAGTCTTTCCACTATAGTCTGTCCACTTTAGTCTTTCCACTTTAGTTTTTCCACGTTAGTCTGTCCACTTCAGTCTTTCCACTATAGTCTGTCCACTTTAGTCTTTCCACTCTAGTCTTTCCACTATAGTCTCCACTTTATTCTGTCCACTACAGTCTTTCCACTATAGTCTTTCCACTAAAGTCTGTCCACTTTAGTCTTTCCACTATCGTCTTTCCACTTTAGTCTGTCCACGTAGTCTTTCCACTTCATTCTTTCCACTATATCTGTCCACTTTAGTCTTTCCACTATAGTCCATCCACTTTAGTCTTTCCACTTTAGTCTTTCCACTTTATTCTGTCCACTTCAGTGTGTACACTTTAATCTGTCCACTGATTCTTTACACTTCAGTCTTTCCACTATAGTCTGTCTACTTTAGTCTTTCAACTTTAGTCTTTCCACTATAGTCTCCACTTTATTCTGTCCACCACAGTCTTTCCAATTTAGTCTGTCCACTTTAGTCTTTCCACTTTAGTCTTTCCACTATAGTCTCCACTTTATTCTGTCCACTACAGTCTTTCCACTATAGTCTTTTCACTATAGTCTGTCCACTTTAGTCTTTCCACTTTAATCTTTCCACTTTAGTCTGTCCACTTTAGTCTTTCCACTATAGTCTGTCCACTTTAGTCTGTCCACTTTAGTCTTTCCACTTTAATCTTTCCACTTTAGTCTTTCCACTTTAGTCTGTCCACGTAGTCTTTCCACTTCATTCTTTCCACTATAGTCTGTCCACTTTAGTCTTTCCACTTTAGTCTGTCCACTTTAGTTTTTCCACTATAGTCTGTCCACTTTAGACTTTCCACTATAGTCTTTCCACTACAGTCTTTCCACGTTAGTCTTTCCACTATAGTCTTTCCACTTTAGTCTTTCCACTATCGTCTTTCCACTTTAGTTTGTCCACGTAGTCTTTCCACTTCATTCTTTCCACTATAGTCTGTCCACTTTAGTCTTTCCACTTTAGTCTTTCCACTATAGTCTCCTCTTTATTCTGTCCACTACAGTCTTCCACTATAGTCTTTCCACTATAGTCTGTCCACTTTAGTCTGTCCACTTTAGTCTTTCCACTATAGTCTTTCCAAAATAGTGTCTGTCCACTGTAGTCTTTCCACTTTAGTCTTTCCACTATAGTCTCCACTTTATTCTGTCCACTACAGTCTTTCCACTTTAGTCTTTCCACTATTCTCTGTCAACTTTAGTCTTTCCACTTTAGTCTTTCCACTATAGTCTCCACTTTATTCTGTCCACTACAGTCTTTCCACTATAGTCTTTCCACTATAGTCTGTCCACTTTAGTCTTTCCACTATTCTCTGTCCACTTTAGTCTTTCCACTGTAGTCTTTCCAATATAGTCTGTCCACTTTAGTCTGTCCAATTTAGTCTTTCCACTATAGTCTGTCCACTTTAGTCTTTCCACTATTCTCTGTCCACTTTAGTCTTTCCACTTTAGTCTTTCCACTATAGTCTCCTTAGTCTGTCCACTTTAGTCTTTCCACTATAGTCTGTCCACTTTAGTCTTTCCACTTTAGTCTTTCCAAAATAGTCTCCACTTTATTCTGTCCACTACAGTCTTTCCACTATAGTCTTTCCACTATAGTCTGTCCACTTTAGTCTGTCCACTTTAGTCTTTCCACTATAGTCTTTCCAAAATAGTCTGTCCACTGTAGTCTTTCCACTTTAGTCTTTCCACTATAGTCTCCATTTTATTCTGTCCACTACAGTCTTTCCACTTTAGTCTTTCCACTATTCTCTGTCAACTTTAGTCTTTCCACTTTAGTCTTTCCACTATAGTCTCCACTTTATTCTGTCCACTACAGTCTTTCCACTATAGTCTTTCCACTATAGTCTGTCCACTTTAGTCTTTCCACTATTCTCTGTCCACTTTAGTCTTTCCACTGTAGTCTTTCCAATATAGTCTGTCCACTTTAGTCTGTCCAATTTAGTCTTTCCACTATAGTCTGTCCACTTTAGTCTTTCCACTATTCTCTGTCCACTTTAGTCTTTCCACTTTAGTCTTTCCACTATAGTCTCCTTAGTCTGTCCACTTTAGTCTTTCCACTATAGTCTGTCCACTTTAGTCTTTCCACTTTAGTCTTTCCAAAATAGTCTCCACTTTATTCTGTTCCACTACAGTCTTTCCACTATAGTCTTTCCACTATAGTCTGTCCACTTTAGTCTTTCCACTTTAATCTTTCCACTTTAGTCTGTCCACTTTAGTCTTTCCACTATAGTCTGTCCACTTTAGTCTGTCCACTTTAGTCTTTCCACTTTAATCTTTCCACTTTAGTCTGTCCACTTCAGTCTTTCCACTATAGTCTGTCCACTTTAGTCTTTTCACTTTAGTCTTTCCACTATAGTCTCCACTTTATTCTGTCCACTACAGTCTTTCCACTTTAGTCTTTCAATACTCTCTATCCACTTTAGTCTTTCCACTTTGGTCTTTCCATTATAGTCTCCACTTTATTCTGTCCACTTTAGTCTTTCCACTTTAGTCTTTCCACTATAGTCTCTCCTCTTTATTCTGTCCACTACATCTTGCCACTATAGTCTTTCCACTATAGTCTGTCCACTTTATTCTTTCCACTTTAGTTTTTCCACTTTAGTCTGTCCACTTTAGTGTTCCACTATAGTCTATCCCACTTTATTTTTCCACTTTATTCTGTCCACTTCAGTGTGTACACTTTAGTCTGTCCACTGAGTCTTTCCACTTCAGTCTTTCAACTATAGTCTGTCCACTTTCGTCTTTCCACTTCAGTCTTTCCACTATAGTCTCCACTTTATTTTGTCCACAACAGTCTTTCCAATATAGTCTTTCCACTATTCTCTGTCCACTTTAGTCTTTCCACTATAGTCTCCACTTTATTCTGTCCACTACAGTCTTTCCACTATAGTCTTTCCACTATAGTCTGTCCACTTTAGTCTTTCCACTATTCTCTGTCCACTTTAGTCTTTCCACTATAGTCTCCACTTTATTCTGTCCACTACAGTCTTTCCACTATAGTCTCCACTTTATTCTGTCCACTACAGTCTTTCCACTATAGTCTTTCCACTATAGTCTGTCCACTTTAGTCTTTCCACTATTCTCTGTCCACTTTAGTCTTTCCACTATAGTCTCCACTTTATTCTGTCCACTACAGTCTTTCCACTATAGTCTTTCCACTATAGTCTGTCCACTTTAGTCTTTCCACTATTCTCTGTCCACTTTAGTCTTTCCACTATAGTCTCCACTTTATTCTGTCCACTACAGTCTTTCCACTATAGTCTTTCCACTATAGTCTGTCCACTTTAGTCTTTCCACTATTCTCTGTCCACTTTAGTCTTTCCACTATAGTCTCCACTTTATTCTGTCCACTACAGTCTTCCACGATAGTCTTTCCACTATAGTCTGTCCACTTTAGTCTTTCCACTATAGTCTATCCACTTTAGTCTTTCCCACTTTAGTCTTTCCACTTTATTCTGTCCACTTCAGTGTGTACACTTTAGTCTGTCCACTGAGTCTTTACACTTCAGTCTTTCAACTATAGTCTGTCCACTTTAGTCTTTCAACTTTAGTCTTTCCACTATAGTCTCCACTTTATTCTGTCCACCACAGTCTTTCCAATTTAGTATGTCCACTTAGTCTTTCCACTTTAGTCTTTCCACTATAGTCTCCACTTTTTTCTGTCCACTACAGTCTTTCCACTATAGTCTTTCCACTATAGTCTTTCCACTTTAGTCTTTCCACTTTAATCTTTCCACTTTAGTCTGTCCACTTTAGTCTTTCCACTATAGTCTGTCCACTTTAGTCTGTCCACTTTAGTCTTTCCACTTTAATCTTTCCACTTTAGTCTTTCCACTTTAGTCTGTCCACGTAGTCTTTCCACTTCATTCTTTCCACTATAGTCTGTCCACTGTAGTCTTTCCACTTTAGTCTGTCCACTTTAGTTTTTCCACTATAGTCTGTCCACTTTAGACTTTGCACTATAGTCTTTCCACTACAGTCTTTCCACGTTAGTCTTTCCACTATAGTCTTTCCACTTTAGTCTTTCCACTATCGTCTTTCCACTTTAGTCTGTCCACGTAGTCTTTCCACTTCATTCTTTCCACTATAGTCTGTCCACTTTAGTCTTTCCACTTTAGTCTTTCCACTATAGTCTCCTCTTTATTCTGTCCACTACAGTCTTCCACTATAGTCTTTCCACTATAGTCTGTCCACTTTAGTCTGTCCACTTTAGTCTTTCCACTATAGTCTTTCCAAAATAGTCTGTCCACTGTAGTCTTTCCACTTTAGTCTTTCCACTATAGTCTCCACTTTATTCTGTCCACTACAGTCTTTCCACTTTAGTCTTTCCACTATTCTCTGTCAACTTTAGTCTTTCCACTTTAATCTTTCCACTATAGTCTCCACTTTATTCTGTCCACTACAGTCTTTCCACTATAGTCTTTCCACTATAGTCTGTCCACTTTAGTCTTTCCACTATTCTCTGTCCACTTTAGTCTTTCCACTGTAGTCTTTCCAATATAGTCTGTCCACTTTAGTCTGTCCAATTTAGTCTTTCCACTATAGTCTGTCCACTTTAGTCTTTCCACTATTCTCTGTCCACTTTAGTCTTTCCACTTTAGTCTTTCCACTATAGTCTCCTTAGTCTGTCCACTTTAGTCTTTCCACTATAGTCTGTCCACTTTAGTCTTTCCACTTTAGTCTTTCCACTATAGTCTCCACTTTATTCTGTCCACTACAGTCTTTCCACTATAGTCTTTCCACTATAGTCTGTCCACTTTAGTCTTTCCACTTTAATCTTTCCACTTTAGTCTGTCCACTTTAGTCTTTCCACTATAGTCTGTCCACTTTAGTCTGTCCACTTTAGTCTTTCCACTTTAATCTTTCCACTTTAGTCTGTCCACTTCAGTCTTTCCACTATAGTCTGTCCACTTTAGTCTTTTCACTTTAGTCTTTCCACTATAGTCTCCACTTTATTCTGTCCACTACAGTCTTTCCACTTTAGTCTTTCCAATACTCTCTATCCACTTTAGTCTTTCCATTATAGTCTCCACTTTATTCTGTCCACTACAGTCTTTCCACTATAGTCTTTCCACTATAGTCTGTCCACTTTAGTCTTTCCACTATCGTCTTTCCACTTTAGTCTGTCCACGTAGTCTTTCCACTTCATTCTTTCCACTATAGTCTGTCCACTTTAGTCTTTCCACTTTAGTCTTTCCACTATAGTCTCTCCTCTTTATTCTGTCCACTACAGTCTTTCCACTATAGTCTTTCACTATAGTCTGTCCACTTTAGTCTTTCCACTTTAGTTTTTCCACTTTATTCTGTCCACTACAGTCTTTCCACTTTAGTCTTTCCACTATTCTCTGTCAACTTTAGTCTTTCCACTTTAGTCTTTCCACTATAGTCTCCACTTTATTCTGTCCACTACAGTCTTTCCACTATAGTCTTTCCACTATAGTCTGTCCACTTTAGTCTTTCCACTATTCTCTGTCCACTTTAGTATTTCCACTATAGTCTTTCCAATATAGTCTGTCCACTTTAGTCTTTCCACTTTAGTCTTTCCACCTTAGTCTGTTCACTTTAGTCTTTCCACTATAGTCTGTCCACTTTAGTCTTTCCACTATTCTCTGTCCACTTTAGTCGTTCCACTTTAGTCTTTCCACTACAGTCTCCACTTTATTCTGTCCACTACAGTCTTTCCACTATAGTCTTTCCACTATAGTCTGTCCACTTTAGTCTTTCCACTTTAATCTTTCCACTTTAGTCTGTCCACTTTAGTCTTTCCACTATAGTCTGTCACCTTTAGTCTTTCCACTTTAGTCTTTCCACTTTATTCTGTCCACTTCAGTGTGTACACTTTAGTATGTCCACTGAGTCTTTCCACTTCAGTCTTTCCACTATAGTCTGTCCACTCTAGTCTTTCCACTTTAGTCTTTCCACTATAGTCTCCACTTTATTCTGTCCACTACAGTCTTTCCACTTTAGTCTTTCCGGTACTCTCTGTCCACTTTAGTCTTTCCACTTTAGTCTTTCCATTATAGTCTCCACTTTATTCTGCCCACTACAGTCTTTCCACTATAGTCTTTCCACTATAGTCTGTCCACTTTAGTCTTTCCACTATTCTCTGTCCACTTTAGTCTTTCCACTATAGTCTATCCACTTTAGTCTTTCCACTTTAGTCTTTCCACTTTATTCTGTCCACTTCAGTGTGTCCACTTTAGTCTGTCCACTGAGTCTTTACACTTCAGTCTTTCCACTATAGTCTGTCCACTTTAGTCTTTCAACTTTAGTCTTTCCACTATAGTCTCCACTTTATTCTGTCCACCACAGTCTTTCCAATTTAGTCTTTACACTTTTCTCTGTCCACATTAGTCTTTCCACAATAGTCTCCACTTTATTCTGTCCACTACAGTCTTTACACTATAGTCTTTCCACTATCGTCTGTCCACTTTAGTCTTTCCACTATTCTCTGTCAGCTTTAGTCTTTCCACTGTAGTCTCCACTTTATTCTGTCCACTACAGTCTTTCCACTATAGTCTTTCCACTATAGTCTGTCCACTTTAGTCTTTCCACTTTAGTTTTTCCACGTTAGTCTGTCCACTTCAGTCTTTCCACTATAGTCTGTCCACTTTAGTCTTTCCACTCTAGTCTTTCCACTATAGTCTCCACTTTATTCTGTCCACTACAGTCTTTCCACTATAGTCTTTCCACTAAAGTCTGTCCACTTTAGTCTTTCCACTATCGTCTTTCCACTTTAGTCTGTCCACGTAGTCTTTCCACTTCATTCTTTCCACTATATCTGTCCACTTTAGTCTTTCCACTATAGTCCATCCACTTTAGTCTTTCCACTTTAGTCTTTCCACTTTATTCTGTCCACTTCAGTGTGTACACTTTAATCTGTCCACTGATTCTTTACACTTCAGTCTTTCCACTATAGTCTGTCTACTTTAGTCTTTCAACTTTAGTCTTTCCACTATAGTCTCCACTTTATTCTGTCCACCACAGTCTTTCCAATTTAGTCTGTCCACTTTAGTCTTTCCACTTTAGTCTTTCCACTATAGTCTCCACTTTATTCTGTCCACTACAGTCTTTCCACTATAGTCTTTTCACTATAGTCTGTCCACTTTAGTCTTTCCACTTTAATCTTTCCACTTTAGTCTGTCCACTTTAGTCTTTCCACTATAGTCTGTCCACTTTAGTCTGTCCACTTTAGTCTTTCCACTTTAATCTTTCCACTTTAGTCTTTCCACTTTAGTCTGTCCACGTAGTCTTTCCACTTCATTCTTTCCACTATAGTCTGTCCACTTTAGTCTTTCCACTTTAGTCTGTCCACTTTAGTTTTTCCACTATAGTCTGTCCACTTTAGACTTTCCACTATAGTCTTTCCACTACAGTCTTTCCACGTTAGTCTTTCCACTATAGTCTTTCCACTTTAGTCTTTCCACTATCGTCTTTCCACTTTAGTTTGTCCACGTAGTCTTTCCACTTCATTCTTTCCACTATAGTCTGTCCACTTTAGTCTTTCCACTTTAGTCTTTCCACTATAGTCTCCTCTTTATTCTGTCCACTACAGTCTTCCACTATAGTCTTTCCACTATAGTCTGTCCACTTTAGTCTGTCCACTTTAGTCTTTCCACTATAGTCTTTCCAAAATAGTCTGTCCACTGTAGTCTTTCCACTTTAGTCTTTCCACTATAGTCTCCACTTTATTCTGTCCACTACAGTCTTTCCACTTTAGTCTTTCCACTATTCTCTGTCAACTTTAGTCTTTCCACTTTAGTCTTTCCACTATAGTCTCCACTTTATTCTGTCCACTACAGTCTTTCCACTATAGTCTTTCCACTATAGTCTGTCCACTTTAGTCTTTCCACTATTCTCTGTCCACTTTAGTCTTTCCACTGTAGTCTTTCCAATATAGTCTGTCCACTTTAGTCTGTCCAATTTAGTCTTTCCACTATAGTCTGTCCACTTTAGTCTTTCCACTATTCTCTGTCCACTTTAGTCTTTCCACTTTAGTCTTTCCACTATAGTCTCCTTAGTCTGTCCACTTTAGTCTTTCCACTATAGTCTGTCCACTTTAGTCTTTCCACTTTAGTCTTTCCAAAATAGTCTCCACTTTATTCTGTCCACTACAGTCTTTCCACTATAGTCTTTCCACTATAGTCTGTCCACTTTAGTCTGTCCACTTTAGTCTTTCCACTATAGTCTTTCCAAAATAGTCTGTCCACTGTAGTCTTTCCACTTTAGTCTTTCCACTATAGTCTCCATTTTATTCTGTCCACTACAGTCTTTCCACTTTAGTCTTTCCACTATTCTCTGTCAACTTTAGTCTTTCCACTTTAGTCTTTCCACTATAGTCTCCACTTTATTCTGTCCACTACAGTCTTTCCACTATAGTCTTTCCACTATAGTCTGTCCACTTTAGTCTTTCCACTATTCTCTGTCCACTTTAGTCTTTCCACTGTAGTCTTTCCAATATAGTCTGTCCACTTTAGTCTGTCCAATTTAGTCTTTCCACTATAGTCTGTCCACTTTAGTCTTTCCACTATTCTCTGTCCACTTTAGTCTTTCCACTTTAGTCTTTCCACTATAGTCTCCTTAGTCTGTCCACTTTAGTCTTTCCACTATAGTCTGTCCACTTTAGTCTTTCCACTTTAGTCTTTCCAAAATAGTCTCCACTTTATTCTGTCCACTACAGTCTTTCCACTATAGTCTTTCCACTATAGTCTGTCCACTTTAGTCTTTCCACTTTAATCTTTCCACTTTAGTCTGTCCACTTTAGTCTTTCCACTATAGTCTGTCCACTTTAGTCTGTCCACTTTAGTCTTTCCACTTTAATCTTTCCACTTTAGTCTGTCCACTTCAGTCTTTCCACTATAGTCTGTCCACTTTAGTCTTTTCACTTTAGTCTTTCCACTATAGTCTCCACTTTATTCTGTCCACTACAGTCTTTCCACTTTAGTCTTTCCAATACTCTCTATCCACTTTAGTCTTTCCACTTTGGTCTTTCCATTATAGTCTCCACTTTATTCTGTCCACTTTAGTCTTTCCACTTTAGTCTTTCCACTATAGTCTCTCCTCTTTATTCTGTCCACTACAGTCTTGCCACTATAGTCTTTCCACTATAGTCTGTCCACTTTATTCTTTCCACTTTAGTTTTTCCACTTTAGTCTGTCCACTTTAGTGTTTCCACTATAGTCTATCCACTTTATTTTTTCCACTTTATTCTGTCCACTTCAGTGTGTACACTTTAGTCTGTCCACTGAGTCTTTCCACTTCAGTCTTTCAACTATAGTCTGTCCACTTTCGTCTTTCCACTTCAGTCTTTCCACTATAGTCTCCACTTTATTTTGTCCACAACAGTCTTTCCAATATAGTCTTTCCACTATTCTCTGTCCACTTTAGTCTTTCCACTATAGTCTCCACTTTATTCTGTCCACTACAGTCTTTCCACTATAGTCTTTCCACTATAGTCTGTCCACTTTAGTCTTTCCACTATTCTCTGTCCACTTTAGTCTTTCCACTATAGTCTCCACTTTATTCTGTCCACTACAGTCTTTCCACGATAGTCTTTCCACTATAGTCTGTCCATTTTAGTCTTTCCACTTTAGTTTTTCCAATTTAGTCTATCCACTTCAGTCTTTCCACTATAGTCTGTCCACTTTAGTTTTTCTACTATAGTCTCCACTTTATTCTGTCCACTACAGTCTTTCCACTATAGTCTTTCCACTATAGTCTGTCCACTTTAGTCTTTCCACTTTGGTCTTTCCGCTTTAGTCTGTCCAGTTAGTCTTTCCACTATAGTCTTTCCACTATAGTCTGTCCACTTTAGTCTTTCCACTTTAGTCTTTCCACTTTAGTCTGTCCACTTTAGTCTTTCCGCTATAGTCTGTCCAATTAGTCTTTCCACTTTAGTCGTTCCGCTTTAGTCTGTCCACTTAGTCTTTCCACTAGAGTCTGTCCACTTTAGTCTTTCCACTTTAGTCTTTCCATTATACTTCAGTGTATACACTTTAGTCTGTCCACTGAGTCTTTCCACTTCAGTCTTTCCACTATAGTCTGTCCACTTTCGTCTTTCCACTTCAGTCTTTCCACTATAGTTTCCACTTTATTTTGTCCACCACAGTCTTTCCAATTTTGTCTTTCCACTATTCTCTGTCCACTTTAGTCTTTCCACTATAGTCTCCACTTTCT
Source organism: Branchinecta sandiegonensis (assembly GCA_030848855.1). Taxonomy (NCBI): domain Eukaryota; kingdom Metazoa; phylum Arthropoda; class Branchiopoda; order Anostraca; family Branchinectidae; genus Branchinecta; species Branchinecta sandiegonensis. The sequence continues at coordinate 78,007 of JAUPMV010000055.1, forward strand.
TCTGTCCACTACAGTCTTTCCACTATAGTCTTTCCACTATAGTCTGTCCACTTTAGTCTTTCCACTATTCTCTGTCAACTTTAGTTTTTCCACTGTAGTCTTTCCACTATAGTCTGTCCACTTTATTCTTTCCACTTTAGCCTTTCCACTTTAGTCTGTCCACTTTAGTCTGTCCACTTTAGTCTTTCCACTATAGTCTTTCCACTTTAGTCTTTCCACTTTAGTCTTTCGACTTTAGTCTGTCCACTTTAGTCTTTCCACTATAGTCTGTCCACTTTAGTCTGTCCACTTTAGTCTTTCCACTTTAGTCTGTCCACTTTAGTCTTTCCAATATAGTCTTTCCACTTCAGTCATTTCGACTATCGTCTGTCCATTTTAGTCTTTCCACTTTAGTCTTTCCACTTTATTCTGTCCACTTTAGTCTTTCCACTACAGTCTTTCCACTTTAGTCTTTCCACTTTAGTCTTTCACTTTATTCTGTCCACTTCAGTGTGTACACTTTAGTCTGTCCACTGAATCTTTCTACTTCAGTCTTTCCACTATAGCCTTTCCACTTTAGTCTGTCCACTTTAGTATTTCCACTTTAGTCTGTCCACTTTAGTCTTTCCAATATAGTCTGTCAACTTTAGTCTTTCCACTTTAGTCAGTTCCACTTTAGTCTGTCCACTTTAGTCTTTCCACTTTAGTCTGTCCACTTTAGTGTTTCCACTTTAGTCATTTCCACTATCGTCTGTCCACTTTAGTCTGTCCACTTTAGTCTTCCCACTATAGTCTTTCCACTTCAGTATGTCCACGTAGTCTTTCCACTTTAGTCTTTCCACTATAGTCTGTCCACTTTAGTCATTTCCACTTTCGTCATTTCCACTTTAGTCATTTCCAATATCGTCTGCTCACTTTAGTCTTTCCACTTTAGTCTTTCCACTTTAGTCTGTCCACTTTAGTCTTTCCACTATAGTCTTTCCACTTTAGTCTTTCCACTTGAGTCTGTCCACGTAGTCTTTCCACTTCATTCTTTCCACTAAAGTCTGTCCACTTTAGTCTTTCCACTTTAGTCTGTCCACTTTAGTTTTTCCACTATAGTCTGTCCACTTTAGACTTTCCACTATAGTCTTTCCACTACAGTCTTTCCACTTTAGTCTTTCCACTATAGTCTGTCCACTTTAGTCTTTCCACTATCGTCTTTCCACTTTAGTCTGTCCACGTAGTCTTTCCACTTCATTCTTTCCACTATAGTCTGTCCACTTTAGTCTTTCCACTTTAGTCTTTCCACTATAGTCTCCTCTTTATTCTGTCCACTACAGTCTTTCCACTATAGTCTTTCCACTATAGTCTGTCCACTTTAGTCTTTCCACTTTAGTCTTTCCACTATAGTCTATCCACTTTAGTCTTTCCACTTTAGTCTTTCCACTTTATTCTGTCCACTTCAGTATGTACACTTTAGTCTGTCCACTGAGTCTTTCCACTTCAGTCTTTCAACTATAGTCTGTCCACTTTCGTCTTTCCACTTGAGTCTTTCCACTATAGTCTCCACTTTATTTTGTCCATCACAGTCTTTCCAATATAGTCTTTCCACTATTCTCTGTCCACTTTAGTCTTTCCACTATAGTCTCCACTTTATTCTGTCCACTACAGTCTTTCCACTATAGTCTTTCCATTATAGTCTGTCCACTTTAGTCTTTCCACTATTCTCTGTCCACTTTAGTCTTTCCACTTTAGTCTGTCCATTTTAGTCTTTCCACTTTAGTTTTTCCATTTTAGTCTGTCCACTTCAGTCTTTCCACTATAGTCTGTCCAGTTTAGTCTTTCCACTTTAGTCTTTCCACTATAGTCTCCACTTTATTCTGTCCACTACAGTCTTTCCGCTATAGTCTTTCCACTAAAGTCTATCCACTTTAGTCTTTCCACTATTCTCTGTCCACTTTAGTCTTTCCACTATAGTCTCCACTTTATTCTGTCCACTACAGTCTTTCCACTATAGTCTTTCCACTATAGTCTGTCCACTTTAGTCTTTCCACTTTAGTCTTTCCACTATAGTCTCCACTTTATTCTGTCCACTATAGTCTTTCCACGATTGTCTCCATTATAGTCTGTCCACTTTAGTCTTTCCACTTTAGTTTTTCCAATTTAGTCTATCCACTTCAGTCTTTCCACTATAGTCTGTCCACTTTAGTCTTTCCACTATAGTCTGTCCACTTTATTCTTTCCACTTTAGCCTTTCCACTTTAGTCTGTCCACTTTAGTCTGTCCACTTTAGTCTTTCCACTATAGTCTTTCCACTTTAGTCTTTCCACTTTAGTCTTTCGACTTTAGTCTGTCCACTTTAGTCTTTCCACTATAGTCTGTCCACTTTAGTCTGTCCACTTTAGTCTTTCCACTTTTGTCTGTCCACTTTAGTCTTTCCAATATAGTCTTTCCACTTCAGTCATTTCGACTATCGTCTGTCCACTTTAGTCTTTCCACTTTAGTCTTTCCACTTTATTCTGTCCACTTTAGTCTTTCCACTACAGTCTTTCCACTTTAGTCTTTCCACTTTAGTCTTTTCACTTTATTCTGTCCACTTCAGTGTGTACACTTTAGTCTGTCCACTGAATCTTTCTACTTCAGTCTTTCCACTATAGCCTTTCCACTTTAGTCTGTCCACTTTAGTATTTCCACTTTAGTCTGTCCACTTTAGTCTTTCCAATATAGTCTGTCAACTTTAGTCTTTCCACCTTAGTCAGTTCCACTTTAGTCTGTCCACTTTAGTCTTTCCACTTTAGTCTGTCCACTTTAGTGTTTCCACTTTAGTCATTTCCACTATCGTCTGTCCACTTTAGTCTGTCCACTTTAGTCTTCCCACTATAGTCTTTCCACTTCAGTATGTCCACGTAGTCTTTCCACTTTAGTCTTTCCACTATAGTCTGTCCACTTTAGTCATTTCCACTTTCGTCATTTCCACTTTAGTCATTTCCAATATCGTCTGCTCACTTTAGTCTTTCCACTTTAGTCTTTCCACTTTAGTCTGTCCACTTTAGTCTTTCCACTATAGTCTTTCCACTTTAGTCTTTCCACTTGAGTCTGTCCACGTAGTCTTTCCACTTCATTCTTTCCACTAAAGTCTGTCCACTTTAGTCTTTCCACTTTAGTCTGTCCACTTTAGTTTTTCCACTATAGTCTGTCCACTTTAGACTTTCCACTATAGTCTTTCCACTACAGTCTTTCCACTTTAGTCTTTCCACTATAGTCTGTCCACTTTAGTCTTTCCACTATCTTTTTTCCACTTTAGTCTTTCCACTTTAGTCTGTCCACTTTAGTTTTTCCACTATAGTCTGTCCACTTTAGACTTTCCACTATAGTCTTTCCACTACAGTCTTTCCACTTTAGTCTTTCCACTATAGTCTGTCCGCTTTAGTCTTTCCACTTTAGTCGTTCCGCTTTAGTCTGTCCACTTAGTCTTTCCACTAGAGTCTGTCCACTTTAGTCTTTCCACTTTAGTTTTTCCACTTTATTCTGTACACTTCAGTGTGTACACTTTAGTCTGTCCACTGAGTCTTTCCACTTCAGTCTTTCCACTTCAGTCTTTCCACTATAGTCTGTCCACTTTCGTCTTTCCACTTCAGTCTTTTCACTATAGTCTCCACTTTATTTTGTCCACCACAGTCTTTCCAATTTTGTCTTTCCAATATTCTCTGTCCACTTTAGTCTTTCCACTATAGTCTCCACTTTATTCTGTCCACTACAGTCTTTCCACTATAGTCTTTCCACTATAGTCTGTCCACTTTAGTCTTTCCACTATTCTCTGTCAACTTTAGTCTTTCCACTGTAGTCTTTCCACTATAGTCTGTCCACATTATTCTTTCCATTTTAGCCTTTCCACTTTAGTCTGTCCACTTTAGTCTGTCCACTTTAGTCTTTCCACTATAGTGTTTCCACTTTAGTCTTTCCACTTTAGTCTTTCGACTTTAGTCTGTCCACTTTAGTCTTTCCACTATAGTCTGTCCACTTTAGTCTGTCCACTTTAGTCTTTCCACTTTAGTCTGTCCACTTTAGTCTTTCCAATATAGTCTTTCCACTTTAGTCTGTCCACTTTAGTCTTTCCACTTTAGTCTTTCGACTTTAGTCTGTCCACTTTAGTCTTTCCACTATAGTCTGTCCACTTTAGTCTGTCCAATTTAGTCTTTCCACTTTAGTCTGTCCACTTTAGTCTTTCCAATATAGTCTTTCCACTTCAGTCATTTCGACTATCGTCTGTCCACTTTAGTCTTTCCACTTTAGTCTTTCCACTTTATTCTGTCCACTTTAGTCTTTCCACTACAGTCTTTCCACTTTAGTCTTTCCACTTTAGTCTTTTCACTTTATTCTGTCCACTTCAGTGTGTACACTTTAGTCTGTCCACTGAATCTTTCTACTTCAGTCTTTCCACTATAGTCTTTCCACTTTAGTCTGTCCACTTTAGTATTTCCACTTTAGTCTGTCCACTTTAGTCTTTCCAATATAGTCTGTCCACTTTAGTCATTTCCACTTTAGTCATTTCCACTTTAGTCATTTCCAATATCGTCTGCTCACTTTAGTCTTTCCACTTTAGTCTTTCCACTTTAGTCTGTCCACTTTAGTCTTTCCACTATAGTCTTTCCACTTTAGTCTTTCCACTTTAGTCTGTCCACGTAGTCTTTCCACTTCATTCTTTCCACTAAAGTCTGTCCACTTTAGTCTTTCCACTTTAGTCTGTCCACTTTAGTTTTTCCACTATAGTCTGTCCACTTTAGACTTTCCACTATAGTCTTTCCACTACAGTCTTTCCACTTTAGTCTTTCCACTATAGTCTGTCCACTTTAGTCTTTCCACTATCGTCTTTCCACTTTAGTCTGTCCACGTAGTCTTTCCACTTCATTCTTTCCACTATAGTCTGTCCACTTTAGTCTTTCCACTTTAGTCTTTCCACTATAGTCTCCTCTTTATTCTGTCCACTACAGTCTTTCCACTATAGTCTTTCCACTATAGTCTGTCCACTTTAGTCTTTCCACTTTAGTTTTTCCACTTTAGTCCTTCCACTTTAGTCTGTCCACTTTAGTCTTTCCAATATAGTCTTTCCACTTCAGTCATTTCGACTATCGTCTGTCCACTTTAGTCTTTCCACTTTAGTCTTTCCACTTTATTCTGTCCACTTTAGTCTTTCCACTACAGTCTTTCCACTTTAGTCTTTCCACTTTAGTCTTTTCACTTTATTCTGTCCACTTCAGTGTGTACACTTTAGTCTGTCCACTGAATCTTTCTACTTCAGTCTTTCCACTATAGTCTTTCCACTTTAGTCTGTCCACTTTAGTATTTCCACTTTAGTCTGTCCACTTTAGTCTTTCCAATATAGTCTGTCAACTTTAGTCTTTCCACTTTAGTCATTTCCACTTTAGTCTGTCCACTTTAGTCTTTCCACTTTAGTCTGTCCACTTTAGTCTTTCCACTTTAGTCATTTCCACTATCGTCTGTCCACTTTAGTCTGTCCACTTTAGTCTTTCCACTATAGTCTTTCCACTTCAGTATGTCCACGTAGTCTTTCCACTTTAGTCTTTCCACTATAGTCTGTCCACTTTAGTCATTTCCACTTTAGTCATTTCCACTTTAGTCATTTCCAATATCGTCTGCTCACTTTAGTCTTTCCACTTTAGTCTTTCCACTTTAGTCTGTCCACTTTAGTCTTTCCACTATAGTCTTTCCACTTTAGTCTTTCCACTTTAGTCTGTCCACGTAGTCTTTCCACTTCATTCTTTCCACTAAAGTCTGTCCACTTTAGTCTTTCCACTTTAGTCTGTCCACTTTAGTTTTTCCACTATAGTCTGTCCACTTTAGACTTTCCACTATAGTCTGTCCACTTTAGTCTTTCCACTATCGTCTTTCCACTTTAGTCTGTCCACGTAGTCTTTCCACTTCATTCTTTCCACTAAAGTCTGTCCACTTTAGTCTTTCCACTTTAGTCTGTCCACTTTAGTTTTTCCACTATAGTCCGTCCACTTTAGACTTTCCACTATAGTCTTTCCACTACAGTCTTTCCACTTTAGTCTTTCCACTATAGTCTGTCCACTTTAGTCTTTCCACTATCGTCTTTCCACTTTAGTCTTTCCACTTTAGTCTGTCCACTTTAGTTTTTCCACTATAGTCTGTCCACTTTAGACTTTCCACTATAGTCTTTCCACTACAGTCTTTCCACTTTAGTCTTTCCACTATAGTCTGTCCGCTTTAGTCTTTCCACTTTAGTCGTTCCGCTTTAGTCTGTCCACTTAGTCTTTCCACTAGAGTCTGTCCACTTTAGTCTTTACACTTTAGTTTTTCCACTTTATTCTGTCCACTTCAGTGTGTACACTTTAGTCTGTCCACTGAGTCTTTCCACTTCAGTCTTTCCACTTCAGTCTTTCCACTATAGTCTGTCCACTTTCGTCTTTCCACTTCAGTCTTTTCACTATAGTCTCCACTTTATTTTGTCCACCACAGTCTTTCCAATTTTGTCTTTCCAATATTCTCTGTCCACTTTAGTCTTTCCACTATAGTCTCCACTTTATTCTGTCCACTACAGTCTTTCCACTATAGTCTTTCCACTATAGTCTGTCCACTTTAGTCTTTCCACTATTCTCTGTCAACTTTAGTCTTTCCACTGTAGTCTTTCCACTATAGTCTGTCCACATTATTCTTTCCACTTTAGCCTTTCCACTTTAGTCTGTCCACTTTAGTCTGTCCACTTTAGTCTTTCCACTTTAGTCTTTCCACTTTATTCTGTCCACTTTAGTCTTTCCACTACAGTCTTTCCACTTTAGTCTTTCCACTTTAGTCTTTTCACTTTATTCTGTCCACTTCAGTGTGTACACTTTAGTCTGTCCACTGAATCTTTCTACTTCAGTCTTTCCAGTATAGTCTTTCCACTTTAGTCTGTCCACTTTAGTATTTCCACTTTAGTCTGTCCACTTTAGTCTTTCCAATATAGTCTGTCAACTTTAGTCTTTCCACTTTAGTCATTTCCACTTTAGTCTGTCCACTTTAGTCTTTCCACTTTAGTCTGTCCACTTTAGTCTTTCCACTTTAGTCATTTCCACTATCGTCTGTCCACTTTAGTCTGTCCACTTTAGTCTTTCCACTATAGTCTTTCCACTTCAGTATGTCCACGTAGTCTTTCCACTTTAGTCTTTCCACTATAGTCTGTCCACTTTAGTCATTTCCACTTTAGTCTTTCCACTTTAGTCTTTCCACTTTAGTCTGTCCACTTTAGTCTTTCCACTATAGTCTTTCCACTTTAGTCTTTCCACTTTAGTCTGTCCACGTAGTCTTTCCACTTCATTCTTTCCACTAAAGTCTGTCCACTTTAGTCTTTCCACTTTAGTCTGTCCACTTTAGTTTTTCCACTATAGTCTGTCCACTTTAGACTTTCCACTATAGTCTTTCCACTACAGTCTTTCCACTTTAGTCTTTCCACTATAGTCTGTCCACTTTAGTCTTTCCACTATCGTCTTTCCACTTTAGTCTGTCCACGTAGTCTTTCCACTTCATTCTTTCCACTATAGTCTGTCCACTTTAGTCTTTCCACTTTAGTCTTTCCACTATAGTCTCCTCTTTATTCTGTCCACTACAGTCTTTCCACTATAGTCTTTCCACTATAGTCTGTCCACTTTAGTCTTTCCACTTTAGTTTTTCCACTTTAGTCTTTCCACTTTAGTCTGTCCACTTTAGTCTTTCCAATATAGTCTTTCCACTTCAGTCATTTCGACTATCGTCTGTCCACTTTAGTCTTTCCACTTTAGTCTTTCCACTTTATTCTGTCCACTTTAGTCTTTCCACTACAGTCTTTCCACTTTAGTCTTTCCACTTTAGTCTTTTCACTTTATTCTGTCCACTTCAGTGTGTACACTTTAGTCTGTCCACTGAATCTTTCTACTTCAGTCTTTCCACTATAGTCTTTCCACTTTAGTCTGTCCACTTTAGTATTTCCACTTTAGTCTGTCCACTTTAGTCTTTCCAATATAGTCTGTCAACTTTAGTCTTTCCACTTTAGTCATTTCCACTTTAGTCTGTCCACTTTAGTCTTTCCACTTTAGTCTGTCCACTTTAGTCTTTCCACTTTAGTCATTTCCACTATCGTCTGTCCACTTTAGTCTGTCCACTTTAGTCTTTCCACTATAGTCTTTCCACTTCAGTATGTCCACGTAGTCTTTCCACTTTAGTCTTTCCACTATAGTCTGTCCACTTTAGTCATTTCCACTTTAGTCATTTCCACTTTAGTCATTTCCAATATCGTCTGCTCACTTTAGTCTTTCCACTTTAGTCTTTCCACTTTAGTCTGTCCACTTTAGTCTTTCCACTATAGTCTTTCCACTTTAGTCTTTCCACTTTAGTCTGTCCACGTAGTCTTTCCACTTCATTCTTTCCACTAAAGTCTGTCCACTTTAGTCTTTCCACTTTAGTCTGTCCACTTTAGTTTTTCCACTATAGTCTGTCCACTTTAGACTTTCCACTATAGTCTTTCCACTACAGTCTTTCCACTTTAGTCTTTCCACTATCGTCTTTCCACTTTATTCTGTCCACGTAGTCTTTCCACTTCATTCTTTCCACTAAAGTCTGTCCACTTTAGTCTTTCCACTTTAGTCTGTCCACTTTAGTTTTTCCACTATAGTCTGTCCACTTCAGACTTTCCACTATAGTCTTTCCACTACAGTCTTTCCACTTTAGTCTTTCCACTATAGTCTGTCCACTTTAGTCTTTCCACTATCGTCTTTCCACTTTAGTCTTTCCACTTTAGTCTGTCCACTTTAGTTTTTCCACTATAGTCTGTCCACTTTAGACTTTCCACTATAGTCTTTCCACTACAGTCTTTCCACTTTAGTCTTTCCACTATAGTCTGTCCGCTTTAGTCTTTCCACTTTAGTCGTTCCGCTTTAGTCTGTCCACTTAGTCTTTCCACTAGAGTCTGTCCACTTTAGTCTTTCCACTTTAGTTTTTCCACTTTATTCTGTCCACTTCAGTGTGTACACTTTAGTCTGTCCACTGAGTCTTTCCACTTCAGTCTTTCCACTTCAGTCTTTCCACTATAGTCTGTCCACTTTCGTCTTTCCACTTCAGTCTTTTCACTATAGTCTCCACTTTATTTTGTCCACCACAGTCTTTCCAATTTTGTCTTTCCAATATTCTCTGTCCACTTTAGTCTTTCCACTATAGTCTCCACTTTATTCTGTCCACTACAGTCTTTCCACTATAGTCTTTCCACTATAGTCTGTCCACTTTAGTCTTTCCACTATTCTCTGTCAACTTTAGTCTTTCCACTGTAGTCTTTCCACTATAGTCTGTCCACATTATTCTTTCCACTTTAGCCTTTCCACTTTAGTCTGTCCACTTTAGTCTGTCCACTTTAGTCTTTCCACTATAGTGTTTCCACTTTAGTCTTTCCACTTTAGTCTTTCGACTTTAGTCTGTCCACTTTAGTCTTTCCACTATAGTCTGTCCACTTTAGTCTGTCCACTTTAGTCTTTCCACTTTAGTCTGTCCACTTTAGTCTTTCCAATATAGTCTTTCCACTTCAGTCATTTCCACTATCGTCTGTCCACTTTAGTCTTTCCACTTTAGTCTTTCCACTTTATTCTGTCCACTTTAGTCTTTCCACTACAGTCTTTCCACTTTAGTCTTTCCACTTTAGTCTTTTCACTTTATTCTGTCCACTTCAGTGTGTACACTTTAGTCTGTCCACTGAATCTTTCTACTTCAGTCTTTCCACTATAGTCTTTCCACTTTAGTCTGTCCACTTTAGTCTTTCCACTTTAGTCTGTCCACTTTAGTCTTTCCAATATAGTCTGTCCACTTTAGTCTTTCCACTTTAGTCTTTCCACTTTAGTCTTTTCACTTTATTCTGTCCACTTCAGTGTGTACACTTTAGTCTGTCCACTGAATCTTTCTACTTCAGTCTTTCCACTATAGTCTTTCCACTTTAGTCTGTCCACTTTAGTCTTTCCACTTTAGTCTGTCCACTTTAGTCTTTCCGCTATAGTCTGTCCAATTAGTCTTTCCACTTTAGTCGTTCCGCTTTAGTCTGTCCACTTAGTCTTCCCACTAGAGTCTGTCCACTTTAGTCTTTCCACTTTAGTCTTTCCATTATACTTCAGTGTATACACTTTAGTCTGTCCACTGAGTCTTTCCACTTCAGTCTTTCCACTATAGTCTGTCCACTTTCGTCTTTCCACTTCAGTCTTTCCACTATAGTTTCCACTTTATTTTGTCCACCACAGTCTTTCCAATTTTGTCTTTCCACTATTCTCTGTCCACTTTAGTCTTTCCACTATAGTCTCCACTTTATTCTGTCCACTAAAGTCTTTCCACTATAGTCTTTCCACTATAGTCTGTCCACTTTAGTCTTTCCACTATTGTCTGTCAACTTTAGTTTTTCCACTGTAGTCTTTCCACTATAGTCTGTCCACTTTATTCTTTCCACTTTAGCCTTTCCACTTTAGTCTGTCCACTTTAGTCTGTCCACTTTAGTCTTTCCACTATAGTCTTTCCACTTTAGTCTTTCCACTTTAGTCTTTCGACTTTAGTCTGTCCACTTTAGTCTTTCCACTATAGTCTGTCCACTTTAGTCTGTCCACTTTAGTCTTTCCACTTTAGTCTGTCCACTTTAGTCTTTCCAATATAGTCTTTCCACTTCAGTCATTTCGACTATCGTCTGTCCACTTTAGTCTTTCCACTTTAGTCTTTCCACTTTATTCTGTCCACTTTAGTCTTTCCACTACAGTCTTTAACTTTAGTCTTTCCACTTTAGTCTTTTCACTTTATTCTGTCCACTTCAGTGTGTACACTTTAGTCTGTCCACTGAATCTTTCTACTTCAGTCTTTCCACTATAGTCTTTCCACTTTAGTCTGTCCACTTTAGTATTTCCACTTTAGTCTGTCCACTTTAGTCTTTCCAATATAGTCTGTCAACTTTAGTCTTTCCACTTTAGTCATTTCCACTTTAGTCTGTCCACTTTAGTCTTTCCACTTTAGTCTGTCCACTTTAGTCTTTCCACTTTAGTCATTTCCACTATCGTCTGTCCACTTTAGTCTGTCCACTTTAGTCTTTCCACTATAGTCTTTCCACTTCAGTATGTCCACGTAGTCTTTCCACTTTAGTCTTTCCACTATAGTCTGTCCACTTTAGTCATTTCCACTTTAGTCATTTCCACTTTAGTCATTTCCAATATCGTCTGCTCACTTTAGTCTTTCCACTTTAGTCTTTCCACTTTAGTCTGTCCACTTTAGTCTTTCCACTATAGTCTTTCCACTTTAGTCTTTCCACTTTAGTCTGTCCACGTAGTCTTTCCACTTCATTCTTTCCACTAAAGTCTGTCCACTTTAGTCTTTCCACTTTAGTCTGTCCACTTTAGTTTTTCCACTATAGTCTGTCCACTTTAGACTTTCCACTATAGTCTTTCCACTACAGTCTTTCCACTTTAGTCTTTCCACTATGGTCTGTCCACTTTAGTCTTTCCACTATCGTCTTTCCACTTTAGTCTGTCCACGTAGTCTTTCCACTTCATTCTTTCCACTATAGTCTGTCCACTTTAGTCTTTCCACTTTAGTCTTTCCACTATAGTCTCCTCTTTATTCTGTCCACTACAGTCTTTCCACTATAGTCTTTCCACTATAGTCTGTCCACTTTAGTCGTTCCACTTTAGTTTTTCCACTTTAGTCTGTCCACTTTAGTCTTTCCACTATAGTCTATCCACTTTATTCTTTCCACTTTAGTCTTTCCACTTTATTCTGTCCACTTCAGTGTGTACACTTTAGTCTGTCCACTGAGTCTTTCCACTTCAGTCTTTCAACTATAGTCTGTCCACTTTCGTCTTTCCACTTGAGTCTTTCCACTATAGACTCCACTTTATTTTGTCCATCACAGTCTTTCCAATATAGTCTTTCCACTATTCTCTGTCCACTTTAGTCTTTCCACTATAGTCTCCACTTTATTCTGTCCACTACAGTCTTTCCACTATAGTCTTTCCATTATAGTCTGTCCACTTTAGTCTTTCCACTATTCTCTGTCCACTTTAGTCTTTCCACTTTAGTCTGTCCATTTTAGTCTTTCCACTTTAGTTTTTCCACTTTAGTCTGTCCACTTCAGTCTTTCCACTATAGTCTGTCCAGTTTAGTCTTTCCACTTTAGTCTTTCCACTATAGTCTCCACTTTATTCTGTCCACTACAGTCTTTCCGCTATAGTCTTTCCACTAAAGTCTATCCACTTTAGTCTTTCCACTATTCTCTGTCCACTTTAGTCTTTCCACTATAGTCTCCACTTTATTCTGTCCACTACAGTCTTTCCACTATAGTCTTTCCACTATAGTCTGTCCACTTTAGTCTTTCCACTTTAGTCTTTCCACTATAGTCTCCACTTTATTCTGTCCACTATAGTCTTTCCACGATAGTCTTTCCATTATAGTCTGTCCATTTTAGTCTTTCCACTTTAGTTTTTCCAATTTAGTCTATCCACTTCAGTCTTTCCACTATAGTCTGTCCACTTTAGTCTTTCCACTATAGTCTCCACTTTATTCTGTCCACTACAGTCTTTCCACTATAGTCTTTCCACTATAGTCTGTCCACCTTAGTCTTTCCACTTTGGTCTTTCCGCTTTAGTCTGTCCAGTTAGTCTTTCCACTATAGTCTTTCCACTATAGTCTGTCCACTTTAGTCTTTCCACTTTAGTCTTTCCACTTTAGTCTGTCCACTTTAGTCTTTCCACTATAGTCTGTCCGCTTTAGTCTTTCCACTTTAGTCGTTCCGCTTTAGTCCGTCCACTTAGTCTTTCCACTAGAGTCTGTCCACTTTAGTCTTTCCACTTTAGTTTTTCCACTTTATTCTGTCCACTTCAGTGTGTACACTTTAGTCTGTCCACTGAGTCTTTCCACTTCAGTCTTTCCACTTCAGTCTTTCCACTATAGTCTGTCCACTTTCGTCTTTCCACTTCAGTCTTTTCACTATAGTCTCCACTTTATTTTGTCCACCACAGTCTTTCCAATTTTGTCTTTCCACTATTCTCTGTCCACTTTAGTCTTTCCACTATAGTCTCCACTTTATTCTGTCCACTACAGTCTTTCCACTATAGTCTTTCCACTATAGTCTGTCCACTTTAGTCTTTCCACTATTCTCTGTCAACTTTAGTCTTTCCACTGTAGTCTTTCCACTATAGTCTGTCCACTTTATTCTTTCCACTTTAGCCTTTCCACTTTAGTCTGTCCACTTTAGTCTGTCCACTTTAGTCTTTCCACTATAGTGTTTCCACTTTAGTCTTTCCACTTTAGTCTTTCGACTTTAGTCTGTCCACTTTAGTCTTTCCACTATAGTCTGTCCACTTTAGTCTGTCCACTTTAGTCTTTCCACTTTAGTCTGTCCACTTTAGTCTTTCCAATATAGTCTTTCCACTTCAGTCATTTCCACTATCGTCTGTCCACTTTAGTCTTTCCACTTTAGTCTTTCCACTTTATTCTGTCCACTTTAGTCTTTCCACTACAGTCTTTCCACTTTAGTCTTTCCACTTTAGTCTTTTCACTTTATTCTGTCCACTTCAGTGTGTACACTTTAGTCTGTCCACTGAATCTTTCTACTTCAGTCTTTCCACTATAGTCTTTCCACTTTAGTCTGTCCACTTTAGTCTTTCCACTTTAGTCGGTCCACTTTAGTCTTTCCAATATAGTCTGTCCACTTCAGTCTTTCCACTTTAGTCATTTCCACTTTAGTCTGTCCACTTTAGTCTTTCCACTTTAGTCTGTCCACTTTAGTCTTTCCAATATAGTCTGTCAACTTTAGTCTTTCCACTTTAGTCATTTCCACTTTAGTCTGTCCACTTTAGTCTTTCCACTTTAGTCTGTCCACTTTAGTCTTTCCACTTTAGTCATTTCCACTATCGTCTGTCCACTTTAGTCTGTCCACTTTAGTCTTTCCACTATAGTCTTTCCACTTCAGTATGTCCACGTAGTCTTTCCACTTTAGTCTTTCCACTTTAGTCTTTCCACTACAGTCTGTCCACTTTAGTCATTTCCACTTTAGTCATTTCCACTTTAGTCAATTCAAATATCGTCTGCTCACTTTAGTCTTTCCACTTTAGTCTTTCCACTTTAGTCTCTCCACTTTAGTCTTTCCACTATAGTCTGTCCTAGTCTGTCCACGTAGTCTTTCCACTTCATTCTTTCCACTATAGTCTGTCCACTTTAGTCTTTCCACTTTAGTCTGTCCACTTTAGTTTTTCCACTATAGTCTGTCCACTTTAGACTTTCCACTATAGTCTTTCCACTACAGTCTTTCCACGTTAGTCTTTCCACTATAGTCTTTCCACTTTAGTCTTTCCACTATCGTCTTTCCACTTTAGTCTGTCCACGTAGTCTTTCCACTTCATTCTTTCCACTATAGTCTGTCCACTTTAGTCTTTCCACTTTAGTCTTTCCACTATAGTCTCCTCTTTATTCTGTCCACTACAGTCTTCCACTATAGTCTTTCCACTATAGTCTGTCCACTTTAGTCTTTCCACTTTAGTTTTTCCACTTTAGTCTGTCCACTTTAGTCTTTCCACTATAGTCTATCCACTTTAGTCTTTCCACTTTAGTCTTTCCACTTTATTCTGTCCACTTCAGTGTGTACACTTTAGTCTGTCCACTGAGTCTTACCACTTCAGTCTTTCAACTATAGTCTGTCCACTTTCGTCTTTCCACTTCAGTCTTTCCACTATAGTCTCCACTTTATTTTGTCCACCAAAGTCTTTCCAATATAGTCTTTCCACTATTCTCTGTCCACTTTAGTCTTTCCACTATAGTCTCCACTTTATTATGTCCACTACAGTCTTTCCACTATAGTCTTTCCACTATAGTCTGTCCACTTTAGTCTTTCCACTATTCTCTGTCCACTTTAGTCTTTCCACTATAGTCTCCACTTTATTCTGTCCACTACAGTCTTTCCACGATAGTCTTTCCACTATAGTCTGTCCATATTAGTCTTTCCACTTTAGTTTTTCCACTTTAGTCTGTCCACTTCAGTCTTTCCACTATAGTCTGTCCAGTTTAGTCTTTCCACTTTAGTCTTTCCACTATAGTCTCCACTTTATTTTGTCCACCAAAGTCTTTCCAATATAGTCTTTCCACTATTCTCTGTCCACTTTAGTCTTTCCACTATAGTCTCCACTTTATTATGTCCACTACAGTCTTTCCACTATAGTCTTTCCACTATAGTCTGTCCACTTTAGTCTTTCCACTATTCTCTGTCCACTTTAGTCTTTCCACTATAGTCTCCACTTTATTATGTCCACTACAGTCTTTCCACTATAGTCTTTCCACTAAAGTCTATCCACTTTAGTCTTTCCACTATTCTCTGTCCACTTTAGTCTTTCCACTATAGTCTCCACTTTATTCTGTCCACTACAGTCTTTCCACTATAGTCTTTCCACTATAGTCTGTCCACTTTAGTCTTTCCACTTTAGTCTTTCCACTATAGTCTCCACTTTATTCTGTCCACTATAGTCTTTCCACGATAGTCTTTCCATTATAGTCTGTCCACTTTAGTCTTTCCACTTTAGTTTTTCCAATTTAGTCTATCCACTTCAGTCTTTCCACTATAGTCTGTCCACTTTAGTCTTTCCACTATAGTCTCCACTTTATTCTGTCCGCTACAGTCTTTCCACTATAGTCTTTCCACTATAGTCTGTCCAATTTAGTCTTTCCACTTTGGTCTTTCCGCTTTAGTCTGTCCAGTTAGTCTTTCCACTTTAGTCTTTCCACTATAGTCTGTCCACTATAGTCTTTCCACTTTAGTCTTTCCACTTTAGTCTGTCCACTTTAGTCTTTCCACTTTAGTCTTTCCACTATAGTCTCCACTTTATTCTGTCCACTACAGTCTTTCTACTTTAGTCTTTCCACTATAGTCTGTCCAGTTTAGTCTTTCCACTTTAGTCTTTCCACTATAGTCTCCACTTTATTCTGTCCACTACAGTCTTTCCACTATAGTCTTTCCACTAAAGTCTATCCACTTTAGTCTTTCCACTATTCTCTGTCCACTTTAGTCTTTCCACTACAGCCTCAACTTTATTCTGTCCACTACAGTCTTTCCACTACAGTCTTTCCACTATAGTCTGTCCACGTCTTTCCACTTTAGTCTGTCCACTATAGTCTCCACTCTATTCTGTCCACTACAGTCTTTCCACTTTAGTCTTTCCACTATTCTCTGTCAACTTTAGTCTTTCCACTTTAGTCTTTCCTCTATAGTCTCCACTTTATTCTGTCCACTACAGTCTTTCCACTATAGTCTTTCCACTATAGTCTGTCCACTTTAGTCTTTCCACTATTCTCTGTCCACTTTAGTCTTTCCACTATAGTCTTTCCAATATAGTCGGTCCACTTTAGTCTTTCTACTTTAGTCTTTCCACCTTAGTCTGTCCACTTTAGTCTTTCCACTATAGTCTGTCCACTTTAGTCTTTCCACTATTCTCTGTCCACTTTAGTCTTTCCACTTTCGTCGTTCCACTATAGTCTCCACTTTATTCTGTCCACTACAGTCTTTCCACTATAGTCTTTCCACTACAGTCTGTCAACTTTAGTCTTTCCACTTTAATCTTTCCACTTTTGTCTGTCCACTTTAGTCCTTCCACTATAGTCTGTCCACTTTAGTCTTTCCACTTTAGTCTTTCCATTTTAGTCTTTCCACTATAGTCTCCACTTTATTCTGTCCACTACAGTCTTTCCACTATAGTCTTTCCACTATAGTCAGTCCGCTTTAGTCTTTCCACTATTCTCTGTCCACTTTAGTCGTTCCACTATAGTCTTTCCAATATAGTCTGTCCACTAAAGTCTATCCACTTTAGTCTTTCCACTATTCTCTGTCCACTTTAGTCTTTCCACTACAGCCTCAACTTTATTCTGTCCACTACAGTCTTTCCACTATAGTCTTTTCACTATAGTCTGTCCACTGTAGTCTTTCCACTTTAGTCTGTCCACTATAGTCTCCACTCTATTCTGTCCACTACAGTCTTTCCACTAAAGTCTGTTTACTGTAGTCTTTCCACTTTAGTCTTTCCACTATAATCTCCATTTTATTCTGTCCACTACAGTCTTTCCAATTTAGTCTTTCCACTATTCTCTGTCAACTTTAGTCTTTCCACTTTAGTCTTTCCACTATAGTCTCCACTTTATTCTGTCCACTACAGTCTTTCCACTATAGTCTTTCCACTATAGTCTGTCCACTTTAGTCTTTCCACTATTCTCTGTCCACTTTAGTCTTTCCACTATAGTCTTTCCAATATAGTCTGTCCACTTTAGTCTTTCCACTTTAGTCTTTCCACCTTAGTCTGTCCACTTTAGTCTTTCCACTTGAGTCTTTCCACTATAGTCTCCACTTTATTTTGTCCATCACAGTCTTTCCAATATAGTCTTTCCACTATTCTCTGTCCACTTTAGTCTTTCCACTATAGTCTCCACTTTATTCTGTCCACTACAGTCTTTCCACTACAGTCTTTCCATTATAGTCTGTCCACTTTAGTCTTTCCACTATTCTCTGTCCACTTTAGTCTTTCCACTTTAGTCTGTCCATTTTAGTCTTACCACTTTAGTTTTTCCACTTTAGTCTGTCCACTTCAGTCTTTCCACGATAGTCTTTCCATTATAGTCTGTCCACTTTAGTCTTTCCACTTTAGTTTTTTCAATTTAGTCTATCCACTTCAGTCTTTCCACTATAGTCTGTCCACTTTAGTCTTTCCACTTTAGTCATTTCCACTTTAGTCTGTCCACTTTAGTCTTTCCACTTTAATCTGTCCACTTTATTCTTTCCACTTTAGTCATTTCACTTTAGTCTTTCCTCTATAGTCTCCACTTTATTCTGTCCACTACAGTCTTTCCACTATAGTCTTTCCACTATAGTCTGTCCACTTTAGTCTTTCCACTATTCTCTGTCCACTTTAGTCTTTCCACTATAGTCTTTCCAATATAGTCGGTCCACTTTAGTCTTTCTACTTTAGTCTTTCCACCTTAGTCTGTCCACTTTAGTCTTTCCACTATAGTCTGTCCACTTTAGTCTTTCCACTATTCTCTGTCCACTTTAGTCTTTCCACTTTCGTCGTTCCACTATAGTCTCCACTTTATTCTGTCCACTACAGTCTTTCCACTATAGTCTTTCCACTACAGTCTGTCAACTTTAGTCTTTCCACTTTAATCTTTCCACTTTTGTCTGTCCACTTTAGTCCTTCCACTATAGTCTGTCCACTTTAGTCTTTCCACTTTA
Organism: Branchinecta sandiegonensis; assembly: GCA_030848855.1. Lineage (NCBI taxonomy): Eukaryota > Metazoa > Arthropoda > Branchiopoda > Anostraca > Branchinectidae > Branchinecta > Branchinecta sandiegonensis. The sequence continues at coordinate 96,236 of JAUPMV010000055.1, forward strand.
GTCTTTCCATTTTAGTCTTTCCACTATAGTCTCCACTTTATTCTGTCCACTACAGTCTTTCCACTATAGTCTTTCCACTATAGTCAGTCCACTTTAGTCTTTCCACTATTCTCTGTCCACTTTAGTCGTTCCACTATAGTCTTTCCAATATAGTCTGTCCACTAAAGTCTATCCACTTTAGTCTTTCCACTATTCTCTGTCCACTTTAGTCTTTCCACTACAGCCTCAACTTTATTCTGTCCACTACAGTCTTTCCACTATAGTCTTTTCACTATAGTCTGTCCACTGTAGTCTTTCCACTTTAGTCTGTCCACTATAGTCTCCACTCTATTCTGTCCACTACAGTCTTTCCACTAAAGTCTGTTTACTGTAGTCTTTCCACTTTAGTCTTTCCACTATAATCTCCATTTTATTCTGTCCACTACAGTCTTTCCAATTTAGTCTTTCCACTATTCTCTGTCAACTTTAGTCTTTCCACTTTAGTCTTTCCACTATAGTCTCCACTTTATTCTGTCCACTACAGTCTTTCCACTATAGTCTTTCCACTATAGTCTGTCCACTTTAGTCTTTCCACTATTCTCTGTCCACTTTAGTCTTTCCACTATAGTCTTTCCAATATAGTCTGTCCACTTTAGTCTTTCCACTTTAGTCTTTCCACCTTAGTCTGTCCACTTTAGTCTTTCCACTTGAGTCTTTCCACTATAGTCTCCACTTTATTTTGTCCATCACAGTCTTTCCAATATAGTCTTTCCACTATTCTCTGTCCACTTTAGTCTTTCCACTATAGTCTCCACTTTATTCTGTCCACTACAGTCTTTCCACTATAGTCTTTCCATTATAGTCTGTCCACTTTAGTCTTTCCACTATTCTCTGTCCACTTTAGTCTTTCCACTTTAGTCTGTCCATTTTAGTCTTACCACTTTAGTTTTTCCACTTTAGTCTGTCCACTTCAGTCTTTCCACGATAGTCTTTCCATTATAGTCTGTCCACTTTAGTCTTTCCACTTTAGTTTTTTCAATTTAGTCTATCCACTTCAGTCTTTCCACTATAGTCTGTCCACTTTAGTCTTTCCACTTTAGTCATTTCCACTTTAGTCTGTCCACTTTAGTCTTTCCACTTTAATCTGTCCACTTTATTCTTTCCACTTTAGTCATTTCCACTATCGTCTGTCCACTTTAGTCTGTCCTCTTTAGTCTTTCCACTATAGTCTTTCCACTTTAGTCTGTCCACTTTAGTCTTTCCACTATAGTCTGTCCGCTTTAGTCTTTCCACTTTAGTCGTTCCGCTTTAGTCTGTGCACTTAGTCTTTCCACTAGAGTCTGTCCACTTTAGTCTTTCCACTTTAGTTTTTCCACTTTATTCTGTCCACTTCAGTGTGTACACTTTATTCTGTCCACTGAGTCTTTCCACTTCAGTCTTTCCACTTCAGTCTTTCCACTATAGTCTGTCCACTTTCGTCTTTCCACTTCAGTCTTTTCACTATAGTCTCCACTTTATTTTGTCCACCACAGTCTTTCCAATTTTGTCTTTCCACTATTCTCTGTCCACTTTAGTCTTTCCACTATAGTCTCCACTTTATTCTGTCCACTACAGTCTTTCCACTATAGTCTTTCCACTATAGTCTGTCCACTTTAGTCTTTCCACTATTCTCTGTCAACTTTAGTCTTTCCACTGTAGTCTTTCCACTATAGTCTGTCCACTTTATTAATTTCCACTTTAGCCTTTCCACTTTAGTCTGTCCACTTTAGTCTGTCCACTTTAGTCTTTCCACTATAGTGTTTCCACTTTAATCTTTCGACTTTAGTCTGTCCACTTTAGTCTTTCCACTATAGTCTGTCCACTTTAGTCTGTCCACTTTAGTCTTTCCACTTTAGTCTATCCACTTTAGTCTTTCCAATATAGTCTTTCCACTTCAGTCATTTCCACTATCGTCTGTCCACTTTAGTCTTTCCACTTTAGTCTTTCCACTTTATTCTGTCCACTTTAGTGTGTACACTTTAGTCTGTCCACTGAATCTTTCTACTTCAGTCTTTCCACTATAGTCTTTCCACTTTAGTCTGTCCACTTTAGTCTTTCCACTTTAGTCTGTCCACTTTAGTCTTTCCAATATAGTCTGTCCACTTTAGTCTTTCCACTTTAGTCATTTCCACTTTAGTCTGTCCACTTTAGTCTTTCCACTTTAGTCTGTCCACTTTATTCTTTCCACTTTAGTCATTTCCACTATCGTCTGTCCACTTTAGTCTGTCCACTTTAGTCTTTCCACTATAGTCTTTCCACTTCAGTATGTCCACGTAGTCTTTCCACTTTAGTCTTTCCACTTTAGTCTTTCCACTACAGTCTGTCCACTTTAGTCATTTCCACTTTAGTCATTTCCACTTTAGTCAATTCAAATATCGTCTGCTCACTTTAGTCTTTCCACTTTAGTCTTTCCACTTTAGTCTGTCCACTTTAGTCTTTCCACTATAGTCTTTCCACTTTAGTCTTTCCACTTTAGTCTGTCCACGTAGTCTTTCCACTTCATTCTTTCCACTATAGTCTGTCCACTTTAGTCTTTCCACTTTAGTCTGTCCACTTTAGTTTTTCCTCTATAGTCTGTCCACTTTAGACTTTCCACTATAGTCTTTCCACTACAGTCTTTCCACGTTAGTCTTTCCACTATAGTCTTTCCACTTTAGTCTTTCCACTATCGTCTTTCCACTTTAGTCTGTCCACGTAGTCTTTCCACTTCATTCTTTCCACTATAGTCTGTCCACTTTAGTCTTTCCACTTTAGTCTTTCCACTATAGTCTCCTCTTTATTCTGTCCACTACAGTCTTCCACTATAGTCTTTCCACTATAGTCTGTCCACTTTAGTCTTTCCACTTTAGTTTTTCCACTTTAGTCTGTCCACTTTAGTCTTTCCACTATAGTCTATCCACTTTAGTCTTTCCACTTTAGTCTTTCCACTATAGTCTGTCCACATTATTCTTTCCACTTTAGCCTTTCCACTTTAGTCTGTCCACTTTAGTCTTTCCACTATAGTCTTTCCACTTCAGTATGTCCACGTAGTCTTTCCACTTTAGTCTTTCCACTTTAGTCTTTCCACTACAGTCTGTCCACTTTAGTCATTTCCACTTTAGTCATTTCCACTTTAGTCAATTCAAATATCGTCTGCTCACTTTAGTCTTTCCACTTTAGTCTTTCCACTTTAGTCTGTCCACTTTAGTCTTTCCACTATAGTCTTTCCACTTTAGTCTTTCCACTTTAGTCTGTCCACGTAGTCTTTCCACTTCATTCTTTCCACTATAGTCTGTCCACTTTAGTCTTTCCACTTTAGTCTGTCCACTTTAGTTTTTCCTCTATAGTCTGTCCACTTTAGACTTTCCACTATAGTCTTTCCACTACAGTCTTTCCACGTTAGTCTTTCCACTATAGTCTTTCCACTTTAGTCTTTCCACTATCGTCTTTCCACTTTAGTCTGTCCACGTAGTCTTTCCACTTCATTCTTTCCACTATAGTCTGTCCACTTTAGTCTTTCCACTTTAGTCTTTCCACTATAGTCTCCTCTTTATTCTGTCCACTACAGTCTTCCACTATAGTCTTTCCACTATAGTCTGTCCACTTTAGTCTTTCCACTTTAGTTTTTCCACTTTAGTCTGTCCACTTTAGTCTTTCCACTATAGTCTATCCACTTTAGTCTTTCCACTTTAGTCTTTCCACTATAGTCTGTCCACATTATTCTTTCCACTTTAGCCTTTCCACTTTAGTCTGTCCACTTTAGTCTGTCCACTTTAGTCTTTCCACTATAGTGTTTCCACTTTAGTCTTTCCACTTTAGTCTTTCGACTTTAGTCTGTCCACTTTAGTCTTTCCACTATAGTCTGTCCACTTTAGTCTGTCCACTTTAGTCTTTCCACTTTAGTCTGTCCACTTTAGTCTTTCCAATATAGTCTTTCCACTTCAGTCATTTCCACTATCGTCTGTCCACTTTAGTCTTTCCACTTTAGTCTTTCCACTTTATTCTGTCCACTTTAGTCTTTCCACTACAGTCTTTCCACTTTAGTCTTTCCACTTTAGTCTTTTCACTTTATTCTGTCCACTTCAGTGTGTACACTTTAGTCTGTCCACTGAATCTTTCTACTTCAGTCTTTCCACTATAGTCTTTCCACTTTAGTCTGTCCACTTTAGTCTTTCCACTTTAGTCTGTCCACTTTAGTCTTTCCAATATAGTCTGTCCACTTTAGTCTTTCCACTTTAGTCTTTCCACTTTAGTCTTTTCACTTTATTCTGTCCACTTCAGTGTGTACAATTTAGTCTGTCCACTGAATCTTTCTACTTCAGTCTTTCCACTATAGTCTTTCCACTTTAGTCTGTCCACTTTAGTCTTTCCACTTTAGTCTGTCCACTTTAGTCTTTCCGCTATAGTCTGTCCAATTAGTCTTTCCACTTTAGTCGTTCCGCTTTAGTCTGTCCACTTAGTCTTCCCACTAGAGTCTGTCCACTTTAGTCTTTCCACTTTAGTCTTTCCATTATACTTCAGTGTATACACTTTAGTCTGTCCACTGAGTCTTTCCACTTCAGTCTTTCCACTATAGTCTGTCCACTTTCGTCTTTCCACTTCAGTCTTTCCACTATAGTTTCCACTTTATTTTGTCCACCACAGTCTTTCCAATTTTGTCTTTCCACTATTCTCTGTCCACTTTAGTCTTTCCACTATAGTCTCCACTTTATTCTGTCCACTACAGTCTTTCCACTATAGTCTTTCCACTATAGTCTGTCCACTTTAGTCTTTCCACTATTCTCTGTCAACTTTAGTTTTTCCACTGTAGTCTTTCCACTATAGTCTGTCCACTTTATTCTTTCCACTTTAGCCTTTCCACTTTAGTCTGTCCACTTTAGTCTGTCCACTTTAGTCTTTCCACTATAGTCTTTCCACTTTAGTCTTTCCACTTTAGTCTTTCGACTTTAGTCTGTCCACTTTAGTCTTTCCACTATAGTCTGTCCACTTTAGTCTGTCCACTTTAGTCTTTCCACTTTAGTCTGTCCACTTTAGTCTTTCCAATATAGTCTTTCCACTTCAGTCATTTCGACTATCGTCTGTCCACTTTAGTCTTTCCACTTTAGTCTTTCCACTTTATTCTGTCCACTTTAGTCTTTCCACTACAGTCTTTCCACTTTAGTCTTTCCACTTTAGTCTTTTCACTTTATTCTGTCCACTTCAGTGTGTACACTTTAGTCTGTCCACTGAATCTTTCTACTTCAGTCTTTCCACTATAGTCTTTCCACTTTAGTCTGTCCACTTTAGTATTTCCACTTTAGTCTGTCCACTTTAGTCTTTCCAATATAGTCTGTCAACTTTAGTCTTTCCACTTTAGTCATTTCCACTTTAGTCTGTCCACTTTAGTCTTTCCACTTTAGTCTGTCCACTTTAGTCTTTCCACTTTAGTCATTTCCACTATCGTCTGTCCACTTTAGTCTGTCCACTTTAGTCTTTCCACTATAGTCTTTCCACTTCAGTATGTCCACGTAGTCTTTCCACTTTAGTCTTTCCACTATAGTCTGTCCACTTTAGTCATTTCCACTTTAGTCATTTCCAATATCGTCTGCTCACTTTAGTCTTTCCACTTTAGTCTTTCCACTTTAGTCTGTCCACTTTAGTCTTTCCACTATAGTCTTTCCACTTTAGTCTTTCCACTTTAGTCTGTCCACGTAGTCTTTCCACTTCATTATTTCCACTAAAGTCTGTCCACTTTAGTCTTTCCACTTTAGTCTGTCCACTTTAGTTTTTCCACTATAGTCTGTCCACTTTAGACTTTCCACTATAGTCTTTCCACTACAGTCTTTCCACTTTAGTCTTTCCACTATAGTCTGTCCACTTTAGTCTTTCCACTATCGTCTTTCCACTTTAGTCTGTCCACGTAGTCTTTCCACTTCATTCTTTCCACTATAGTCTGTCCACTTTAGTCTTTCCACTTTAGTCTTTCCACTATAGTCTCCTCTTTATTCTGTCCACTACAGTCTTTCCACTATAGTCTTTCCACTATAGTCTGTCCACTTTAGTCGTTCCACTTTAGTTTTTCCACTTTAGTCTGTCCACTTTAGTCTTTCCACTATAGTCTATCCACTTTAGTCTTTCCACTTTAGTCTTTCCACTTTATTCTGTCCACTTCAGTGTGTACACTTTAGTCTGTCCACTGAGTCTTTCCACTTCAGTCTTTCAACTATAGTCTGTCCACTTTCGTCTTTCCACTTGAGTCTTTCCACTATAGACTCCACTTTATTTTGTCCATCACAGTCTTTCCAATATAGTCTTTCCACTATTCTCTGTCCACTTTAGTCTTTCCACTATAGTCTCCACTTTATTCTGTCCACTACAGTCTTTCCACTATAGTCTTTCCATTATAGTCTGTCCACTTTAGTCTTTCCACTATTCTCTGTCCACTTTAGTCTTTCCACTTTAGTCTGTCCATTTTAGTCTTTCCACTTTAGTTTTTCCACTTTAGTCTGTCCACTTCAGTCTTTCCACTATAGTCTGTCCAGTTTAGTCTTTCCACTTTAGTCTTTCCACTATAGTCTCCACTTTATTCTATCCACTACAGTCTTTCCGCTATAGTCTTTCCACTAAAGTCTATCCACTTTAGTCTTTCCACTATTCTCTGTCCACTTTAGTCTTTCCACTATAGTCTCCACTTTATTCTGTCCACTACAGTCTTTCCACTATAGTCTTTCCACTATAGTCTGTCCACTTTAGTCTTTCCACTTTAGTCTTTCCACTATAGTCTCCACTTTATTCTGTCCACTATAGTCTTTCCACGATAGTCTTTCCATTATAGTCTGTCCACTTTAGTCTTTCCACTTTAGTTTTTCCAATTTAGTCTATCCACTTCAGTCTTTCCACTATAGTCTGTCCACTTTAGTCTTTCCACTATAGTCTCCACTTTATTCTGTCCACTACAGTCTTTCCACTATAGTCTTTCCACTATAGTCTGTCCACCTTAGTCTTTCCACTTTGGTCTTTCCGCTTTAGTCTGTCCAGTTAGTCTTTCCACTATAGTCTTTCCACTATAGTCTGTCCACTTTAGTCTTTCCACTTTAGTCTTTCCACTTTAGTCTGTCCACTTTAGTCTTTCCACTATAGTCTGTCCGCTTTAGTCTTTCCACTTTAGTCGTTCCGCTTTAGTCCGTCCACTTAGTCTTTCCACTAGAGTCTGTCCACTTTAGTCTTTCCACTTTAGTTTTTCCACTTTATTCTGTCCACTTCAGTGTGTACACTTTAGTCTGTCCACTGAGTCTTTCCACTTCAGTCTTTCCACTTCAGTCTTTCCACTATAGTCTGTCCACTTTCGTCTTTCCACTTCAGTCTTTTCACTATAGTCTCCACTTTATTTTGTCCACCACAGTCTTTCCAATTTTGTCTTTCCACTATTCTCTGTCCACTTTAGTCTTTCCACTATAGTCTCCACTTTATTCTGTCCACTACAGTCTTTCCACTATAGTCTTTCCACTATAGTCTGTCCACTTTAGTCTTTCCACTATTCTCTGTCAACTTTAGTCTTTCCACTGTAGTCTTTCCACTATAGTCTGTCCACTTTATTCTTTCCACTTTAGCCTTTCCACTTTAGTCTGTCCACTTTAGTCTGTCCACTTTAGTCTTTCCACTATAGTGTTTCCACTTTAGTCTTTCCACTTTAGTCTTTCGACTTTAGTCTGTCCACTTTAGTCTTTCCACTATAGTCTGTCCACTTTAGTCTGTCCACTTTAGTCTTTCCACTTTAGTCTGTCCACTTTAGTTTTCCAATATAGTCTTTCCACTTCAGTCATTTCCACTATCGTCTGTCCACTTTAGTCTTTCCACTTTAGTCTTTCCACTTTAGTCTGTCCACTTTAGTCTTTCCACTACACTCTTTCCACTTTAGTCTTTCCACTTTAGTCTTTTCACTTTATTCTGTCCACTTCAGTGTGTACACTTTAGTCTGTCCACTGAATCTTTCTACTTCAGTCTTTCCACTATAGTCTTTCCACTTTAGTCTGTCCACTTTAGTCTTTCCACTTTAGTCGGTCCACTTTAGTCTTTCCAATATAGTCTGTCCACTTCAGTCTTTCCACTTTAGTCATTTCCACTTTAGTCTGTCCACTTTAGTCTTTCCACTTTAGTCTGTCCACTTTATTCTTTCCACTTTAGTCATTTCCACTATCGTCTGTCCACTTTAGTCTGTCCACTTTAGTCTTTCCACTATAGTGTTTCCACTTCAGTATGTCCACGTAGTCTTTCCACTTTAGTCTTTCCACTTTAGTCTTTCCACTACAGTCTGTCCACTTTAGTCATTTCCACTTTAGTCATTTCCACTTTAGTCAATTCAAATATCGTCTGCTCACTTTAGTCTTTCCACTTTAGTCTTTCCACTTTAGTCTCTCCACTTTAGTCTTTCCACTATAGTCTTTCCACTTTAGTCTTTCCACTTTAGTCTGTCCACGTAGTCTTTCCACTTCATTCTTTCCACTATAGTCTGTCCACTTTAGTCTTTCCACTTTAGTCTGTCCACTTTAGTTTTTCCACTATAGTCTGTCCACTTTAGACTTTCCACTATAGTCTTTCCACTACAGTCTTTCCACGTTAGTCTTTCCACTATAGTCTTTCCACTTTAGTCTTTCCACTATCGTCTTTCCACTTTAGTCTGTCCACGTAGTCTTTCCACTTCATTCTTTCCACTATAGTCTGTCCACTTTAGTCTTTCCACTTTAGTCTTTCCACTATAGTCTCCTCTTTATTCTGTCCACTACAGTCTTCCACTATAGTCTTTCCACTATAGTCTGTCCACTTTAGTCTTTCCACTTTAGTTTTTCCACTTTAGTCTGTCCACTTTAGTCTTTCCACTATAGTCTATCCACTTTAGTCTTTCCACTTTAGTCTTTCCACTTTATTCTGTCCACTTCAGTGTGTACACTTTAGTCTGTCCACTGAGTCTTACCACTTCAGTCTTTCAACTATAGTCTGTCCACTTTCGTCTTTCCACTTCAGTCTTTCCACTATAGTCTCCACTTTATTCTGTCCACTACAGTCTTTCCACTATAATCTTTCCACTATAGTCAGTCCACTTTAGTCTTTCCACTATTCTCTGTCCACTTTAGTCGTTCCACTATAGTCTTTCCAATATAGTCCGTCCACTAAAGTCTATCCACTTTAGTCTTTCCACTATTCTCTGTCCACTTTAGTCTTTCCACTACAGCCTCAACTTTATTCTGTCCACTACAGTCTTTCCACTATAGTCTGTCCACTTTAGTCTGTCCACTTTAGTCTTTCCACTTTAGTCTATCCACTTTAGTCTTTCCAATATAGTCTTTCCACTTCAGTCATTTCCACTATCGTCTGTCCACTTTAGTCTTTCCACTTTAGTCTTTCCACTTTATTCTGTCCACTTTAGTGTGTACACTTTAGTCTGTCCACTGAATCTTTCTACTTCAGTCTTTCCACTATAGTCTTTCCACTTTAGTCTGTCCACTTTAGTCTTTCCACTTTAGTCTGTCCACTTTAGTCTTTCCAATATAGTCTGTCCACTTTAGTCTTTCCACTTTAGTCATTTCCACTTTAGTCTGTCCACTTTAGTCTTTCCACTTTAGTCTGTCCACTTTATTCTTTCCACTTTAGTCATTTCCACTATCGTCTGTCCACTTTAGTCTGTCCACTTTAGTCTTTCCACTATAGTCTTTCCACTTCAGTATGTCCACGTAGTCTTTCCACTTTAGTCTTTCCACTTTAGTCTTTCCACTACAGTCTGTCCACTTTAGTCATTTCCACTTTAGTCATTTCCACTTTAGTCAATTCAAATATCGTCTGCTCACTTTAGTCTTTCCACTTTAGTCTTTCCACTTTAGTCTGTCCACTTTAGTCTTTCCACTATAGTCTTTCCACTTTAGTCTTTCCACTTTAGTCTGTCCACGTAGTCTTTCCACTTCATTCTTTCCACTATAGTCTGTCCACTTTAGTCTTTCCACTTTAGTCTGTCCACTTTAGTTTTTCCTCTATAGTCTGTCCACTTTAGACTTTCCACTATAGTCTTTCCACTACAGTCTTTCCACGTTAGTCTTTCCACTATAGTCTTTCCACTTTAGTCTTTCCACTATCGTCTTTCCACTTTAGTCTGTCCACGTAGTCTTTCCACTTCATTCTTTCCACTATAGTCTGTCCACTTTAGTCTTTCCACTTTAGTCTTTCCACTATAGTCTCCTCTTTATTCTGTCCACTACAGTCTTCCACTATAGTCTTTCCACTATAGTCTGTCCACTTTAGTCTTTCCACTTTAGTTTTTCCACTTTAGTCTGTCCACTTTAGTCTTTCCACTATAGTCTATCCACTTTAGTCTTTCCACTTTAGTCTTTCCACTATAGTCTGTCCACATTATTCTTTCCACTTTAGCCTTTCCACTTTAGTCTGTCCACTTTAGTCTTTCCACTATAGTCTTTCCACTTCAGTATGTCCACGTAGTCTTTCCACTTTAGTCTTTCCACTTTAGTCTTTCCACTACAGTCTGTCCACTTTAGTCATTTCCACTTTAGTCATTTCCACTTTAGTCAATTCAAATATCGTCTGCTCACTTTAGTCTTTCCACTTTAGTCTTTCCACTTTAGTCTGTCCACTTTAGTCTTTCCACTATAGTCTTTCCACTTTAGTCTTTCCACTTTAGTCTGTCCACGTAGTCTTTCCACTTCATTCTTTCCACTATAGTCTGTCCACTTTAGTCTTTCCACTTTAGTCTGTCCACTTTAGTTTTTCCTCTATAGTCTGTCCACTTTAGACTTTCCACTATAGTCTTTCCACTACAGTCTTTCCACGTTAGTCTTTCCACTATAGTCTTTCCACTTTAGTCTTTCCACTATCGTCTTTCCACTTTAGTCTGTCCACGTAGTCTTTCCACTTCATTCTTTCCACTATAGTCTGTCCACTTTAGTCTTTCCACTTTAGTCTTTCCACTATAGTCTCCTCTTTATTCTGTCCACTACAGTCTTCCACTATAGTCTTTCCACTATAGTCTGTCCACTTTAGTCTTTCCACTTTAGTTTTTCCACTTTAGTCTGTCCACTTTAGTCTTTCCACTATAGTCTATCCACTTTAGTCTTTCCACTTTAGTCTTTCCACTATAGTCTGTCCACATTATTCTTTCCACTTTAGCCTTTCCACTTTAGTCTGTCCACTTTAGTCTGTCCACTTTAGTCTTTCCACTATAGTGTTTCCACTTTAGTCTTTCCACTTTAGTCTTTCGACTTTAGTCTGTCCACTTTAGTCTTTCCACTATAGTCTGTCCACTTTAGTCTGTCCACTTTAGTCTTTCCACTTTAGTCTGTCCACTTTAGTCTTTCCAATATAGTCTTTCCACTTCAGTCATTTCCACTATCGTCTGTCCACTTTAGTCTTTCCACTTTAGTCTTTCCACTTTATTCTGTCCACTTTAGTCTTTCCACTACAGTCTTTCCACTTTAGTCTTTCCACTTTAGTCTTTTCACTTTATTCTGTCCACTTCAGTGTGTACACTTTAGTCTGTCCACTGAATCTTTCTACTTCAGTCTTTCCACTATAGTCTTTCCACTTTAGTCTGTCCACTTTAGTCTTTCCACTTTAGTCTGTCCACTTTAGTCTTTCCAATATAGTCTGTCCACTTTAGTCTTTCCACTTTAGTCTTTCCACTTTAGTCTTTTCACTTTATTCTGTCCACTTCAGTGTGTACAATTTAGTCTGTCCACTGAATCTTTCTACTTCAGTCTTTCCACTATAGTCTTTCCACTTTAGTCTGTCCACTTTAGTCTTTCCACTTTAGTCTGTCCACTTTAGTCTTTCCGCTATAGTCTGTCCAATTAGTCTTTCCACTTTAGTCGTTCCGCTTTAGTCTGTCCACTTAGTCTTCCCACTAGAGTCTGTCCACTTTAGTCTTTCCACTTTAGTCTTTCCATTATACTTCAGTGTATACACTTTAGTCTGTCCACTGAGTCTTTCCACTTCAGTCTTTCCACTATAGTCTGTCCACTTTCGTCTTTCCACTTCAGTCTTTCCACTATAGTTTCCACTTTATTTTGTCCACCACAGTCTTTCCAATTTTGTCTTTCCACTATTCTCTGTCCACTTTAGTCTTTCCACTATAGTCTCCACTTTATTCTGTCCACTACAGTCTTTCCACTATAGTCTTTCCACTATAGTCTGTCCACTTTAGTCTTTCCACTATTCTCTGTCAACTTTAGTTTTTCCACTGTAGTCTTTCCACTATAGTCTGTCCACTTTATTCTTTCCACTTTAGCCTTTCCACTTTAGTCTGTCCACTTTAGTCTGTCCACTTTAGTCTTTCCACTATAGTCTTTCCACTTTAGTCTTTCCACTTTAGTCTTTCGACTTTAGTCTGTCCACTTTAGTCTTTCCACTATAGTCTGTCCACTTTAGTCTGTCCACTTTAGTCTTTCCACTTTAGTCTGTCCACTTTAGTCTTTCCAATATAGTCTTTCCACTTCAGTCATTTCGACTATCGTCTGTCCACTTTAGTCTTTCCACTTTAGTCTTTCCACTTTATTCTGTCCACTTTAGTCTTTCCACTACAGTCTTTCCACTTTAGTCTTTCCACTTTAGTCTTTTCACTTTATTCTGTCCACTTCAGTGTGTACACTTTAGTCTGTCCACTGAATCTTTCTACTTCAGTCTTTCCACTATAGTCTTTCCACTTTAGTCTGTCCACTTTAGTATTTCCACTTTAGTCTGTCCACTTTAGTCTTTCCAATATAGTCTGTCAACTTTAGTCTTTCCACTTTAGTCATTTCCACTTTAGTCTGTCCACTTTAGTCTTTCCACTTTAGTCTGTCCACTTTAGTCTTTCCACTTTAGTCATTTCCACTATCGTCTGTCCACTTTAGTCTGTCCACTTTAGTCTTTCCACTATAGTCTTTCCACTTCAGTATGTCCACGTAGTCTTTCCACTTTAGTCTTTCCACTATAGTCTGTCCACTTTAGTCATTTCCACTTTAGTCATTTCCACTTTAGTCATTTCCAATATCGTCTGCTCACTTTAGTCTTTCCACTTTAGTCTTTCCACTTTAGTCTGTCCACTTTAGTCTTTCCACTATAGTCTTTCCACTTTAGTCTTTCCACTTTAGTCTGTCCACGTAGTCTTTCCACTTCATTATTTCCACTAAAGTCTGTCCACTTTAGTCTTTCCACTTTAGTCTGTCCACTTTAGTTTTTCCACTATAGTCTGTCCACTTTAGACTTTCCACTATAGTCTTTCCACTACAGTCTTTCCACTTTAGTCTTTCCACTATAGTCTGTCCACTTTAGTCTTTCCACTATCGTCTTTCCACTTTAGTCTGTCCACGTAGTCTTTCCACTTCATTCTTTCCACTATAGTCTGTCCACTTTAGTCTTTCCACTTTAGTCTTTCCACTATAGTCTCCTCTTTATTCTGTCCACTACAGTCTTTCCACTATAGTCTTTCCACTATAGTCTGTCCACTTTAGTCGTTCCACTTTAGTTTTTCCACTTTAGTCTGTCCACTTTAGTCTTTCCACTATAGTCTATCCACTTTAGTCTTTCCACTTTAGTCTTTCCACTTTATTCTGTCCACTTCAGTGTGTACACTTTAGTCTGTCCACTGAGTCTTTCCACTTCAGTCTTTCAACTATAGTCTGTCCACTTTCGTCTTTCCACTTGAGTCTTTCCACTATAGACTCCACTTTATTTTGTCCATCACAGTCTTTCCAATATAGTCTTTCCACTATTCTCTGTCCACTTTAGTCTTTCCACTATAGTCTCCACTTTATTCTGTCCACTACAGTCTTTCCACTATAGTCTTTCCATTATAGTCTGTCCACTTTAGTCTTTCCACTATTCTCTGTCCACTTTAGTCTTTCCACTTTAGTCTGTCCATTTTAGTCTTTCCACTTTAGTTTTTCCACTTTAGTCTGTCCACTTCAGTCTTTCCACTATAGTCTGTCCAGTTTAGTCTTTCCACTTTAGTCTTTCCACTATAGTCTCCAATTTATTCTATCCACTACAGTCTTTCCGCTATAGTCTTTCCACTAAAGTCTATCCACTTTAGTCTTTCCACTATTCTCTGTCCACTTTAGTCTTTCCACTATAGTCTCCACTTTATTCTGTCCACTACAGTCTTTCCACTATAGTCTTTCCACTATAGTCTGTCCACTTTAGTCTTTCCACTTTAGTCTTTCCACTATAGTCTCCACTTTATTCTGCCCACTATAGTCTTTCCACGATAGTCTTTCCATTATAGTCTGTCCACTTTAGTCTTTCCACTTTAGTTTTTCCAATTTAGTCTATCCACTTCAGTCTTTCCACTATAGTCTGTCCACTTTAGTCTTTCCACTATAGTCTCCACTTTATTCTGTCCACTACAGTCTTTCCACTATAGTCTTTCCACTATAGTCTGTCCACCTTAGTCTTTCCACTTTGGTCTTTCCGCTTTAGTCTGTCCAGTTAGTCTTTCCACTATAGTCTTTCCACTATAGTCTGTCCACTTTAGTCTTTCCACTTTAGTCTTTCCACTTTAGTCTGTCCACTTTAGTCTTTCCACTATAGTCTGTCCGCTTTAGTCTTTCCACTTTAGTCGTTCCGCTTTAGTCCGTCCACTTAGTCTTTCCACTAGAGTCTGTCCACTTTAGTCTTTCCACTTTAGTTTTTCCACTTTATTCTGTCCACTTCAGTGTGTACACTTTAGTCTGTCCACTGAGTCTTTCCACTTCAGTCTTTCCACTTCAGTCTTTCCACTATAGTCTGTCCACTTTCGTCTTTCCACTTCAGTCTTTTCACTATAGTCTCCACTTTATTTTGTCCACCACAGTCTTTCCAATTTTGTCTTTCCACTATTCTCTGTCCACTTTAGTCTTTCCACTATAGTCTCCACTTTATTCTGTCCACTACAGTCTTTCCACTATAGTCTTTCCACTATAGTCTGTCCACTTTAGTCTTTCCACTATTCTCTGTCAACTTTAGTCTTTCCACTGTAGTCTTTCCACTATAGTCTGTCCACTTTATTCTTTCCACTTTAGCCTTTCCACTTTAGTCTGTCCACTTTAGTCTGTCCACTTTAGTCTTTCCACTATAGTGTTTCCACTTTAGTCTTTCCACTTTAGTCTTTCGACTTTAGTCTGTCCACTTTAGTCTTTCCACTATAGTCTGTCCACTTTAGTCTGTCCACTTTAGTCTTTCCACTTTAGTCTGTCCACTTTAGTTTTCCAATATAGTCTTTCCACTTCAGTCATTTCCACTATCGTCTGTCCACTTTAGTCTTTCCACTTTAGTCTTTCCACTTTAGTCTGTCCACTTTAGTCTTTCCACTACACTCTTTCCACTTTAGTCTTTCCACTTTAGTCTTTTCACTTTATTCTGTCCACTTCAGTGTGTACACTTTAGTCTGTCCACTGAATCTTTCTACTTCAGTCTTTCCACTATAGTCTTTCCACTTTAGTCTGTCCACTTTAGTCTTTCCACTTTAGTCGGTCCACTTTAGTCTTTCCAATATAGTCTGTCCACTTCAGTCTTTCCACTTTAGTCATTTCCACTTTAGTCTGTCCACTTTAGTCTTTCCACTTTAGTCTGTCCACTTTATTCTTTCCACTTTAGTCATTTCCACTATCGTCTGTCCACTTTAGTCTGTCCACTTTAGTCTTTCCACTATAGTGTTTCCACTTCAGTATGTCCACGTAGTCTTTCCACTTTAGTCTTTCCACTTTAGTCTTTCCACTACAGTCTGTCCACTTTAGTCATTTCCACTTTAGTCATTTCCACTTTAGTCAATTCAAATATCGTCTGCTCACTTTAGTCTTTCCACTTTAGTCTTTCCACTTTAGTCTCTCCACTTTAGTCTTTCCACTATAGTCTTTCCACTTTAGTCTTTCCACTTTAGTCTGTCCACGTAGTCTTTCCACTTCATTCTTTCCACTATAGTCTGTCCACTTTAGTCTTTCCACTTTAGTCTGTCCACTTTAGTTTTTCCACTATAGTCTGTCCACTTTAGACTTTCCACTATAGTCTTTCCACTACAGTCTTTCCACGTTAGTCTTTCCACTATAGTCTTTCCACTTTAGTCTTTCCACTATCGTCTTTCCACTTTAGTCTGTCCACGTAGTCTTTCCACTTCATTCTTTCCACTATAGTCTGTCCACTTTAGTCTTTCCACTTTAGTCTTTCCACTATAGTCTCCTCTTTATTCTGTCCACTACAGTCTTCCACTATAGTCTTTCCACTATAGTCTGTCCACTTTAGTCTTTCCACTTTAGTTTTTCCACTTTAGTCTGTCCACTTTAGTCTTTCCACTATAGTCTATCCACTTTAGTCTTTCCACTTTAGTCTTTCCACTTTATTCTGTCCACTTCAGTGTGTACACTTTAGTCTGTCCACTGAGTCTTACCACTTCAGTCTTTCAACTATAGTCTGTCCACTTTCGTCTTTCCACTTCAGTCTTTCCACTATAGTCTCCACTTTATTCTGTCCACTACAGTCTTTCCACTATAATCTTTCCACTATAGTCAGTCCACTTTAGTCTTTCCACTATTCTCTGTCCACTTTAGTCGTTCCACTATAGTCTTTCCAATATAGTCCGTCCACTAAAGTCTATCCACTTTAGTCTTTCCACTATTCTCTGTCCACTTTAGTCTTTCCACTACAGCCTCAACTTTATTCTGTCCACTACAGTCTTTCCACTATAGTCTTTTCACTATAGTCTGTCCACTGTAGTCTTTCCACTTTAGTCTGTCCACTATAATCTCCACTCTATTCTGTCCACTACAGTCTTTCCACTAAAGTCTGTTTACTGTAGTCTTTCCACTTTAGTCTTTCCACTATAATCTCCATTTTATTCTGTCCACTACAGTCTTTCCAATTTAGTCTTTCCACTATTCTCTGTCAACTTTAGTCTTTCCACTTTAGTCTTTCCACTATAGTCTCCACTTTATTCTGTCCACTACAGTCTTTCCACTATAGTCTTTCCACTATAGTCTGTCCACTTTAGTCTTTCCACTATTCTCTGTCCACTTTAGTCTTTCCACTATAGTCTTTCCAATATAGTCTGTCCACTTTAGTCTTTCCACTTTAGTCTTTCCACCTTAGTCTGTCCACTTTAGTCTTTCCACTTGAGTCTTTCCACTATAGTCTCCACTTTATTTTGTCCATCACAGTCTTTCCAATATAGTCTTTCCACTATTCTCTGTCCACTTTAGTCTTTCCACTATAGTCTCCACTTTATTCTGTCCACTACAGTCTTTCCACTATAGTCTTTCCATTATAGTCTGTCCACTTTAGTCTTTCCACTATTCTCTGTCCACTTTAGTCTTTCCACTTTAGTCTGTCCATTTTAGTCTTACCACTTTAGTTTTTCCACTTTAGTCTGTCCACTTCAGTCTTTCCACGATAGTCTTTCCATTATAGTCTGTCCACTTTAGTCTTTCCACTTTAGTTTTTTCAATTTAGTCTATCCACTTCAGTCTTTCCACTATAGTCTGTCCACTTTAGTCTTTCCACTTTAGTCATTTCCACTTTAGTCTGTCCAATTTAGTCTTTCCACTTTAATCTGTCCACTTTATTCTTTCCACTTTAGTCATTTCCACTATCGTCTGTCCACTTTAGTCTGTCCTCTTTAGTCTTTCCACTATAGTCTTTCCACTTTAGTCTGTCCACTTTAGTCTTTCCACTATAGTCTGTCCGCTTTAGTCTTTCCACTTTAGTCGTTCCGCTTTAGTCTGTGCACTTAGTCTTTCCACTAGAGTCTGTCCACTTTAGTCTTTCCACTTTAGTTTTTCCACTTTATTCTGTCCACTTCAGTGTGTACACTTTAGTCTGTCCACTGAGTCTTTCCACTTCAGTCTTTCCACTTCAGTCTTTCCACTATAGTCTGTCCACTTTCGTCTTTCCACTTCAGTCTTTTCACTATAGTCTCCACTTTATTTTGTCCACCACAGTCTTTCCAATTTTGTCTTTCCACTATTCTCTGTCCACTTTAGTCTTTCCACTATAGTCTCCACTTTATTCTGTCCACTACAGTCTTTCCACTATAGTCTTTCCACTATAGTCTGTCCACTTTAGTCTTTCCACTATTCTCTGTCAACTTTAGTCTTTCCACTGTAGTCTTTCCACTATAGTCTGTCCACTTTATTAATTTCCACTTTAGCCTTTCCACTTTAGTCTGTCCACTTTAGTCTGTCCACTTTAGTCTTTCCACTATAGTGTTTCCACTTTAATCTTTCGACTTTAGTCTGTCCACTTTAGTCTTTCCACTATAGTCTGTCCACTTTAGTCTGTCCACTTTAGTCTTTCCACTTTAGTCTGTCCACTTTAGTCTTTCCAATATAGTCTTTCCACTTCAGTCATTTCCACTATCGTCTGTCCACTTTAGTCTTTCCACTTTAGTCTTTCCACTTTATTCTGTCCACTTTAGTGTGTACACTTTAGTCTGTCCACTGAATCTTTCTACTTCAGTCTTTCCACTATAGTCTTTCCACTTTAGTCTGTCCACTTTAGTCTTTCCACTTTAGTCTGTCCACTTTAGTCTTTCCAATATAGTCTGTCCACTTTAGTCTTTCCACTTTAGTCATTTCCACTTTAGTCTGTCCACTTTAGTCTTTCCACTTTAGTCTGTCCACTTTATTCTTTCCACTTTAGTCATTTCCACTATCGTCTGTCCACTTTAGTCTGTCCACTTTAGTCTTTCCACTATAGTCTTTCCACTTCAGTATGTCCACGTAGTCTTTCCACTTTAGTCTTTCCACTTTAGTCTTTCCACTACAGTCTGTCCACTTTAGTCATTTCCACTTTAGTCATTTCCACTTTAGTCAATTCAAATATCGTCTGCTCACTTTAGTCTTTCCACTTTAGTCTTTCCACTTTAGTCTGTCCACTTTAGTCTTTCCACTATAGTCTTTCCACTTTAGTCTTTCCACTTTAGTCTGTCCACGTAGTCTTTCCACTTCATTCTTTCCACTATAGTCTGTCCACTTTAGTCTTTCCACTTTAGTCTGTCCACTTTAGTTTTTCCACTATAGTCTGTCCACTTTAGACTTTCCACTATAGTCTTTCCACTACAGTCTTTCCACGTTAGTCTTTCCACTATAGTCTTTCCACTTTAGTCTTTCCACTATCGTCTTTCCACTTTAGTCTGTCCACGTAGTCTTTCCACTTCATTCTTTCCACTATAGTCTGTCCACTTTAGTCTTTCCACTTTAGTCTTTCCACTATAGTCTCCTCTTTATTCTGTCCACTACAGTCTTCCACTATAGTCTTTCCACTATAGTCTGTCCACTTTAGTCTTTCCACTTTAGTTTTTCCACTTTAGTCTGTCCACTTTAGTCTTTCCACTATAGTCTATCCACTTTAGTCTTTCCACTTTAGTCTTTCCACTTTATTCTGTCCACTTCAGTGTGTACACTTTAGTCTGTCCACTGAGTCTTACCACTTCAGTCTTTCAACTATAGTCTGTCCACTTTCGTCTTTCCACTTCAGTCTTTCCACTATAGTCTCCACTTTATTCTGTCCACTACAGTCTTTCCACTATAATCTTTCCACTATAGTCAGTCCACTTTAGTCTTTCCACTATTCTCTGTCCACTTTAGTCGTTCCACTATAGTCTTTCCAATATAGTCCGTCCACTAAAGTCTATCCACTTTAGTCTTTCCACTATTCTCTGTCCACTTTAGTCTTTCCACTACAGCCTCAACTTTATTCTGTCCACTACAGTCTTTCCACTATAGTCTTTTCACTATAGTCTGTCCACTGTAGTCTTTCCACTTTAGTCTGTCCACTATAATCTCCACTCTATTCTGTCCACTACAGTCTTTCCACTAAAGTCTGTTTACTGTAGTCTTTCCACTTTAGTCTTTCCACTATAATCTCCATTTTATTCTGTCCACTACAGTCTTTCCAATTTAGTCTTTCCACTATTCTCTGTCAACTTTAGTCTTTCCACTTTAGTCTTTCCACTATAGTCTCCACTTTATTCTGTCCACTACAGTCTTTCCACTATAGTCTTTCCACTATAGTCTGTCCACTTTAGTCTTTCCACTATTCTCTGTCCACTTTAGTCTTTCCACTATAGTCTTTCCAATATAGTCTGTCCACTTTAGTCTTTCCACTTTAGTCTTTCCACCTTAGTCTGTCCACTTTAGTCTTTCCACTTGAGTCTTTTCACTATAGTCTCCACTTTATTTTGTCCATCACAGTCTTTCCAATATAGTCTTTCCACTATTCTCTGTCCACTTTAGTCTTTCCACTATAGTCTCCACTTTATTCTGTCCACTACAGTCTTTCCACTATAGTCTTTCCATTATAGTCTGTCCACTTTAGTCTTTCCACTATTCTCTGTCCACTTTAGTCTTTCCACTTTAGTCTGTCCATTTTAGTCTTTCCACTTTAGTTTTTCCACTTTAGTCTGTCCACTTTAGTCTTTCCACGATAGTCTTTCCATTATAGTCTGTCCACTTTAGTCTTTCCACTTTAGTTTTTCCAATTTAGTCTATCCACTTCAGTCTTTCCACTATAGTCTGTCCAATTTAGTCTTTCCACTTTAGTCATTTCCACTTTAGTCTGTCCACTTTAGTCTTTCCACTTTAGTCTGTCCACTTTATTCTTTCCACTTTAGTCATTTCCACTATCGTCTGTCCACTTTAGTCTGTCCACTTTAGTCTTTCCACTATAGTCTTTCCACTTTAGTCTGTCCACTTTAGTCTTTCCACTATAGTCTGTCCGCTTTAGTCTTTCCACTTTAGTCGTTCCGCTTTAGTCTGTCCACTTAGTCTTTCCACTAGAGTCTGTCCACTTTAGTCTTTCCACTTTAGTTTTTCCACTTTATTCTGTCCACTTCAGTGTGTACTCTTTAGTCTGTCCACTGAGTCCTTCCACTTCAGTCTTTCCACTTCAGTCTTTCCACTATAGTCTGTCCACTTTTGTCTTTCCACTTCAGTCTTTTCACTATAGTCTCCACTTTATTTTGTCCACCACAGTCTTTCCAATTTTGTCTTTCCACTATTCTCTGTCCACTTTAGTCTTTCCACTATAGTCTCCACTTTATTCTGTCCACTACAGTCTTTCCACTATAGTCTTTCCACTATAGTCTGTCCACTTTAGTCTTTCCACTATTCTCTGTCAACTTTAGTCTTTCCACTGTAGTCTTTCCACTATAGTCTGTCCACTTTATTCTTTCCACTTTAGCCTTTCCACTTTAGTCTGTCCACTTTAGTCTGTCCACTTTAGTCTTTCCACTATAGTGTTTCCACTTTAGTCTTTCCACTTTAGTCTTTCGACTTTAGTCTGTCCACTTTAGTCTTTCCACTATAGTCTGTCCACTTTAGTCTGTCCACTTTAGTCTTTCCACTTTAGTCTGTCCACTTTAGTCTTTCCAATATAGTCTTTCCACTTCAGTCATTTCCACTATCGTCTGTCCACTTTAGTCTTTCCACTTTATTCTGTCCACTTTAGTCTTTCCACTACAGTCTTTCCACTTTAGTCTTTCCACTTTAGTCTTTTCACTTTATTCTGTCCACTTCAGTCTTCCACTATAGTCTTTCCACTATAGTCTGTCCACTTTAGTCTTTCCACTTTAGTTTTTCCACTTTAGTCTGTCCACTTTAGTCTTTCCACTATAGTCTATCCACTTTAGTCTTTCCACTTTAGTCTTTCCACTTTATTCTGTCCACTTCAGAGTGTACACTTTAGTCTGTCCACTGAGTCTTACCACTTCAGTCTTTCAACTATAGTCTGTCCACTTTCGTCTTTCCACTTCAGTCTTTCCACTATAGTTTCCACTTTATTTTGTCCACTTTAGTCTTTCCACTTTAGTCTTTCCACTTTAGTCTTTTCACTTTATTCTGTCCACTACAGTCTTCCACTATAGTCTTTCCACTATAGTCTGTCCACTTTAGTCTTTCCACTTTAGTTTTTCCACTTTAGTCTGTCCACTTTAGTCTTTCCACTATAGTCTATCCACTTTAGTCTTTCCACTTTAGTCTTTCCACTTTATTCTCTCCACTTCAGAGTGTACACTTTAGTCTGTCCACTGAGTCTTACCACTTCAGTCTTTCAACTATAGTCTGTCCACTTTCGTCTTTCCACTTCAGTCTTTCCACTATAGTTTCCACTTTATTTTGTCCACCACAGTCTTTCCAATATAGTCTTTCCACTATTCTCTGTCCACTTTAGTCTTTCCACTATAGTCTCCACTTTATTCTGTCCACTACAGTCTTTCCACTATAGTCTTTCCACTATAGTCTGTCCACTTTAGTCTTTCCACTATTCTCTGTCCACTTTAGTCTTTCCACTATAGTCTCCACTTTATTCTTTCCACTACAGTCTTTCCACGATAGTCTTTCCACTATAGTCTGTCCATTTTAGTCTTTCCACTTTAGTTTTTCCACTTTAGTCTGTCCACTTCAGTCTTTCCACTATAGTCTGTCCAGTTTAGTCTTTCCACTTTAGTCTTTCCACTATAGTCTCCACTTTATTCTGTCCACTACAGTCTTTCCGCTATAGTCTTTCCACTAAAGTCTATCCACTTTAGTCTTTCCACTATTCTCTGTCCACTTTAGTCTTTCCACTATAGTCTCCACTTTATTCTGTCCACTACAGTCTTTCCACTATAGTCTTTCCACTATAGTCTGTCCACTTTAGTCTTTCCACTTTAGTCTTTCCACTATAGTCTCCACTTTATTCTGTCCACTATAGTCTTTCCACGATAGTCTTTCCATTATAGTCTGTCCACTTTAGTCTTTCAACTTTAGTTTTTCCAATTTAGTCTATCCACTTCAGTCTTTCCACTATAGTCTGTCCACTTTAGTCTTTCCACTATAGTCTCCACTTTATTCTGTCCACTACAGTCTTTCCACTATAGTCTTTCCACTATAGTCTGTCCAATTTAGTCTTTCCACTTTGGTCTTTCCGCTTTAGTCTGTCCAGTTAGTATTTCCACTTTAGTCTTTCCACTATAGTCTGTCCACTTTAGTCTTTCCACTTTAGTCTTTCCACTTTAGTCTGTCCACTTTAGTCTTTCCACTTTAGTCTTTCCACTATAGTCTCCACTTTATTCTGTCCACTACAGTCTTTCTACTTTAGTCTTTCCACTATAGTCTGTCCAGTTTAGTCTTTCCACTTTAGTCTTTCCACTATAGTCTCCACTTTATTCTGTCCACTACAGTCTTTCCACTATAGTCTTTCCACTAAAGTCTATCCACTTTAGTCTTTCCACTATTCTCTGTCCACTTTAGTCTTTCCACTACAGCCTCAACTTTATTCTGTCCACTACAGTCTTTCCACTACAGTCTTTCCACTATAGTCTGTCCACTGTAGTCTTTCCACTTTAGTCTGTCCACTATAGTCTCCACTCTATTCTGTCCACTACAGTCTTTCCACTTTAGTCTTTCCACTATTCTCTGTCAACTTTAGTCTTTCCACTTTAGTCTTTCCACTATAGTCTCCACTTTATTCTGTCCACTACAGTCTTTCCACTATAGTCTTTCCACTATAGTCTGTCCACTTTAGTCTTTCCACTATTCTCTGTCCACTTTAGTCTTTCCACTATAGTCTTTCCAATATAGTCGGTCCACTTTAGTCTTTCCACTTTAGTCTTTCCACCTTAGTCTGTCCACTTTAGTCTTTCCACTATAGTCTGTCCACTTTAGTCTTTCCACTATTCTCTGTCCACTTTAGTCTTTCCACTTTAGTCGTTCCACTATAGTCTCCACTTTATTCTGTCCACTACAGTCTTTCCACTATAGTCTTTCCACTATAGTCTGTCCACTTTAGTCTTTCCACTTTAATCTTTCCACTTTTGTCTGTCCACTTTAGTCCTTCCACTATAGTCTGTCCACTTTAGTCTTTCCACTTTAGTCTTTCCACTTTATTCTGTCCACTTCAGTTTGTACACTTAAGTCTGTCCACTGAGTCTTTCCACTTCAGTCTTTCCACTATAGTCTGTCCACTTTATTCTTTCCACTTTAGTCTTTCCACTATAGTCTCCACTTTATTCTGTCCACTATAGTCTTTCCACTTTAGTCTTTCCAATACTCTCTGTCCACTTTAGTCTTTCCACTTTAGTCTTTCCATTATAGTCTCCACTTTATTCTGTCCACTACAGTCTTTCCACTATAGTCTTTCCACTATATTCGGTCCACTTTAGTCTTTCCACTATTCTCTGTCCACTTTAGTCTTTCCAGAAATAGTCTCCACTTTATTCTGTCCACTACAGTCTTTCCACGATAGTCTTTCCACTATAGTCTGTCCAGTTTAGTCTTTCCACTTTAGTCTTTCCACTATAGTCTCCACTTTATTCTGTCCACTACAGTCTTTCCGCTATAGTCTTTCCACTAAAGTCTATCCACTTTAGTCTTTCCACTATTCTCTGTCCACTTTAGTCTTTCCACTATAGTCTCCACTTTATTCTGTCCACTACAGTCTTTCCACTTTAGTCTTTCCACTTTAGTCTTTCCACTATAGTCTCCACTTTATTCTGTCCACTATAGTCTTTCCACTTTAGTCTTTCCAATACTCTCTGTCCACTTTAGTCTTTCCACTTTAGTCTTTCCATTATAGTCTCCACTTTATTCTGTCCACTACAGTCTTTCCACTATAGTCTTTCCACTATAGTCTGTCCACTTTAGTCTCTCCACTATTCTCCGTCCACTTTAGTCTTTCCACTATAGTCTCCACTTTATTCTGTCCACTACAGTCTTTCCACTATAGTCTTTCCACTATAGTCTGTCCACTTTAGTCTTTCCACTTTAGTTTTTCCAATTTAGTCTATCCACTTCAGTCTTTCCACTATAGTCTGTCCACCTTAGTCTTTCCACTATAGTCTCCACTTTATTCTGTCCACTACAGTCTTTCCACTATAGTCTTTCCACTATAGTCTGTCCACTTTAGTCTTTCCATTTTGGTCTTTCCGCTTTAGTCTGTCCAGTTAGTCTTTCCACTTTAGTCTTTCCACTATAGTCTGTCCACTTTAGTCTTTCCACTTTAGTCTTTCCACTTTAGTCTGTCCACTTTAGTCTTTCCACTATAGTCTGTCCACTTTAGTCTTTCCACTTTAGTCGTTCCGCTTTAGTCTGTCCACTTAGTCTTTCCACTAGAGTCTGTCCACTTTAGTCTGTCCACTTAGTCTTTCCACTATTCTCTGTCCACTTTAGTCTTTCCACTATAGTCTCCACTTTATTCTGTCCACTACAGTCTTTCCACTATAGTCTGTCCACTTTAGTCTTTCCCCTGTCCACTTTAGTCTTTCCACTATAGTCTCCACTTTATTCTGTCCACTACAGTCTTTCCACTATAGTCTTTCCACTATAGTCTGTCCACATTAGTCTTTCCACTTTAGTTTTTCCACTTTAGTCTGTCCACTTTAGTCTTTCCACTATAGTCTATCCACTTTAGTTTTTCCACTTCAGTGTGTACACTTTAGTCTGTCCACTGAGTCTTTCCACTTCAGTCTTTCCACTATAGTCTGTCCACTTTAGTCTTTCCACTTTAGTCTTTCCACTATAGTGTCCACTTTATTCTGTCCACTACAGTCTTCCACTTTAGTCTGTCCACTTTAGTCTTTCCACTATAGTCTATCCACTTTAGTTTTTCCACTTCAGTGTGTACACTTTAGTCTGTCCACTTTAGTCTTTTCACTATAGTCTGTCCACTTTAGTCTTTCCACTTTAGTCTTTCCACTTTATTCTGTCCACTTCAGTGTGTAAACTTTAGTCTGTCCACTACAGTCTTTCCACTATAGTCTTTCCACTATAGTCTGTCCACTTTAGTCTTTCCACTATCGTCTGTCCACTTTAGTCTTTCCACTATTCTCTGTCCACTTTAGTCTTTCCACTATAGTCTATCCACTTTAGTCTTTCCACTTTAGTCTTTCCACTTTATTCTGTCCACTTCAGTGTGTACACTTTAGTCTGTCCACTGAGTCTTTCCACTTCAGTCTTTCCACTATAGTCTGTCCACTTTAGTCTTTCCACTTTAGTCTTTCCACTATAGTCTCAACTTTATTCTGTCCACCACAGTCTTTCCAATTTAGTCTTTACACTATTCTCTGTCCACTTTAGTCTTTCCACTATAGTCTCCACTTTATTCTGTCCACTACAGTCTTTCCACTATAGTCTTTCCACTATAGTCTGTCCACTTTAGTCTTTCCACTATTCTCTGTCAACTTTAGTCTTTCCACTATAGTCTCCACTTTATTCTGTCCACTAGAGTCTTTCCACTATAGTCTTTCCACTATAGTCTGTCCACTTTAGTCTTTCCACTTTAGTTTTTCCACTTTAGTCTGTCCACTTCAGTCTTTCCCCTATAGTCTGTCCAGTTTAGTCTTTCCACTCTAGTCTTTCCACTATAGTCTCCACTTTATTCTGTCCACTACAGTCTTTCCACTATAGTCTTTCCACTAAAGTCTATCCACTTTAGTCTTTCCACTATTCTCTGTCAACTTTAGTCTTTCCATTTTAGTCTTTCCACTATAGTCTCCACTTTATTCTGTCCACTACAGTCTTTCCACTATAGTCTTTCCACTATAGTCAGTCCACTTTAGTCTTTCCACTATTCTCTGTCCACTTTAGTCGTTCCACTATAGTCTTTCCAATATAGTCTGTCCACTAAAGTCTATCCACTTTAGTCTTTCCACTATTCTCTGTCCACTTTAGTCTTTCCACTACAGCCTCAACTTTATTCTGTCCACTACAGTCTTCCCACTATAGTCTTTTCACTATAGTCTGTCCACTGTAGTCTCTCCACTTTAGTCTGTCCACTATAGTCTCCACTCTATTCTGTCCACTACAGTCTTTCCACTAAAGTCTGTTTACTGTAGTCTTTCCACTTTAGTCTTTCCACTATAATCTCCATTTTATTCTGTCCACTACAGTCTTTCCAATTTAGTCTTTCCACTATTCTCTGTCAAATTTAGTCTTTCCACTTTAGTCTTTCCACTATAGTCTCCACTTTATTCTGTCCACTACAGTCTTTCCACTCTATAGTCTTTCCACTATAGTCTGTCCACTTTAGTCTTTCCACTATTCTCTGTCCACTTTAGTCTTTCCACTATAGTCTTTCCAATATAGTCTGTCCACTTTAGTCTTTCCACTTTAGTCTTTCCACCTTAGTCTGTCCACTTTAGTCTTTCCACTATAGTCTGTCCACTTTAGTCTTTCCACTATTCTCTGTCCACTTTAGTCTTTCCACTTTAGTCGTTCCACTATAGTCTCCAGTTTATTCTGTCCACTACAGTCTTTCCACTATAGTCTTTCCACTATAGTCTGTCCACTTTAGTCTTTCCACTTTAATCTTTCCACTTTTGTCTGTCCACTTTAGTCTTTCCACTATAGTCTGTCCACTTTAGTCTTTCCACTTTAGTCTTTCCACTTTAGTCTTTCCACTATAGTCTCCACTTTATTCTGTCCACTATAGTCTTTCCACTTTAGTCTTTCCAATACTCTCTGTCCACTTTAGTCTTTCCATTATAGTCTCCACTTTATTCTGTCCACTACAGTCTTTCCACTATAGTCTTTCCACTATAGTCTGTCCACTTCAGTCTTTCCACTATTCTCTGTCCACTTTAGTCTTTCCACTATAGTCTTTCCAATATAGTCTGTCCACTTTAGTCTTTCCACTTTATTCTGTCCACTTCAGTGTGTCCACTTTAGTCTGTACACTGAGTCTTTCCACTTCAATCTTTCCACTATAGTCTCCACTTTATTCTGTCCACTACAGTCTTTCCAATTTAGTCTTTCCACTATTCTCTGTCCACTTTAGTCTTTCCACTATAGTCTCCACTTTCTTCTGTCCACTACAGTCTTTCCACTATAGTCTGTCCACTTTAGTCTTTCCACTATAGTCTCCACTTTATTCTGTCCACTACAGTCTTTCCACTTTAGTCTTTTCACTATAGTCTGTCCACTGTAGTCTTTCCACTTTAGTCTGTCCACATAGTCTCCACTCTATTCTGTCCACTACAGTCTTTCCACTACAGTCTGTTTACTGTAGTCTTTCCACTTTAGTCTTTCCACTATAATCTCCATTTTATTCTGTCCACTACAGTCTTTCCACTTTAGTCTTTCCACTATTCTCTGTCCACTTTAGTCTTTCCACTATAGTCTCCACTTTATTCTATCCACTACAGTCTTTCCACTATAGTCTTTCCACTATAGTCTGTCCACTTTAGTCTTTCCACTTTAGTTTTTCCACTTTAGTCTGTCCACTTCAGTCTTTCCACTATAGTCTCCACTTTATTCTGTCCACTTCAGTCTTTCCACTATAGTCTGTCCACTTTAGTCTTTCCACTTTAGTCTTTCCACTATAGTCTCCACTTTATTCTATCCACTACAGTCTTTCCACTATAGTCTTTCCACTATAGTCTGTCCACTTTAGTCTTTCCACTTTAGTTTTTCCACTTTAGTCTGTCCACTTCAGTCTTTCCACTATAGTCTCCACTTTATTCTTTCCACTTCAGTCTTTCCACTATAGTCTGTCCACTTTAGTCTTTCCACTTTAGTCTTTCCACTATAGTGTCCACTTTATTCTGTCCACTACAGTCTTCCACTTTAGTCTTCCAATACTCTCTGTCCACTTTAGTCTTTCCACTTTAGTCTTTCCACTATAGTCTCCACTTTATTCTATCCACTACAGTCTTTCCACTATAGTCTTTCCACTATAGTCTGTCCACTTTAGTCTGTCCCACTATCGTCTGTCCACTTTAGTCTTTCCACTATTCTCTGTCCACTTTAGTCTTTCCACTATAGTCTATCCACTTTAGTCTTTCCACTTTAGTCTTTCCACTTTATTCTGTCCACTTCAGTGTGTACACTTTAGTCTGTCCACTGAGTCTTTCCACTTCAGTCTTTCCACTATAGTCTGTCCACTTTAGTCTTTCCACTTTAGTCTTTCCACTATAGTCTCAACTTTATTCTGTCCACCACAGTCTTTCCAATTTAGTCTTTACACTATTCTCTGTCCACTTTAGTCTTTCCACTATAGTCTCCACTTTATTCTGCCCACTACAGTCTTTCCACTATAGTCTTTCCACTATAGTCTGTCCACTTTAGTCTTTCCACTATTCTCTGTCAACTTTAGTCTTTCCACTATAGTCTCCACTTTATTCTGTCCACTAGAGTCTTTCCACTATAGTCTTTCACTATAGTCTGTCCACTTTAGTCTTTCCACTTTAGTTTTTCCACTTTAGTCTGTCCACTTCAGTCTTTCCACTATAGTCTGTCCAGTTTAGTCTTTCCACTCTAGTCTTTCCACTATAGTCCTCCACTTTATTCTGTCCACTACAGTCTTTCCACTATAGTCTTTCCACTAAAGTCTATCCACTTTAGTCTTTCCACTATTCTCTGTCAACTTTAGTCTTTCCATTTTAGTCTTTCCACTATAGTCTCCACTTTATTCTGTCCACTACAGTCTTTCCACTATAGTCTTTCCACTATAGTCAGTCCACTTTAGTCTTTCCACTATTCTCTGTCCACTTTAGTCGTTCCACTATAGTCTTTCCAGTATAGTCTGTCCACTAAAGTCTATCCACTTTAGTCTTTCCACTATTCTCTGTCCACTTTAGTCTTTCCACTACAGCCTCAACTTTATTCTGTCCACTACAGTCTTTCCACTATAGTCTTTTCACTATAGTCTGTCCACTGTAGTCTTTCCACTTTAGTCTGTCCACTATAGTCTCCACTCTATTCTGTCCACTACAGTCTGTTTACTGTAGTCTTTCCACTTTAGTCTTTCCACTATAATCTCCATTTTATTCTGTCCACTACAGTCTTTCCACTTTAGTCTTTCCACTATTCTCTGTCAACTTTAGTCTTTCCACTTTAGTCTTTCCACTATAGTCTCCACTTTATTCTGTCCACTACAGTCTTTCCACTATAGTCCTTTCCACTATAGTCTGTCCACTTTAGTCTTTCCACTATTCTCTGTCCACTTAGTCTTTCCACTATAGTCTTTCCAATATAGTCTGTCCACTTTAGTCTTTCCACTTTAGTCTTTCCAGCTTAGTCTGTCCACTTTAGTGTTTCCACTATAGTCTGTCCACTTTAGTCTTTCCACTATTCTCTGTCCACTTTAGTCTTTCCACTTTAGTCGTTCCACTATAGTCTCCACTTTATTCTGTCCACTACAGTCTTTCCACTATAGTCTTTCCACTATAGTCTGTCCACTTTAGTCTTTCCACTTTAATCTTTCCACTTTTGTCTGTCCACTTTAGTCTTTCCACTATAGTCTGTCCACTTTAGTCTTTCCACTTTAGTCTTTCCACTTTAGTCTTTCCACTATAGTCTCCACTTTATTCTGTCCACTATAGTCTTTCCACTTTAGTCTTTCCAATACTCTCTGTCCACTTTAGTCTTTCCATTATAGTCTCCACTTTATTCTGTCCACTACAGTCTTTCCACTATAGTCTTTCCACTATAGTCTGTCCACTTCAGTCTTTCCACTATTCTCTGTCCACTTTAGTCTTTCCACTATAGTCTTTCCAATATAGTCTGTCCACTTTAGTCTTTCCACTTTATTCTGTCCACTTCAGTGTGTCCACTTTAGTCTGTCCACTGAGTCTTTCCACTTCAATCTTTCCACTATAGTCTCCA
The DNA here is from genome assembly GCA_030848855.1 of Branchinecta sandiegonensis. NCBI lineage: Eukaryota > Metazoa > Arthropoda > Branchiopoda > Anostraca > Branchinectidae > Branchinecta > Branchinecta sandiegonensis. Next base: position 126,796 of record JAUPMV010000055.1, read on the forward strand.
CTTTATTCTGTCCACTACAGTCTTTCCAATTTAGTCTTTCCACTATTCTCTGTCCACTTTAGTCTTTCCACTATAGTCTCCACTTTCTTCTGTCCACTACAGTCTTTCCACTATAGTCTGTCCACTTTAGTCTTTCCACTATAGTCTCCACTTTATTCTGTCCACTACAGTCTTTCCACTTTAGTCTTTTCACTATAGTCTGTCCACTGTAGTCTTTCCACTTTAGTCTGTCCACTATAGTCTCCACTCTATTCTGTCCACTACAGTCTTTCCACTACAGTCTGTTTACTGTAGTCTTTCCACTTTAGTCTTTCCACTATAATCTCCATTTTATTCTGTCCACTACAGTCTTTCCACTTTAGTCTTTCCACTATTCTCTGTCCACTTTAGTCTTTCCACTTTAGTCTTTCCACTATAGTCTCCACTTTATTCTATCCACTACAGTCTTTCCACTATAGTCTTTCCACTACAGTCTGTCCACTTTAGTCTTTCCACTTTAGTTTTTCCACTTTAGTCTGTCCACTTCAGTCTTTCCACTATAGTCTCCACTTTATTCTGTCCACTTCAGTCTTTCCACTATAGTCTGTCCACTTTAGTCTTTCCACTTTAGTCTTTCCACTATAGTGTCCACTTTATTCTGTCCACTACAGTCTTCCACTTTAGTCTTTCCAATACTCTCTGTCCACTTTAGTCTTTCCACTTTAGTCTTTCCACTATAGTCTCCACTTTATTCTATCCACTACAGTCTTTCCACTATAGTCTTTCCACTATAGTCTGTCCACTTTAGTCTTTCCACTATCGTCTGTCCACTTTAGTCTTTCCACTATTCTCTGTCCACTTTAGTCTTTCCACTATAGTCTATCCACTTTATTCTTTCCACTTTAGTCTTTCCACTTTATTCTGTCCACTTCAGTGTGTACACTATAGTCTGTCCACTGAGTCTTTCCACTTCAGTCTTTCCACTATAGTCTGTCCACTTTAGTCTTTCCACTTTAGTCTTTCCACTATAGTCTCAACTTTATTCTGTCCACCACAGTCTTTCCAATTTAGTCTTTACACTATTCTCTGTCCACTTTAGTCTTTCCACTATAGTCTCCACTTTATTCTGTCCACTACAGTCTTTCCACTATAGTCTTACCACTATAGTCTGTCCACTTTAGTCTTTCCACTATTCTCTGTCAACTTTAGTCTTTCCACTATAGTCTCCACTTTATTCTGTCCACTAGAGTCTTTCCACTATAGTCTTTCCACTATAGTCTGTCCACTTTAGTCTTTCCACTTTAGTTTTTCCACTTTAGTCTGTCCACTTCAGTCTTTCCACTATAGTCTGTCCAGTTTAGTCTTTCCACTCTAGTCTTTCCACTATAGTCTCCACTTTATTCTGTCCACTACAGTCTTTCCACTATAGTCTTTCCACTAAAGTCTATCCACTTTAGTCTTTCCACTATTCTATGTCAACTTTAGTCTTTCCATTTTAGTCTTTCCATTATAGTCTCCACTTTATTCTGTCCACTACAGTCTTTCCACTATAGTCTTTCCACTATAGTCAGTCCACTTTAGTCTTTCCACTATTCTCTGTCCACTTTAGTCGTTCCACTATAGTCTTTCCAATATAGTCTGTCCACTAAAGTCTATCCACTTTAGTCTTTCCACTATTCTCTGTCCACTTTAGTCTTTCCACTACAGCCTCAACTTTATTCTGTCCACTACAGTCTTTCCACTATAGTCTTTTCACTATAGTCTGTCCACTGTAGTCTTTCCACTTTAGTCTGTCCACTATAGTCTCCACTCTATTCTGTCCACTACAGTCTTTCCACTACAGTCTGTTTACTGTAGTCCTTCCACTTTAGTCTTTCCACTATTCTCTGTCAACTTTAGTCTTTCCACTTTAGTCTTTCCACTATAGTCTCCACTTTATTCTGTCCACTACAGTCTTTCCACTATAGTCTTTCCACTATAGTCTGTCCACTTTAGTCTTTCCACTATTCTCTGTCCACTTTAGTCTTTCCACTATAGTCTTTCCAATATAGTCTGTCCACTTTAGTCTTTCCACTTTAGTCTTTCCACCTTAGTCTGTCCACTTTAGTCTTTCCACTATAGTCTGTCCACTTTAGTCTTTCCACTATTCTCTGTCCACTTTAGTCTTTCCACTTTAGTCGTTCCAATATAGTCTGTTCACTAAAGTCTATCCATTTTAGTCTTTCCACTATTCTCTGTCCACTTTAGTCTTTCCACTACAGCCTCAACTTTATTCTGTCCACTACAGTCTTTCCACTATAGTCTTTTCACTATAGTCTGTCCACTGTAGTCTTTCCACTTTAGTCTGTCCACTATAGTCTCCACTCTATTCTGTCCACTACAGTCTGTTTACTGTAGTCTTTCCACTTTAGTCTTTCCACTATAATCTCCATTTTATTCTGTCCACTACAGTCTTTCCACTTTAGTCTTTCCACTATTCTCTGTCAACTTTAGTCTTTCCACTTTAGTCTTTCCACTATAGTCTCCACTTTATTCTGTCCACTACAGTCTTTCCACTATAGTCTTTCCACTATAGTCTGTCCACTTTAGTCTTTCCACTATTCTCTGTCCACTTTAGTCTTTCCACTATAGTCTTTCCAATATAGTCTGTCCACTTTAGTCTTTCCACTTTAGTCTTTCCACCTTAGTCTGTCCACTTTAGTGTTTCCACTATAGTCTGTCCACTTTAGTCTTTCCACTATTCTCTGTCCACTTTAGTCTTTCCACTTTAGTCGTTCCACTATAGTCTCCACTTTATTCTGTCCACTACAGTCTTTCCACTATAGTCTTTCCACTATAGTCTGTCCACTTTAGTCTTTCCACTTTAATCTTTCCACTTTTGTCTGTCCACTTTAGTCTTTCCACTATAGTCTGTCCACTTTAGTCTTTCCACTTTAGTCTGTCCACTTTAGTCTTTCCACTATAGTCTCCACTTTATTCTGTCCACTATAGTCTTTCCACTTTAGTCTTTCCAACACTCTCTGTCCACTTTAGTCTTTCCATTATAGTCTCCACTTTATTCTGTCCACTACAGTCTTTCCACTATAGTCTTTCCACTATAGTCTGTCCACTTCAGTCTTTCCACTATTCTCTGTCCACTTTAGTCTTTCCACTATAGTCTTTCCAATATAGTCTGTCCACTTTAGTCTTTCCACTTTATTCTGTCCACTTCAGTGTGTCCACTTTAGTCTGTCCACTGAGTCTTTCCACTTCAATCTTTCCACTATAGTCTCCACTTTATTCTGTCCACTACAGTCTTTCCAATTTAGTCTTTCCACTATTCTCTGTCCACTTTAGTCTTTCCACTATAGTCTCCACTTTCTTCTGTCCACTACAGTCTTTCCACTATAGTCTGTCCACTTTAGTCTTTCCACTATAGTCTCCACTTTATTCTGTCCACTACAGTCTTTCCACTTTAGTCTTTTCACTATAGTCTGTCCACTGTAGTCTTTCCACTTTAGTCTGTCCACTATAGTCTCCACTCTATTCTGTCCACTACAGTCTTTCCACTACAGTCTGTCACTATAGTCTCCACTTTATTCTGTCCACTACAGTCTTTCCACTATAGTCTTTCCACTATAGTCTGTCCACTTTAGTCTTTCCACTTTAATCTTTCCACTTTAGTCTGTCCACTTTAGTCTTTCCACTATAGCCTGTCCACTTTAGTCTTTCCACTTTAGTCTTTCCACTTTATTCTGTCCACTTCAGTGTGTACACTTTAGTCTGTCCGCTGAGTCTTTCCACTTCAGTCTTTCCACTATAGTCTGTCCACTTTAGTCTTCCCACTTTAGTCTTTCCACTATGGTCTCCACTTTATTTTGTCCACTACAGTCTTTCCACTTTAGTCTTTCCAATACTCTCTGTCCACTTTAGTCATTCCACTTTAGTCTTTCCATTATAGTCTCCACTTTGATCTGTCCACTAAAGTCTTTCCACTATAGTCTTCCCACTATAGTCTGTCCACTTTAGTCTTTCCACTATTCTCTGTCCACTTTAGTCTTTCCACTATAGTGTCCACTTTATTCTGTCCACTACAGTCTTTCCACTATAGTCTTACCACTATAGTCTGTCCACTTTAGTCTTTCCACTTTCATTTTTCCACTTTAGTCTTTCCACTATAGTCCGTCCACTTTAGTCTTTCCACTATTTTCTGTCCACTTTAGTATTTCCACTATAGTCTCCACTTTATTCTGTCCACTACAGTCTTTCCACTATAGTCTGTCCACTTTAGTCTTTCCACTTTAGTTTTTCCACTTTAGTCTGTCCACTTTAGTCTTTCCACTATAGTCTATCCACTTTAGTCTTTCCACTTTAGTCTTTCCACTTTATTCTGTCCACTTCAGTGTGTACACTTTAGTCTGTCCACTTTAGTCTTTCCACTATAGTCTGTCCACTTTAGTCTTTCCACTTTAGTCTTTCCACTTTATTCTGTCCACTTCAGTGTGTACACTTTAGTCTGTCCACTGAGTCTTTCCACTTCAGTCTTTCCACTATAGTCTGTCCACTTTAGTCTTTCCACTATAGTCTCCACTTTATTCTGTCCACTACAGTCTTCCACTTTAGTCTTTCCAATACTCTCTATCCACATTAGTCTTTCCACTATAGTCTCCACTTTATTCTGTCCACTACAGTCTTTCCACTATAGTCTTTCCACTATAGTCTGTCCACTTTAGTCTTTCCACTTTAGTTTTTCCTATTTAGTCTGTCCACTTCAGTCTTTCCACTATAGTCTTTCCACTATAGTCTCAACTTTATTCTGTCCACCACAGTCTTTCCAATTTAGTCTTTACACTATTCTCTGTCCACTTTAGTCTTTCCACTATAGTCTCCACTTTATTCTGTCCACTACAGTCTTTCCACTATAGTCTTTCCACTATAGTCTGTCCACTTTAGTCTTTCCACTATTCTCTGTCAACTTTAGTCTTTCCACTATAGTCTCCACTTTATTCTGTCCACTAGAGTCTTTCCACTTATAGTCTTTCCACTATAGTCTGTCCACTTTAGTCTTTCCACTTTAGTTTTTCCACTTTAGTCTGTCCACTTCAGTCTTTCCACTATAGTCTGTCCAGTTTAGTCTTTCCACTGTAGTCTTTCCACTATAGTCTCCACTTTATTCTGTCCACTACAGTCTTTCCACTATAGTCTTTCCACTAAAGTCTATCCACTTTAGTTTTTCCACTATTTTCTGTCCACTTTAGTCTTTCCACTATAGCCTCCACTTTATTCCGTCCACTACAGTCTTTCCACTATAGTCTTTCCACTACAGTCTGTTTACTGTAGTCTTTCCACTTTAGTCTTTCCACTATAATCTCCATTTTATTCTGTCCACTATAGTCTTTCCACTTTAGTCTTTCCACTATTCTCTGTCAACTTTAGTCTTTCCATTTTAGTCTTTCCACTATAGTCTCCACTTTATTCTGTCCACTACAGTCTTTCCACTATAGTCTTTCCACTATAGTCTGTCCACTTTAGTCTTTCCACTATAGCCTCCACTTTATTCCGTCCACTACAGTCTTTCCACTATAGTCTTTCCACTACAGTCTGTTTACTGTAGTCTTTCCACTTTAGTCTTTCCACTATAATCTCCATTATATTCTGTCCACTATAGTCTTTCCACTTTAGTCTTTCCACTATTCTCTGTCAACTTTAGTCTTTCCATTTTAGTCTTTCCACTATAGTCTCCACTTTATTCTGTCCACTACAGTCTTTCCACTATAGTCTTTGCACTATAGTCTGTCCACTTTAGTCTTTCCACTATAGCCTCCACTTTATTCCGTCCACTACAGTCTTTCCACTATAGTCTTTCCACTACAGTCTGTTTACTGTAGTCTTTCCACTTTAGTCTTTCCACTATAATCTCCATTTTATTCTGTCCACTATAGTCTTTCCACTTTAGTCTTTCCACTATTCTCTGTCAACTTTAGTCTTTCCATTTTAGTCTTTCCACTATAGTCTCCACTTTATTCTGTCCACTACAGTCTTTCCACTATAGTCTTTCCAATATAGTCTGTCCACTTTAGTCTTTCCACTTTAGTCTTTCCACCTTAGTCTGTCCACTTTAGTCTTTCCACTATAGTCCGTCCACTTTAGTCTTTCCACTATTCTCTGTCCACTTTAGTCTTTCCACTTTAGTCTTTCCACTATAGTCTCCACTTTATTCTGTCCACTACAGTCTTTCCACTATAGTCTTTCCACTATAGTCTGTCCACTTTAGTCTTTCCACTTTAATCTTTCCACTTTAGTCTGTCCACTTTAGTCTTTCCACTATAGTCTGTCCACTTTAGTCTTTCCACTTTAGTCTTTCCACTTTATTCTGTCCACTTCAGTGTGTACACTTTAGTCTGTCCGCTGAGTATTTCCACTTCAGTCTTTCCACTATAGTCTGTCCACTTTAGTCTTCCCACTTTAGTCTTTCCACTATGGTCTCCACTTTATTTTGTCCACTACAGTCTTTCCACTTTAGTCTTTCCAATACTCTCTGTCCACTTTAGTCATTCCACTTTAGTCTTTCCATTATAGTCTCCACTTTGATCTGTCCACTAAAGTCTTTCCACTATAGTCTTCCCACTATAGTCTGTCCACTTTAGTCTTTCCACTATTCTCTGTCCACTTTAGTCTTTCCACTATAGTGTCCACTTTATTCTGTCCACTACAGTCTTTCCACTATAGTCTTACCACTATAGTCTGTCCACTTTAGTCTTTCCACTTTCATTTTTCCACTTTAGTCTTTCCACTATAGTCCGTCCACTTTAGTCTTTCCACTATTTTCTGTCCACTTTAGTATTTCCACTATAGTCTCCACTTTATTCTGTCCACTACAGTCTTTCCACTATAGCCTGTCCACTTTAGTCTTTCCACTTTAGTTTTTCCACTTTAGTCTGTCCACTTTAGTCTTTCCACTATAGTCTATCCACTTTAGTCTTTCCACTTTAGTCTTTCCACTTTATTCTGTCCACTTCAGTGTGTACACTTTAGTCTGTCCACTTTAGTCTTTCCACTATAGTCTGTCCACTTTAGTCTTTCCACTTTAGTCTTTCCACTTTATTCTGTCCACTTCAGTGTGTACACTTTAGTCTGTCCACTGAGTCTTTCCACTTCAGTCTTTCCACTATAGTCTGTCCACTTTAGTCTTTCCACTATAGTCTCCACTTTATTCTGTCCACTACAGTCTTCCACTTTAGTCTTTCCAATACTCTCTATCCACATTAGTCTTTCCACTATAGTCTCCACTTTATTCTGTCCACTACATTCTTTCCACTATAGTCTTTCCACTATAGTCTGTCCACTTTAGTCTTTCCACTTTAGTTTATCCTATTTAGTCTGTCCACTTCAGTCTTTCCACTATAGTCTGTCCACTTTCGTCTTTCCACTTTAGTTTTTCCACTATAGTCTCCACTTTATTCTGTCCACTACAGTCTTTCCACTTTAGTCTTTCCAATACTCTCTGTCCACTTTAGTCTTTCCACTTTAGTCTTTCCATTATAGTCTCCACTTTATTCTGTCCACTACAGTCTTTCCACTATAGTCTTTCCACTATAGTCTGTCCACTTTAGTCTTTCCACTATTCTCTTTCCACTTTAGTCTTTCCACTACAGTCTCCACTTTATTCTGTCCACTACAGTCTTTCCACTATAGTCTTTCCACTATAGTCTGTCCACTTTAGTCTTTCCACTATTCTCTTTCCACTTTAGTCTTTCCACTACAGTCTCCACTTTATTCTGTCCACTACAGTCTTCCACTTTAGTCTTTCCAATACTCTCTATCCACATTAGTCTTTCCACTATAGTCTCCACTTTATTCTGTCCACTACAGTCTTTCCACTATAGTCTTTTCACTATAGTCTGTCCACTTTAGTCTTTCCACTTTAGTCTTTCCACTTTATTCTGTCCACTTCAGTGTGTAAACTTTAGTCTGTCCACTTTAGTCTTTCCACTTTAGTCTTTCCACTATAGTCTCCACTTTATTCTGTCCACTACAGTCTTCCACTTTAGTCTTTCCAATACTCTCTGTCCACTTTAGTCTTTCCACTTTAGTCTTTCCACTATAGTCTCCACTTTATTCTGTCCACTACAGTTTTTCCACTATAGTCTTTCCACTATAGTCTGTCCACTTTAGTCTTTCCACTTTAGTTTTTCCACTTTAGTCTGTCCACTTCAGTCTTTCCACTATAGTCTCCACTTTATTCTGTCCACTACAGTCTTTCCACTATAGTCTTTCCACTATAGTCTGTCCACTTCAGTCTTTCCACTATAGTCTGTCCACTTTAGTCTTTCCACTTTAGTTTTTCCACTTTAGTCTGTCCACTTCAGTCTTTCCACTATAGTCTCCACTTTATTCTGTCCACTACAGTCTTTCCACTACAGTCTTTCCACTTTAGTCTGTCCACTTTAGTCTTTCCACTATAGTCTATCCACTTTAGTCTTTCCACTTTAGTCTTTCCACTTTATTCTGTCCACTTCAGTGTGTACACTTTAGTCTGTCCACTTTAGTCTTTCCACTATAGTCTGTCCACTTTAGTCTTTCCACTTTAGTCTTTCCACTTTATTCTGTCCACTTCAGTGTGTACACTTTAGTCTGTCCACTGAGTCTTTCGACTTCAGTCTTTCCACTATAGTCTGTCCACTTTAGTCTTTCCACTTTAGTCTTTCCACTATAGTCTCAACTTTATTCTGTCCACCACAGTCTTTCCAATTTAGTCTTTACACTATTCTCTGTCCACTTTAGTCTTTCCACTATAGTCTCCACTTTATTCTTTCCACTACAGTCTTTCCACTATAGTCTTTCCACTATAGTCTGTCCACTTTAGTCTTTCCACTATTCTCTGTCAACTTTAGTTTTTCCACTATAGTCTCCACTTTATTCTGTCCACTAGAGTCTTTCCACTATAGTCTTTCCACTATAGTCTGTCCACTTTAGTCTTTCCACTTTAGTTTTTCCACTTTAGTCTGTCCACTTCAGTCTTTCCACGATAGTCTGTCCAGTTTAGTCTTTCCACTCTAGTCTTTCCACTATAGTCTCCACTTTATTCTGTCCACTACAGTCTTTCCACTATAGTCTTTCCACTAAAGTCTATCCACTTTAGTCTTTCCACTATTCTCTGTCCACTTTAGTCTTTCCACTATAGCCTCCACTTTATTCCGTCCACTACAGTCTTTCCACTATAGTCTTTCCACTACAGTCTGTTACTGTAGTCTTTCCACTTTAGTCTTTCCACTATAATCTCCATTTTATTCTGTCCACTACAGTCTTTCCACTTTAGTCTTTCCACTATAGTCTGTCCACTTTAGTCTTTCCACTATTCTCTGTCAACTTTAGTCTTTCCACTATAGTCTCCACTTTATTCTGTCCACTAGAGTCTTTCCACTATAGTCTTTCCACTATAGTCTGTCCACTTTAGTCTTTCCACTTTAGTTTTTCCACTTTAGTCTGTCCACTTCAGTCTTTCCACGATAGTCTGTCCAGTTTAGTCTTTCCCCTCTAGTCTTTCCACTATAGTCTCCACTTTATTCTGTCCACTACAGTCTTTCCACTATAGTCTTTCCACTAAAGTCTATCCACTTTAGTCTTTCCACTATTCTCTGTCCACTTTAGTCTTTCCACTATAGCCTCCACTTTATTCCGTCCACTACAGTCTTTCCACTATAGTCTTTCCACTACAGTCTGTTTACTGTAGTCTTTCCACTTTAGTCTTTCCACTATAATCTCCATTTTATTCTGTCCACTACAGTCTTTCCACTTTAGTCTTTCCACTATTCTCTGTCAACTTCAGTCTTTCCATTTTAGTCTTTCCACTATAGTCTCCACTTTATTCTGTCCACTACAGTCTTTCCACTATAGTCTTTCCACTATAGTCTGTCCACTTTAGTCTTTCCACTATTCTCTGTCCACTTTAGTCTTTCCACTTTAGTCTTTCCACTATAGTCTCCACATTATTCGGTCCACTACAGTCTTTCCACTATAGTCTTTCCACTATAGTCTGTCCACTTTAGTCTTTCCACTTTAATCTTTCCACTTTAGTCTGTCCACTTTAGTCTTTCCACTATAGTCTGTCCACTTTAGTCTGTCCACTTTAGTCTTTCCACTTTATTCTGTCCACTTCAGTGTGTACACTTTAGTCTGTCCACTGAGTCTTTCCACTTCAGTCTTTCCACTATAGTCTGTCCACTTTAGTCTTACCACTTTAGTCTTTCCACTATGGTCTCCACTTTATTCTGTCCACTACAGTCTTTCCACTTTAGTCTTTCCAATACTCTCTGTCCACTTTAGTCTTTCCACTTTAGTCTTTCCATTATAGTCTCCACTTTAATCTGTCCACTACAGTCTTTCCACTATAGTCTTTCCACTATAGTCCGTCAACTTTAGTCTTTCCACTATTCTCTGTCCACTTTAGTCTTTCCACTATAGTGTCCACTTTATTCTGTCCACTACAGTCTTTCCACTATAGTCTTACCACTATAGTCTGTCCACTTTAGTCTTTCCACTTTCGTTTTTCCACTTTAGTCTTTCCACTATAGTCCGTCCACTTTAGTCTTTCCACTATTTTCTGTCCACTTTAGTATTTCCACTATAGTCTCCACTTTATTCTGTCCACTACAGTCTTTCCACTTTAGTCTGTCCACTTTAGTCTTTCCACTATAGTCTCCACTTTATTCTGTCCACTACAGTCTTTCCACTATAGTCTTTCCACTAAAGTCTATCCACTTTAGTCTTTCCACTATTCTCTGTCCACTTTAGTCTTTCTACTATAGCCTCCACTTTATTCCGTCCACTACAGTCTTTCCACTATAGTCTTTCCACTACAGTCTGTTTACTGTAGTCTTTCCACTTTAGTCTTTCCACTATAATCTCCATTTTATTCTGTCCACTACAGTCTTTCCACTTTAGTCTTTCCACTATAGTCTGTCCACTTTAGTCTTTCCACTATTCTCTGTCAACTTTAGTTTTTCCACTATAGTCTCCACTTTATTCTGTCCACTAGAGTCTTTCCACTATAGTCTTTCCACTATAGTCTGTCCACTTTAGTCTTTCCACTTTAGTTTTTCCACTTTAGTCTGTCCACTTCAGTCTTTCCACGATAGTCTGTCCAGTTTAGTCTTTCCACTCTAGTCTTTCCACTATAGTCTCCACTTTATTCTGTCCACTACAGTCTTTCCACTATAGTCTTTCCACTAAAGTCTATCCACTTTAGTCTTTCCACTATTCTCTGGCCACTTTAGTCTTTCCACTATAGCCTCCACTTTATTCCGTCCACTACAGTCTTTCCACTACAGTCTGTTTACTGTAGTCTTTCCACTTTAGTCTTTCCACTATAATCTCCATTTTATTCTGTCCACTACAGTCTTTCCACTTTAGTCTTTCCACTATAGTCTGTCCACTTTAGTCTCTCCACTATTCTCTGTCAACTTTAGTCTTTCCACTATAGTCTCCACTTTATTCTGTCCACTAGAGTCTTTCCACTATAGTCTTTCCACTATAGTCTGTCCACTTTAGTCTTTCCACTTTAGTTTTTCCACTTTAGTCTGTCCACTTCAGTCTTTCCACGATAGTCTGTCCAGTTTAGTCTTTCCCCTCTAGTCTTTCCACTATAGTCTCCACTTAATTCTGTTTACTACAGTCTTTCCACTATAGTCTTTCCACTATAGTCTGTCCACTTTAGTCTTTCCACTTTAGTTTTTCCACTTTAGTCTGTCCACTTCAGTCTTTCCACGATAGTCTGTCCAGTTTAGTCTTTCCCCTCTAGTCTTTCCACTATAGTCTCCACTTAATTCTGTCCACTACAGTCTTTCCACTTTAGTCTTTCCACTATAGTCTGTCCACTTTAGTCTCTCCACTATTCTCTGTCAACTTTAGTCTTTCCACTATAGTCTCCACTTTATTCTGTCCACTACAGTCTTTCCACTACAGTCTTTCCACTTTAGTCTGTCCACTTTAGTCTTTCCACTATAGTCTATCCACTTTAGTCTTTCCACTTTAGTCTTTCCACTTTATTCTGTCCACTTCAGTGTGTACACTTTAGTCTGTCCACTTTAGTCTTTCCACTATAGTCTGTCCACTTTAGTCTTTCCACTTTAGTCTTTCCACTTTATTCTGTCCACTTCAGTGTGTACACTTTAGTCTGTCCACTGAGTCTTTCGACTTCAGTCTTTCCACTATAGTCTGTCCACTTTAGTCTTTCCACTTTAGTCTTTCCACTATAGTCTCAACTTTATTCTGTCCACCACAGTCTTTCCAATTTAGTCTTTACACTATTCTCTGTCCACTTTAGTCTTTCCACTATAGTCTCCACTTTATTCTTTCCACTACAGTCTTTCCACTATAGTCTTTCCACTATAGTCTGTCCACTTTAGTCTTTCCACTATTCTCTGTCAACTTTAGTTTTTCCACTATAGTCTCCACTTTATTCTGTCCACTAGAGTCTTTCCACTATAGTCTTTCCACTATAGTCTGTCCACTTTAGTTTTTCCACTTTAGTTTTTCCACTTTAGTCTGTCCACTTCAGTCTTTCCACGATAGTCTGTCCAGTTTAGTCTTTCCACTCTAGTCTTTCCACTATAGTCTCCACTTTATTCTGTCCACTACAGTCTTTCCACTATAGTCTTTCCACTAAAGTCTATCCACTTTAGTCTTTCCACTATTCTCTGTCCACTTTAGTCTTTCCACTATACCCTCCACTTTATTCCGTCCACTACAGTCTTTCCACTATAGTCTTTCCACTACAGTCTGTTACTGTAGTCTTTCCACTTTAGTCTTTCCACTATAATCTCCATTTTATTCTGTCCACTACAGTCTTTCCACTTTAGTCTTTCCACTATAGTCTGTCCACTTTAGTCTTTCCACTATTCTCTGTCAACTTTAGTCTTTCCACTATAGTCTCCACTTTATTCTGTCCACTAGAGTCTTTCCACTATAGTCTTTCCACTATAGTCTGTCCACTTTAGTCTTTCCACTTTAGTTTTTCCACTTTAGTCTGTCCACTTCAGTCTTTCCACGATAGTCTGTCCAGTTTAGTCTTTCCCCTCTAGTCTTTCCACTATAGTCTCCACTTTATTCTGTCCACTACAGTCTTTCCACTATAGTCTTTCCACTAAAGTCTATCCACTTTAGTCTTTCCACTATTCTCTGTCCACTTTAGTCTTTCCACTATAGCCTCCACTTTATTCCGTCCACTACAGTCTTTCCACTATAGTCTTTCCACTACAGTCTGTTTACTGTAGTCTTTCCACTTTAGTCTTTCCACTATAATCTCCATTTTATTCTGTCCACTACAGTCTTTCCACTTTAGTCTTTCCACTATTCTCTGTCAACTTCAGTCTTTCCATTTTAGTCTTTCCACTATAGTCTCCACTTTATTCTGTCCACTACAGTCTTTCCACTATAGTCTTTCCACTATAGTCTGTCCACTTTAGTCTTTCCACTATTCTCTGTCCACTTTAGTCTTTCCACTTTAGTCTTTCCACTATAGTCTCCACATTATTCTGTCCACTACAGTCTTTCCACTATAGTCTTTCCACTATAGTCTGTCCACTTTAGTCTTTCCACTTTAATCTTTCCACTTTAGTCTGTCCACTTTAGTCTTTCCACTATAGTCTGTCCACTTTAGTCTGTCCACTTTAGTCTTTCCACTTTATTCTGTCCACTTCAGTGTGTACACTTTAGTCTGTCCACTGAGTCTTTCGACTTCAGTCTTTCCACTATAGTCTGTCCACTTTAGTCTTTCCACTTTAGTCTTTCCACTATAGTCTCAACTTTATTCTGTCCACCACAGTCTTTCCAATTTAGTCTTTACACTATTCTCTGTCCACTTTAGTCTTTCCACTATAGTCTCCACTTTATTCTTTCCACTACAGTCTTTCCACTATAGTCTTTCCACTATAGTCTGTCCACTTTAGTCTTTCCACTATTCTCTGTCAACTTTAGTTTTTCCACTATAGTCTCCACTTTATTCTGTCCACTAGAGTCTTTCCACTATAGTCTTTCCACTATAGTCTGTCCACTTTAGTTTTTCCACTTTAGTTTTTCCACTTTAGTCTGTCCACTTCAGTCTTTCCACGATAGTCTGTCCAGTTTAGTCTTTCCACTCTAGTCTTTCCACTATAGTCTCCACTTTATTCTGTCCACTACAGTCTTTCCACTATAGTCTTTCCACTAAAGTCTATCCACTTTAGTCTTTCCACTATTCTCTGTCCACTTTAGTCTTTCCACTATACCCTCCACTTTATTCCGTCCACTACAGTCTTTCCACTATAGTCTTTCCACTACAGTCTGTTACTGTAGTCTTTCCACTTTAGTCTTTCCACTATAATCTCCATTTTATTCTGTCCACTACAGTCTTTCCACTTTAGTCTTTCCACTATAGTCTGTCCACTTTAGTCTTTCCACTATTCTCTGTCAACTTTAGTCTTTCCACTATAGTCTCCACTTTATTCTGTCCACTAGAGTCTTTCCACTATAGTCTTTCCACTATAGTCTGTCCACTTTAGTCTTTCCACTTTAGTTTTTCCACTTTAGTCTGTCCACTTCAGTCTTTCCACGATAGTCTGTCCAGTTTAGTCTTTCCCCTCTAGTCTTTCCACTATAGTCTCCACTTTATTCTGTCCACTACAGTCTTTCCACTATAGTCTTTCCACTAAAGTCTATCCACTTTAGTCTTTCCACTATTCTCTGTCCACTTTAGTCTTTCCACTATAGCCTCCACTTTATTCCGTCCACTACAGTCTTTCCACTATAGTCTTTCCACTACAGTCTGTTTACTGTAGTCTTTCCACTTTAGTCTTTCCACTATAATCTCCATTTTATTCTGTCCACTACAGTCTTTCCACTTTAGTCTTTCCACTATTCTCTGTCAACTTCAGTCTTTCCATTTTAGTCTTTCCACTATAGTCTCCACTTTATTCTGTCCACTACAGTCTTTCCACTATAGTCTTTCCACTATAGTCTGTCCACTTTAGTCTTTCCACTATTCTCTGTCCACTTTAGTCTTTCCACTTTAGTCTTTCCACTATAGTCTCCACATTATTCTGTCCACTACAGTCTTTCCACTATAGTCTTTCCACTATAGTCTGTCCACTTTAGTCTTTCCACTTTAATCTTTCCACTTTAGTCTGTCCACTTTAGTCTTTCCACTATAGTCTGTCCACCTTAGTCTGTCCACTTTAGTCTTTCCACTTTATTCTGTCCACTTCAGTGTGTACACTTTAGTCTGTCCACTGAGTCTTTCCACTTCAGTCTTTCCACTATAGTCTGTCCACTTTAGTCTTACCACTTTAGTCTTTCCACTATGGTCTCCACTTTATTCTGTCCACTACAGTCTTTCCACTTTAGTCTTTCCAATACTCTCTGTCCACTTTAGTCTTTCCACTTTAGTCTTTCCATTATAGTCTCCACTTTAATCTGTCCACTACAGTCTTTCAACTATAGTCTTTCCACTATAGTCTGTCCACTTTAGTCTTTCCACTATTCTCTGTCCACTTTAGTCTTTCCACTATAGTGTCCACTTTATTCTGTCCACTACAGTCTTTCCACTATAGTCTTACCACTATAGTCTGTCCACTTTAGTCTTTCCACTTTCGTTTTTCCACTTTAGTCTTTCCACTATAGTCCGTCCACTTTAGTCTTTCCACTATTTTCTGTCCACTTTAGTATTTCCACTATAGTCTCCACTTTATTCTGTCCACTACAGTCTTTCCACTTTTGTCTGTCCACTTTAGTCTTTCCACTATAGTCTCCACTTTATTCTGTCCACTACAGTCTTTCCACTATAGTCTTTCCACTAAAGTCTATCCACTTTAGTCTTTCCACTATTCTCTGTCCACTTTAGTCTTTCCACTATAGCCTCCACTTTATTCCGTCCACTACAGTCTTTCCACTATAGTCTTTCCACTACAGTCTGTTTACTGTAGTCTTTCCACTTTAGTCTTTCCACTATAATCTCCATTTTATTCTGTCCACTACAGTCTTTCCACTTTAGTCTTTCCACTATAGTCTGTCCACTTTAGTCTTTCCACTATTCTCTGTCAACTTTAGTTTTTCCACTATAGTCTCCACTTTATTCTGTCCACTAGAGTCTTTCCACTATAGTCTTTCCACTATAGTCTGTCCACTTTAGTCTTTCCACTTTAGTTTTTCCACTTTAGTCTGTCCACTTCAGTCTTTCCACGATAGTCTGTCCAGTTTAGTCTTTCCACTCTAGTCTTTCCACTATAGTCTCCACTTTATTCTGTCCACTACAGTCTTTCCACTATAGTCTTTCCACTAAAGTCTATCCACTTTAGTCTTTCCACTATTCTCTGTCCACTTTAGTCTTTCCACTATAGCCTCCACTTTATTCCGTCCACTACAGTCTTTCCACTACAGTCTGTTTACTGTAGTCTTTCCACTTTAGTCTTTCCACTATAATCTCCATTTTATTCTGTCCACTACAGTCTTTCCACTTTAGTCTTTCCACTATAGTCTGTCCACTTTAGTCTCTCCACTATTCTCTGTCAACTTTAGTCTTTCCACTATAGTCTCCACTTTATTCTGTCCACTAGAGTCTTTCCACTATAGTCTTTCCACTATAGTCTGTCCACTTTAGTCTTTCCACTTTAGTTTTTCCACTTTAGTCTGTCCACTTCAGTCTTTCCACGATAGTCTGTCCAGTTTAGTCTTTCCCCTCTAGTCTTTCCACTATAGTCTCCACTTAATTCTGTCCACTACAGTCTTTCCACTATAGTCTTTCCACTAAAGTCTATCCACTTTAGTCTTTCCACTATTCTCTGTCCACTTTAGTCTTTCCACTATAGCCTCCACTTTATTCCGTCCACTACAGTCTTTCCACTATAGTCTTTCCACTACAGTCTGTTTACTGTAGTCTTTCCACTTTAGTCTTTCCACTATAATCTCCATTTTATTCTGTCCACTACAGTCTTTCCACTTTAGTCTTTCCACTATTCTCTGTCAACTTTAGTCTTTCCATTTTAGTCTTTCCACTATAGTCTCCACTTTATTCTGTCCACTACAGTCTTTCCACTATAGTCTTTCCACTATAGTCTGTCCACTTTAGTCTTTCCACTATTCTCTGTCCACTTTAGTCTTTCCACTTTAGTCTTTCCACTATAGTCTCCACATTATTCTGTCCACTACAGTCTTTCCACTATAGTCTTTCCACTATAGTCTGTCCACTTTAGTCTTTCCACTATTCTCTGTCCACTTTAGTCTTTCCACTTTAGTCTTTCCACTATAGTCTCCACATTATTCTGTCCACTACAGTCTTTCCACTTTAGTCTTTCCACTTTAATCTTTCCACTTTAGTCTGTCCACTTTAGTCTTTCCACTATAGTCTGTCCACTTTAGTCTTTCCACTTTAGTCTTTCCACTTTATTCTGTCCACTTCAGTGTGTACACTTTAGTCTGTCCACTGAGTCTTTCCACTTCAGTCTTTCCACTATCGTCTGTCCACTTTAGTCTTCCCACTTTAGTCTTTCCACTATGGTCTCCACTTTATTCTGTCCACTACAGTCTTTCCACTTTAGTCTTTCCAATACTCTCTGTCCACTTTAGTCTTTCCACTTTAGTCTTTCCATTATAGTCTCCACTTTAATCTGTCCACTACAGTCTTTCCACTATAGTCTTTCCACTATAGTCTGTCCACTTTAGTCTTTCCACTATTCTCTGTCCACTTTAGTCTTTCCACTATGGTCTCCACTTTATTCTGTCCACTACAGTCTTTCCACTTTAGTCTTTCCAATACTCTCTGTCCACTTTAGTCTTTCCACTTTAGTCTTTCCATTATAGTCTCCACTTTATTCTGTCCACTACAGTCTTTCCACTATAGTCTTTCCACTATAGTCTGTCCACTTTAGTCTTTCCACTATTCTCTGTCCACTTTAGTCTTTCCACTATAGTCTCCACTTTATTCTGTCCACTACAGTCTTTCCACTATAGTCTTTCCACTATAGTCTGTCCACATTAGTCTTTCCACTTTAGTTTTTCCACTTTAGTCTGTCCACTTTAGTCTTTCCACTATAGTCTATCCACTTTAGTTTTTCCACTTTAGTCTTTCCACTTTATTTTGTCCACTTCAGTGTGTACACTTTAGTCTGTCCACTTTAGTCTTTTCACTGTAGTCTGTCCACTTTAGTCTTTCCACTTTAGTCTTTCCACTTTATTCTGTCCACTTCAGTGTGTAAACTTTAGTCTGTCCACTGAGTCTTTCCACTTCAGTCTTTCCACTATAGTCTGTCCACTTTAGTCTTTCCACTTTAGTCTTTCCACTATAGTCTCCACTTTATTCTGTCCACTACAGTCTTCCACTTTAGTCTTTCCAATACTCTCTGTCCACTTTAGTCATTCCACTTTAGTCTTTCCACTATAGTCTCCACTTTATTCTGTCCACTATAGTCTTTCCACTATAGTCTTTCCACTATAGTCTGTCCACTTTAGTCTTTCCACTTTAGTTTTTCCACTTTAGTCTGTCCACTTCAGTCTTTCCACTATAGTCTCCACTTTATTCTGTCCACTACAGTCTTTCCACTATAGTCTTTCCACTATAGTCTGTCCACTTTAGTCTTCCCACTATTCTCTGTCCACTTTAGTCTTTCCACTATAGTCTTTCCAATCTAGTCTGTCCACTTTAGTCTTTCCACTTTAGTCTTTCCACCTTAGTCTGTCCACTTTAGTCTTTCCACTATCGTCTGTCCACTTTAGTCTTTCCACTATTCTCTGTCCACTTTAGTCTTTCCACTATAGTCTATCCACTTTAGTCTTTCCACTTTAGTCTTTCCACTTTATTCTGTCCACTTCAGTGTGTACACTTTAGTCTGTCCACTGAGTCTTTCCACTTCAGTCTTTCCACTATAGTCTGTCCACTTTAGTCTTTCCACTTTAGTCTTTCCACTATAGTCTCAACTTTATTCTGTCCACCACAGTCTTTCCAATTTAGTCTTTACACTATTCTCTGTCCACTTTAGTCTTTCCACTATAGTCTCCACTTTATTCTGTCCACTACAGTCTTTCCACTATAGTCTTTCCACTATAGTCTGTCCACTTTAGTCTTTCCACTATTCTCTGTCAACTTTAGTATTTCCACTATAGTCTCCACTTTATTCTGTCCACTAGAGTCTTTCCACTATAGTCTGTCCAGTTTAGTCTTTCCACTCTAGTCTTTCCACTATAGTCTCCACTTTATTCTGTCCACTACAGTCTTTCCACTATAGTCTTTCCACTAAAGTCTATCCACTTTAGTCTTTCCACTATTCTCTGTCCACTTTAGTCTTTCCACTATAGCCTCCACTTTATTCCGTCCACTACAGTCTTTCCACTATAGTCTTTCCACTACAGTCTGTTTACTGTAGTCTTTCCACTTTAGTCTTTCCACTATAATCTTCATTTTATTCTGTCCACTACAGTCTTTCCACTTTAGTCTTTCCACTATTCTCTGTCAACTTTAGTCCTTCCATTTTAGTCTTTCCACTATAGTCTCCACTTTATTCTGTCCACTACAGTCTTTCCACTATAGTCTTTCCACTATAGTCAGTCCACTTTAGTCTTTCCACTATTCTCTGTCCACTTTAGTCTTTCCACTATAGTCTTTCCAATATAGTCTGTCCACTTTAGTCTTTCCACTTTAGTCTTTCCACCTTAGTCTGTCCACTTTAGTCTTTCCACTATAGTCTGTCCACTTTAGTCTTTCCACTATTCTCTGTCCACTTTAGTCTTTCCACTTTAGTCTTTCCACTATAGTCTCCACTTTATTCTGTCCACTACAGTCTTTCCACTATAGTCTTTCCACTATAGTCTGTCCACTTTAGTCTTTCCACTTTAATCTTTCCACTTTAGTCTGTCCACTTTAGTCTTTCCACTATAGTCTGTCCACTTTAGTCTTTCCACTTTAGTCTTTCCACTTTATTCTGTCCACTTCAGTGTGTACACTTTAGTCTGTCCACTGAGTCTTTCCACTTCAGTCTTTCCACTATAGTCTGTCCACTTTAGTCTTCCCACTTTAGTCTTTCCACTATGGTCTCCACTTTATTCTGTCCACTACAGTCTTTCCACTTTAGTCTTTCCAATACTCTCTGTCCACTTTAGTCTTTCCACTTTAGTCTTTCCATTATAGTCTCCACTTTAATCTGTCCACTACAGTCTTTCCACTATAGTCTTTCCACTATAGTCTGTCCACTTTAGTCTTTCCACTATTCTCTGTCCACTTTAGTCTTTCCACTATAGTGTCCACTTTATTCTGTCCACTACAGTCTTTCCACTATAGTCTTACCACTATAGTCTGTCCACTTTAGTCTTTCCACTTTCGTTTTTCCACTTTAGTCTTTCCACTATAGTCCGTCCACTTTAGTCTTTCCACTATTTTCTGTCCACTTTAGTATTTCCACTATAGTCTCCACTTTATTCTGTCCACTACAGTCTTTCCACTATAGTCTGTCCACTTTAGTCTTTCCACTTTAGTTTTTCCACTTTAGTCTGTCCACTTTAGTCTTTCCACTATAGTCTATCCACTTTAGTCTTTCCACTTTAGTCTTTCCACTATAGTCTCCACTTTATTCTGTCCACTACAGTCTTCCACTTTAGTCTTTCCAATACTCTCTGTCCACATTAGTCTTTCCACTTTAGTCTTTCCACTATAGTCTCCACTTTATTCTGTCCACTACAGTCTTTCCACTATAGTCTTTCCACTATAGTCTGTCCACTTTAGTCTTTCCACTTTAATTTTTCCTATTTAGTCTGTCCACTTCAGTCTTTCCACTATAGTCTGTCCACTTTAGTCTTTCCACTTTAGTCTTTCCACTATAGTCTCCACTTTATTCTGTCCACTACAGTCTTTCCACTTTAGTCTTTCCAATACTCTCTGTCCACTTTAGTCTTTCCATTATAGTCTCCACTTTATTCTGTCCACTACAGTCTTTCCACTATAGTCTTTCCACTATAGTCTGTCCACTTTAGTCTTTCCACTATTCTCTGTCCACTTTAGTCTTTCCACTATAGTCTCCACTTTATTCTGTCCACTACAGTCTTTCCACTATAGTCTTTCCACTATAGTCTGTCTACATTAGTCTTTCCACTTTAGTTTTTCCACTTTAGTCTGTCCACTTTAGTCTTTCCACTATAGTCTATCCACTTTAGTTTTTCCACTTTAGTCTTTCCACTTTATTTTGTCCACTTCAGTTTGTACACTTTAGTCTTTCCACTATAGTCTTTCCACTATAGTCTGTCCACTTTAGTCTTTCCACTATTCTCTGTCCACTTTAGTCTTTCCACTATAGTGTCCACTTTATTCTGTCAACTACAGTCTTTCCACTATAGTCTTACCACTATAGTCTGTCCACTTTAGTCTTTCCACTTTCGTTTTTCCACTTTAGTCTTTCCACTTTCGTTTTTCCACTTTAGTCTTTCCACTATTTTCTGTTCACTTTAGTATTTCCACTATAGTCTCCACTTTATTCTGTCCACTACAGTCTTTCCACTATAGTCTGTCCACTTTAGTCTTTCCACTTTAGTTTTTCCACTTTAGTCTGTCCACTTTAGTCTTTCCACTATAGTCTATCCACTTTAGTCTTTCCACTTTAGTCTTTCCACTTTATTCTGTCCACTTCAGTGTGTACACTTTAGTCTGTCCACTTTAGTCTTTCCACTATAGTCTGTCCACTTTAGTCTTTCCACTTTAGTCTTTCCACTTTATTCTGTCCACTTCAGTGTGTACACTTTAGTCTGTCCACTGAGTCTTTCCACTTCAGTCTTTCCACTATAGTCTGTCCACTTTAGTCTTTCCACTTTAGTCTTTCCACTATAGTCTCCACTTTATTCTGTCCACTACAGTCTTCCACTTTAGTCTTTCCAATACTCTCTGTCCACATTAGTCTTTCCACTTTAGTCTTTCCACTATAGTCTCCACTTTATTCTGTCCACTACAGTCTTTCCACTATAGTCTTTCCACTATAGTCTGTCCACTTTAGTCTTTCCACTTTAGTTTTTCCTATTTAGTCTGTCCACTTCAGTCTTTCCACTATAGTCTGTCCACTTTAGTCTTTCCACTTTAGTCTTTCCACTATAGTCTCCACTTTATTCTGTCCACTACAGTCTTCCACTTTAGTCTTTCCAATACTCTCTGTCCACATTAGTCTTTCCACTTTAGTCTTTCCACTATAGTCTCCACTTTATTCTGTCCACTACAGTCTTTCCACTATAGTCTTTCCACTATAGTCTGTCCACTTTAGTCTTTCCACTTTAGTTTTTCCTATTTAGTCTGTCCACTTCAGTCTTTCCACTATAGTCTGTCCAATTTAGTCTTTCCACTTTAGTCTTTCCACTATAGTCTCCACTTTATTCTTCCACTACAGTCTTTCCACTTTAGTCTTTCCAATACTCTCTGTCCACTTTAGTCTTTCCACTTTAGTCTTTCCACTATAGTCAGTCCACTTTAGTCTTTCCACTATTCTCTGTCCACTTTAGTCTTTCCACTATAGTCTTTCCAATATAGTCTGTCCACTTTAGTCTTTCCACTTTAGTCTTTCCACCTTAGTCTGTCCACTTTAGTCTTTCCACTATAGTCTGTCCACTTTAGTCTTTCCACTATTCTCTGTCCACTTTAGTCTTTCCACTTTAGTCTTTCCACTATAGTCTCCACTTTATTCTGTCCACTACAGTCTTTCCACTATAGTCTTTCCACTATAGTCTGTCCACTTTAGTCTTTCCACTTTAATCTTTCCACTTTAGTCTGTCCACTTTAGTCTTTCCACTATAGTCTGTCCACTTTAGTCTTTCCACTTTAGTCTTTCCACTTTATTCTGTCCACTTCAGTGTGTACACTTTAGTCTGTCCACTGAGTCTTTCCACTTCAGTCTTTCCACTATAGTCTGTCCACTTTAGTCTTCCCACTTTAGTCTTTCCACTATGGTCTCCACTTTATTCTGTCCACTACAGTCTTTCCACTTTAGTCTTTCCAATACTCTCTGTCCACTTTAGTCTTTCCACTTTAGTCTTTCCATTATAGTCTCCACTTTAATCTGTCCACTACAGTCTTTCCACTATAGTCTTTCCACTATAGTCTGTCCACTTTAGTCTTTCCACTTTAGTTTTTCCTATTTAGTCTGTCCACTTCAGTCTTTCCACTATAGTCTGTCCAATTTAGTCTTTCCACTTTAGTCTTTCCACTATAGTCTCCACTTTATTCTTCCACTACAGTCTTTCCACTATAGTCTGTCCACTTTAGTCTTTCCACTATTCTCTGTCCACTTTAGTCTTTCCATTATAGTCTCCACTTTATTCTGTCCACTACAGTCTTTCCACTATAGTCTTTCCACTATAGTCTGTCCACTTTAGTCTTTCCACTATTCTCTGTCCACGTTAGTCTTTCCACTATAGTCTCCACTTTATTCTGTCCACTACAGTCTTTCCACTATAGTCTTTCCACTATAATCTGTCCACATTAGTCTTTCCACTTTAGTCTTTCCACTTTAGTCTTTCCACTATAGTCTCCACTTTATTCTGTCCACTACAGTCTTCCACTTTAGTCTTTCCAATACTCTCTGTCCACTTTAGTCTTTCCACTTTAGTCTTTCCACTATAGTCTCCACTTTATTCTGTCCACTACAGTCTTTCCACTATAGTCTTACCACTATAGTCTGTCCACTTTAGTCTTTCCACTTTCGTTTTTCCACTTTAGTCTTTCCACTATAGTCCGTCCACTTTAGTCTTTCCACTATTTTCTGTCCACTTTAGTATTTCCACTATAGTCTCCACTTTATTCTGTCCACTACAGTCTTTCCACTATAGTCTTTCCACTATAGTCTGTCCACTTTAGTCTTTCCACTTTAGTTTTTCCTATTTAGTCTGTCCACTTCAGTCTTTCCACTATAGTCTGTCCACTTTAGTCTTTCCACTTTAGTCTTTCCACTATAGTCTCCACTTTATTCTGTCCACTACAGTCTTCCACTTTAGTCTTTCCAATACTCTCTGTCCACATTAGTCTTTCCACTTTAGTCTTTCCACTATAGTCTCCACTTTATTCTGTCCACTACAGTCTTTCCACTATAGTCTTTCCACTATAGTCTGTCCACTTTAGTCTTTCCACTTTAGTTTTTCCTATTTAGTCTGTCCACTTCAGTCTTTCCACTATAGTCTGTCCAATTTAGTCTTTCCACTTTAGTCTTTCCACTATAGTCTCCACTTTATTCTTCCACTACAGTCTTTCCACTTTAGTCTTTCCAATACTCTCTGTCCACTTTAGTCTTTCCACTTTAGTCTTTCCACTATAGTCAGTCCACTTTAGTCTTTCCACTATTCTCTGTCCACTTTAGTCTTTCCACTATAGTCTTTCCAATATAGTCTGTCCACTTTAGTCTTTCCACTTTAGTCTTTCCACCTTAGTCTGTCCACTTTAGTCTTTCCACTATAGTCTGTCCACTTTAGTCTTTCCACTATTCTCTGTCCACTTTAGTCTTTCCACTTTAGTCTTTCCACTATAGTCTCCACTTTATTCTGTCCACTACAGTCTTTCCACTATAGTCTTTCCACTATAGTCTGTCCACTTTAGTCTTTCCACTTTAATCTTTCCACTTTAGTCTGTCCACTTTAGTCTTTCCACTATAGTCTGTCCACTTTAGTCTTTCCACTTTAGTCTTTCCACTTTATTCTGTCCACTTCAGTGTGTACACTTTAGTCTGTCCACTGAGTCTTTCCACTTCAGTCTTTCCACTATAGTCTGTCCACTTTAGTCTTCCCACTTTAGTCTTTCCACTATGGTCTCCACTTTATTCTGTCCACTACAGTCTTTCCACTTTAGTCTTTCCAATACTCTCTGTCCACTTTAGTCTTTCCACTTTAGTCTTTCCATTATAGTCTCCACTTTAATCTGTCCACTACAGTCTTTCCACTATAGTCTTTCCACTATAGTCTGTCCACTTTAGTCTTTCCACTTTAGTTTTTCCTATTTAGTCTGTCCACTTCAGTCTTTCCACTATAGTCTGTCCAATTTAGTCTTTCCACTTTAGTCTTTCCACTATAGTCTCCACTTTATTCTTCCACTACAGTCTTTCCACTATAGTCTGTCCACTTTAGTCTTTCCACTATTCTCTGTCCACTTTAGTCTTTCCATTATAGTCTCCACTTTATTCTGTCCACTACAGTCTTTCCACTATAGTCTTTCCACTATAGTCTGTCCACTTTAGTCTTTCCACTATTCTCTGTCCACGTTAGTCTTTCCACTATAGTCTCCACTTTATTCTGTCCACTACAGTCTTTCCACTATAGTCTTTCCACTATAGTCTGTCCACATTAGTCTTTCCACTTTAGTCTTTCCACTTTAGTCTTTCCACTATAGTCTCCACTTTATTCTGTCCACTACAGTCTTCCACTTTAGTCTTTCCAATACTCTCTGTCCACTTTAGTCTTTCCACTTTAGTCTTTCCACTATAGTCTCCACTTTATTCTGTCCACTACAGTCTTTCCACTATAGTCTTACCACTATAGTCTGTCCACTTTAGTCTTTCCACTTTCGTTTTTCCACTTTAGTCTTTCCACTATAGTCCGTCCACTTTAGTCTTTCCACTATTTTCTGTCCACTTTAGTATTTCCACTATAGTCTCCACTTTATTCTGTCCACTACAGTCTTTCCACTATAGTCTGTCCACTTTAGTCTTTCCACTTTAGTTTTTCCACTTTAGTCTGTCCACTTTAGTCTTTCCACTATAGTCTATCCACTTTAGTCTTTCCACTTTAGTCTTTCCACTTTATTCTGTCCACTTCAGTGTGTACACTTTAGTCTGTCCACTTTAGTCTTTCCACTATAGTCTGTCCACTTTAGTCTTTCCACTTTAGTCTTTCCACTTTATTCTGTCCACTTCAGTGTGTACACTTTAGTCTGTCCACTGAGTCTTTCCACTTCAGTCTTTCCACTTTAGTCTTTCCACTATAGTCTCCACTTTATTCTGTCCACTACAGTCTTCCACTTTAGTCTTTCCAATACTCTCTGTCCACATTAGTCTTTCCACTTTAGTCTTTCCACTATAGTCTCCACTTTATTCTGTCCACTACAGTCTTTCCACTATAGTCTTTCCACTATAGTCTGTCCACTTTAGTCTTTCCACTTTAGTTTTTCCTATTTAGTCTGTCCACTTCAGTCTTTCCACTATAGTCTGTCCACTTTAGTCTTTCCACTTTAGTCTTTCCACTATAGTCTCCACTTTATTCTGTCCACTACAGTCTTTCCACTTTAGTCTTTCCAATACTCTCTGTCCACTTTAGTCTTTCCACTTTAGTCTTTCCATTATAGTCTCCACTTTATTCTGTCCACTACAGTCTTTCCACTATAGTCTTTCCACTATAGTCTGTCCACTTTAGTCTTTCCACTATTCTCTGTCCACTTTAGTCTTTCCACTATAGTCTCCACTTTATTCTGTCCACTACAGTCTTTCCACTATAGTCTTTCCACTATAGTCTGTCCACATTAGTCTTTCCACTTTAGTTTTTCCACTTTAGTCTGTCCACTTTAGTCTTTCCACTATAGTCTATCCACTTTAGTTTTTCCACTTTAGTCTTTCCACTTTATTTTGTCCACTTCAGTGTGTACACTTTAGTCTTTCCACTATAGTCTTTCCACTATAGTCTGTCCACTTTAGTCTTTCCACTATTCTCTGTCCACTTTAGTCTTTCCACTATAGTGTCCACTTTATTCTGTCCACTACAGTCTTTCCACTATAGTCTTTCCACTATAGTCTGTCCACATTAGTCTTTCCAGTTTAGTTTTTCCACTTTAGTCTTTCCACTTTAGTCTTTCCACTATAGTCTATCCACTTTAGTCTTTCCACTTTAGTCTTTCCACTTTATTCTGTCCACTTCAGTGTGTACACTTTAGTCCGTCCACTGAGTCTTTCCACTTCAGTCTTTCCACTATCGTCTGTCCACTTTAGTCTTCCCACTTTAGTCTTTCCACTATGGTCTCCACTTTATTCTGTCCACTACAGTCTTTCCACTTTAGTCTTTCCAATACTCTCTGTCCACTTTAGTCTTTCCACTTTAGTCTTTCCATTATAGTCTCCACTTTAATCTGTCCACTACAGTCTTTCCACTATAGTCTTTCCACTATAGTCTGTCCACTTTAGTCTTTCCACTATTCTCTGTCCACTTTAGTCTTTCCACTATAGTGTCCACTTTATTCTGTCCACTACAGTCTTTCCACTATAGTCTTACCACTATAGTCTGTCCACTTTAGTCTTTCCACTTTCGTTTTTCCACTTTAGTCTTTCCACTATAGTCCGTCCACTTTAGTCTTTCCACTATTTTCTGTCCACTTTAGTATTTCCACTATAGTCTCCACTTTATTCTGTCCACTACAGTCTTTCCACTATAGTCTGTCCACTTTAGTCTTTCCACTTTAGTTTTTCCACTTTAGTCTGTCCACTTTAGTCTTTCCACTATAGTCTATCCACTTTAGTCTTTCCACTTTAGTCTTTCCACTTTATTCTGTCCACTTCAGTGTGTACACTTTAGTCTGTCCACTTTAGTCTTTCCACTATAGTCTGTCCACTTTAGTCTTTCCACTTTAGTCTTTCCACTTTATTCTGTCCACTTCAGTGTGTACACTTTAGTCTGTCCACTGAGTCTTTCTACTTCAGTCTTTCCACTATAGTCTGTCCACTTTAGTCTTTCCACTTTAGTCTTTCCACTATAGTCTCCACTTTATTCTGTCCACTACAGTCTTCCACTTTAGTCTTTCCAATACTCTCTGTCCACATTAGTTTTTCCACTTTAGTCTTTCCACTATAGTCTCCACTTTATTCTGTCCACTACAGTCTTTCCACTATAGTCTTTCCACTATAGTCTGTCCACTTTAGTCTTTCCACTATTCTCTGTCCACTTTAGTCTTTCCACTATAGCCTCCACTTTATTCCGTCCACTACAGTCTTTCCACTATAGTCTTTCCACTACAGTCTGTTTACTGTAGTCTTTCCACTTTAGTCTTTCCACTATAATCTCCATTTTATTCTGTCCACTACAGTCTTTCCACTTTAATCTTTCCACTATAGTCTGTCCACTTTAGTCTTTCCACTATTCTCTGTCAACTTTAGTCTTTCCACTATAGCCTCCACTTTATTCCGTCCACTACAGTCTTTCCACTATAGTCTTTCCACTACAGTCTGTTTACTGTAGTCTTTCCACTTTAGTCTTTCCACTATAATCTCCACTTTATTCTGTCCACTAGAGTCTTTCCACTATAGTCTTTCCACTATAGTCTGTCCACTTTAGTCTTTCCACTTTAGTTTTTCCACTTTAGTCTGTCCACTTCAGTCTTTCCACGATAGTCTGTCCAGTTTAGTCTTTCCACTCTAGTCTTTCCACTATAGTCTCCACTTTATTCTGTCCACTACAGTCTTTCCACTATAGTCTTTCCACTAAAGTCTATCCACTTTAGTCTTTCCACTATTCTCTGTCCACTTTAGTCTTTCCACTATAGCCTCCACTTTATTCCGTCCACTACAGTCTTTCCACTATAGTCTTTCCACTACAGTCTGTTTACTGTAGTCTTTCCACTTTAGTCTTTCCACTATAATCTCCATTTTATTCTGTCCACTACAGTCTTTCCACTTTAATCTTTCCACTATAGTCTGTCCACTTTAGTCTTTCCACTATTCTCTGTCAACTTTAGTCTTTCCACTATAGTCTCCACTTTATTCTGTCCACTAGAGTCTTTCCACTATAGTCTTTCCACTATAGTCTGTCCACTTTAGTCTTTCCACTTTAGTTTTTCCACTTTAGTCTGTCCACTTCAGTCTTTCCGCGATAGTCTGTCCAGTTTAGTCTTTCCACTCTAGTCTTTCCACTATAGTCTGTCCACTTTAGTCTCTCCACTATTCTCTGTCAACTTTAGTCTTTCCACTATAGTCTCCACTTTATTCTGTCCACTAGAGTCTTTCCACTATAGTCTTTCCACTATAGTCTGTCCACTTTAGTCTTTCCACTTTAGTTTTTCCACTTTAGTCTGTCCACTTCAGTCTTTCCACGATAGTCTGTCCAGTTTAGTCTTTCCCCTCTAGTCTTTCCACTATAGTCTCCACTTAATTCTGTCCACTACAGTCTTTCCACTATAGTCTTTCCACTAAAGTCTATCCACTTTAGTCTTTCCACTATTCTCTGTCCACTTTAGTCTTTCCACTATAGCCTCCACTTTATTCCGTCCACTACAGTCTTTTCACTATAGTCTTTCCACTACAGTCTGTTTACTGTAGTCTTTCCACTTTAGTCTTTCCACTATAATCTCCATTTTATTCTGTCCACTACAGTCTTTCCACTTTAGTCTTTCCACTATTCTCTGTCAACTTTAGTCTTTCCATTTTAGTCTTTCCACTATAGTCTCCACTTTATTCTGTCCACTACAGTCTTTCCACTATAGTCTTTCCACTATAGTCTGTCCACTTTAGTCTTTCCACTATTCTCTGTCCACTTTAGTCTTTCCACTTTAGTCTTTCCACTATAGTCTCCACATTATTCTGTCCACTACAGTCTTTCCACTATAGTCTTTCCACTATAGTCTGTCCACTTTAGTCTTTCCACTTTAATCTTTCCACTTTAGTCTGTCCACTTTAGTCTTTCCACTATAGTCTGTCCACTTTAGTCTTTCCACTTTAGTCTTTCCACTTTATTCTGTCCACTTCAGTGTGTACACTTTAGTCTGTCCACTGAGTCTTTCCACTTCAGTCTTTCCACTATCGTCTGTCCACTTTAGTCTTCCCACTTTAGTCTTTCCACTATGGTCTCCACTTTATTCTGTCCACTACAGTCTTTCCACTTTAGTCTTTCCAATACTCTCTGTCCACTTTAGTCTTTCCACTTTAGTCTTTCCATTATAGTCTCCACTTTAATCTGTCCACTACAGTCTTTCCACTATAGTCTTTCCACTATAGTCTGTCCACTTTAGTCTTTCCACTATTCTCTGTCCACTTTAGTCTTTCCACTATGGTCTCCACTTTATTCTGTCCACTACAGTCTTTCCACTTTAGTCTTTCCAATACTCTCTGTCCACTTTAGTCTTTCCACTTTAGTCTTTCCATTATAGTATCCACTTTATTCTGTCCACTACAGTCTTTCCACTATAGTCTTTCCACTATAGTCTGTCCACTTTAGTCTTTCCACTATTCTCTGTCCACTTTAGTCTTTCCACTATAGTCTCCACTTTATTCTGTCCACTACAGTCTTTCCACTATAGTCTTTCCACTATAGTCTGTCCACATTAGTCTTTCCACTTTAGTTTTTCCACTTTAGTCTGTCCACTTTAGTCTTTCCACTATAGTCTATCCACTTTAGTTTTTCCACTTTAGTCTTTCCACTTTATTTTGTCCACTTCAGTGTGTACACTTTAGTCTGTCCACTTTAGTCTTTTCACTGTAGTCTGTCCACTTTAGTCTTTCCACTTTAGTCTTTCCACTTTATTCTGTCCACTTCAGTGTGTAAACTTTAGTCTGTCCACTGAGTCTTTCCACTTCAGTCTTTCCACTATAGTCTGTCC
Source organism: Branchinecta sandiegonensis (assembly GCA_030848855.1). Classification (NCBI taxonomy): domain Eukaryota; kingdom Metazoa; phylum Arthropoda; class Branchiopoda; order Anostraca; family Branchinectidae; genus Branchinecta; species Branchinecta sandiegonensis. The sequence continues at coordinate 157,301 of JAUPMV010000055.1, forward strand.
ACTTTAGTCTTTCCACTTTAGTCTTTCCACTATAGTCTCCACTTTATTCTGTCCACTACAGTCTTCCACTTTAGTCTTTCCAATACTCTCTGTCCACTTTAGTCATTCCACTTTAGTCTTTCCACTATAGTCTCCACTTTATTCTGTCCACTATAGTCTTTCCACTATAGTCTTTCCACTATAGTCTGTCCACTTTAGTCTTTCCACTTTAGTTTTTCCACTTTAGTCTGTCCACTTCAGTCTTTCCACTATAGTCTCCACTTTATTCTGTCCACTACAGTCTTTCCACTATAGTCTTTCCACTATAGTCTGTCCACTTTAGTCTTCCCACTATTCTCTGTCCACTTTAGTCTTTCCACTATAGTCTTTCCAATATAGTCTGTCCACTTTAGTCTTTCCACTTTAGTCTTTCCACCTTAGTCTGTCCACTTTAGTCTTTCCACTATCGTCTGTCCACTTTAGTCTTTCCACTATTCTCTGTCCACTTTAGTCTTTCCACTATAGTCTATCCACTTTAGTCTTTCCACTTTAGTCTTTCCACTTTATTCTGTCCACTTCAGTGTGTACTCTTTAGTCTGTCCACTGAGTCTTTCCACTTCAGTCTTTCCACTATAGTCTGTCCACTTTAGTCTTTCCACTTTAGTCTTTCCACTATAGTCTCAACTTTATTCTGTCCACCACAGTCTTTCCAATTTAGTCTTTACACTATTCTCTGTCCACTTTAGTCTTTCCACTATAGTCTCCACTTTATTCTGTCCACTACAGTCTTTCCACTATAGTCTTTCCACTATAGTCTGTCCACTTTAGTCTTTCCACTATTCTCTGTCAACTTTAGTATTTCCACTATAGTCTCCACTTTATTCTGTCCACTAGAGTCTTTCCACTATAGTCTGTCCAGTTTAGTCTTTCCACTCTAGTCTTTCCACTATAGTCTCCACTTCATTCTGTCCACTACAGTCTTTCCACTATAGTCTTTCCACTAAAGTCTATCCACTTTAGTCTTTCCACTATTCTCTGTCCACTTTAGTCTTTCCACTATAGCCTCCACTTTATTCCGTCCACTACAGTCTTTCCACTATAGTCTTTCCACTACAGTCTGTTTACTGTAGTCTTTCCACTTTAGTCTTTCCACTATAATCTTCATTTTATTCTGTCCACTACAGTCTTTCCACTTTAGTCTTTCCACTATTCTCTGTCAACTTTAGTCCTTCCATTTTAGTCTTTCCACTATAGTCTCCACTTTATTCTGTCCACTACAGTCTTTCCACTATAGTCTTTCCACTATAGTCAGTCCACTTTAGTCTTTCCACTATTCTCTGTCCACTTTAGTCTTTCCACTATAGTCTTTCCAATATAGTCTGTCCACTTTAGTCTTTCCACTTTAGTCTTTCCACCTTAGTCTGTCCACTTTAGTCTTTCCACTATAGTCTGTCCACTTTAGTCTTTCCACTATTCTCTGTCCACTTTAGTCTTTCCACTTTAGTCTTTCCACTATAGTCTCCACTTTATTCTGTCCACTACAGTCTTTCCACTATAGTCTTTCCACTATAGTCTGTCCACTTTAGTCTTTCCACTTTAATCTTTCCACTTTAGTCTGTCCACTTTAGTCTTTCCACTATAGTCTGTCCACTTTAGTCTTTCCACTTTAGTCTTTCCACTTTATTCTGTCCACTTCAGTGTGTACACTTTAGTCTGTCCACTGAGTCTTTCCACTTCAGTCTTTCCACTATAGTCTGTCCACTTTAGTCTTCCCACTTTAGTCTTTCCACTATGGTCTCCACTTTATTCTGTCCACTACAGTCTTTCCACTTTAGTCTTTCCAATACTCTCTGTCCACTTTAGTCTTTCCACTTTAGTCTTTCCATTATAGTCTCCACTTTAATCTGTCCACTACAGTCTTTCCACTATAGTCTTTCCACTATAGTCTGTCCACTTTAGTCTTTCCACTATTCTCTGTCCACTTTAGTCTTTCCACTATAGTGTCCACTTTATTCTGTCCACTACAGTCTTTCCACTATAGTCTTACCACTATAGTCTGTCCACTTTAGTCTTTCCACTTTCGTTTTTCCACTTTAGTCTTTCCACTATAGTCCGTCCACTTTAGTCTTTCCACTATTTTCTGTCCACTTTAGTATTTCCACTATAGTCTCCACTTTATTCTGTCCACTACAGTCTTTCCACTATAGTCTGTCCACTTTAGTCTTTCCACTTTAGTTTTTCCACTTTAGTCTGTCCACTTTAGTCTTTCCACTATAGTCTATCCACTTTAGTCTTTCCACTTTAGTCTTTCCACTATAGTCTCCACTTTATTCTGTCCACTACAGTCTTCCACTTTAGTCTTTCCAATACTCTCTGTCCACATTAGTCTTTCCACTTTAGTCTTTCCACTATAGTCTCCACTTTATTCTGTCCACTACAGTCTTTCCACTATAGTCTTTCCACTATAGTCTGTCCACTTTAGTCTTTCCACTTTAGTTTTTCCTATTTAGTCTGTCCACTTCAGTCTTTCCACTATAGTCTGTCCACTTTAGTCTTTCCACTTTAGTCTTTCCACTATAGTCTCCACTTTATTCTGTCCACTACAGTCTTTCCACTTTAGTCTTTCCAATACTCTCTGTCCACTTTAGTCTTTCCACTTTAGTCTTTCCATTATAGTCTCCACTTTATTCTGTCCACTACAGTCTTTCCACTATAGTCTTTCCACTATAGTCTGTCCACTTTAGTCTTTCCACTATTCTCTGTCCACTTTAGTCTTTCCACTATAGTCTCCACTTTATTCTGTCCACTACAGTCTTTCCACTATAGTCTTTCCACTATAGTCTGTCTACATTAGTCTTTCCACTTTAGTTTTTCCACTTTAGTCTGTCCACTTTAGTCTTTCCACTATAGTCTATCCACTTTAGTTTTTCCACTTTAGTCTTTCCACTTTATTTTGTCCACTTCAGTTTGTACACTTTAGTCTTTCCACTATAGTCTTTCCGCTATAGTCTGTCCACTTTAGTCTTTCCACTATTCTCTGTCCACTTTAGTCTTTCCACTATAGTGTCCACTTTATTCTGTCAACTACAGTCTTTCCACTATAGTCTTACCACTATAGTCTGTCCACTTTAGTCTTTCCACTTTCGTTTTTCCACTTTAGTCTTTCCACTTTCGTTTTTCCACTTTAGTCTTTCCACTATTTTCTGTTCACTTTAGTATTTCCACTATAGTCTCCACTTTATTCTGTCCACTACAGTCTTTCCACTATATTCTGTCCACTTTAGTCTTTCCACTTTAGTTTTTCCACTTTAGTCTGTCCACTTTAGTCTTTCCACTATAGTCTATCCACTTTAGTCTTTCCACTTTAGTCTTTCCACTTTATTCTTTCCACTTCAGTGTGTACACTTTAGTCTGTCCACTTTAGTCTTTCCACTATAGTCTGTCCACTTTAGTCTTTCCACTTTAGTCTTTCCACTTTATTCTGTCCACTTCAGTGTGTACACTTTAGTCTGTCCACTGAGTCTTTCCACTTCAGTCTTTCCACTATAGTCTGTCCACTTTAGTCTTTCCACTTTAGTCTTTCCACTATAGTCTCCACTTTATTCTGTCCACTACAGTCTTCCACTTTAGTCTTTCCAATACTCTCTGTCCACATTAGTCTTTCCACTTTAGTCTTTCCACTATAGTCTCCACTTTATTCTGTCCACTACAGTCTTTCCACTATAGTCTTTCCACTATAGTCTGTCCACTTTAGTCTTTCCACTTTAGTTTTTCCTATTTAGTCTGTCCACTTCAGTCTTTCCACTATAGTCTGTCCACTTTAGTCTTTCCACTTTAGTCTTTCCACTATAGTCTCCACTTTATTCTGTCCACTACAGTCTTCCACTTTAGTCTTTCCAATACTCTCTGTCCACATTAGTCTTTCCACTTTAGTCTTTCCACTATAGTCTCCACTTTATTCTGTCCACTACAGTCTTTCCACTATAGTCTTTCCACTATAGTCTGTCCACTTTAGTCTTTCCACTTTAGTTTTTCCTATTTAGTCTGTCCACTTCAGTCTTTCCACTATAGTCTGTCCAATTTAGTCTTTCCACTTTAGTCTTTCCACTATAGTCTCCACTTTATTCTTCCACTACAGTCTTTCCACTTTAGTCTTTCCAATACTCTCTGTCCACTTTAGTATTTCCACTTTAGTCTTTCCATTATAGTCTCCACTTTATTCTGTCCACTACAGTCTTTCCACTATAGTCTTTCCACTATAGTCTGTCCACTTTAGTCTTTCCACTATTCTCTGTCCACGTTAGTCTTTCCACTATAGTCTCCACTTTATTCTGTCCACTACAGTCTTTCCACTATAGTCTTTCCACTATAGTCTGTCCACATTAGTCTTTCCACTTTAGTCTTTCCACTTTAGTCTTTCCACTATAGTCTCCACTTTATTCTGTCCACTACAGTCTTCCACTTTAGTCTTTCCAATACTCTCTGTCCACTTTAGTCTTTCCACTTTAGTCTTTCCACTATAGTCTCCACTTTATTCTGTCCACTACAGTCTTTCCACTATAGTCTTACCACTATAGTCTGTCCACTTTAGTCTTTCCACTTTCGTTTTTCCACTTTAGTCTTTCCACTATAGTCCGTCCACTTTAGTCTTTCCACTATTTTCTGTCCACTTTAGTATTTCCACTATAGTCTCCACTTTATTCTGTCCACTACAGTCTTTCCACTATAGTCTGTCCACTTTAGTCTTTCCACTTTAGTTTTTCCACTTTAGTCTGTCCACTTTAGTCTTTCCACTATAGTCTATCCACTTTAGTCTTTCCACTTTAGTCTTTCCACTTTATTCTGTCCACTTCAGTGTGTACACGTTAGTCTGTCCACTTTAGTCTTTCCACTATAGTCTGTCCACTTTAGTCTTTCCACTTTAGTCTTTCCACTTTATTCTGTCCACTTCAGTGTGTACACTTTAGTCTGTCCACTGAGTCTTTCCACTTCAGTCTTTCCACTTTAGTCTTTCCACTATAGTCTCGACTTTATTCTGTCCACTACAGTCTTCCACTTTAGTCTTTCCAATACTCTCTGTCCACATTAGTCTTTCCACTTTAGTCTTTCCACTATAGTCTCCACTTTATTCTGTCCACTACAGTCTTTCCACTATAGTCTTTCCACTATAGTCTGTCCACTTTAGTCTTTCCACTTTAGTTTTTCCTATTTAGTCTGTCCACTTCAGTCTTTCCACTATAGTCTGTCCACTTTAGTCTTTCCACTTTAGTCTTTCCACTATAGTCTCCACTTTATTCTGTCCACTACAGTCTTTCCACTTTAGTCTTTCCAATACTCTCTGTCCACTTTAGTCTTTCCACTTTAGTCTTTCCATTATAGTCTCCACTTTATTCTGTCCACTACAGTCTTTCCACTATAGTCTTTCCACTATAGTCTGTCCACTTTAGTCTTTCCACTATTCTCTGTCCACTTTAGTCTTTCCACTATAGTCTCCACTTTATTCTGTCCACTACAGTCTTTCCACTATAGTCTTTCCACTATAGTCTGTCCACATTAGTCTTTCCACTTTAGTTTTTCCACTTTAGTCTGTCCACTTTAGTCTTTCCACTATAGTCTATCCACTTTAGTTTTTCCACTTTAGTCTTTCCACTTTATTTTGTCCACTTCAGTGTGTACACTTTAGTCTTTCCACTATAGTCTTTCCACTATAGTCTGTCCACTTTAGTCTTTCCACTATTATCTGTCCACTTTAGTCTTTCCACTATAGTGTCCACTTTATTCTGTCCACTACAGTCTTTCCACTATAGTCTTTCCACTATAGTCTGTCCACATTAGTCTTTCCAGTTTAGTTTTTCCACTTTAGTCTTTCCACTTTAGTCTTTCCACTATAGTCTATCCACTTTAGTCTTTCCACTTTAGTCTTTCCACTTTATTCTGTCCACTTCAGTGTGTACACTTTAGTCTGTCCACTGAGTCTTTCCACTTCAGTGTTTCCACTATCGTCTGTCCACTTTAGTCTTCCCACTTTAGTCTTTCCACTATGGTCTCCACTTTATTCTGTCCACTACAGTCTTTCCACTTTAGTCTTTCCAATACTCTCTGTCCACTTTAGTCTTTCCACTTTAGTCTTTCCATTATAGTCTCCACTTTAATCTGTCCACTACAGTCTTTCCACTATAGTCTTTCCACTATAGTCTGTCCACTTTAGTCTTTCCACTATTCTCTGTCCACTTTAGTCTTTCCACTATAGTGTCCACTTTATTCTGTCCACTACAGTCTTTCCACTATAGTCTTACCACTATAGTCTGTCCACTTTAGTCTTTCCACTTTCGTTTTTCCACTTTAGTCTTTCCACTATAGTCCGTCCACTTTAGTCTTTCCACTATTTTCTGTCCACTTTAGTATTTCCACTATAGTCTCCACTTTATTCTGTCCACTACAGTCTTTCCACTATAGTCTGTCCACTTTAGTCTTTCCACTTTAGTTATTCCACTTTAGTCTGTCCACTTTAGTCTTTCCACTATAGTCTATCCACTTTAGTCTTTCCACTTTAGTCTTTCCACTTTATTCTGTCCACTTCAGTGTGTACACTTTAGTCTGTCCACTTTAGTCTTTCCACTATAGTCTGTCCACTTTAGTCTTTCCACTTTAGTCTTTCCACTTTATTCTGTCCACTTCAGTGTGTACACTTTAGTCTGTCCACTGAGTCTTTCCACTTCAGTCTTTCCACTATAGTCTGTCCACTTTAGTCTTTCCACTTTAGTCTTTCCACTATAGTCTCCACTTTATTCTGTCCACTACAGTCTTCCACTTTAGTCTTTCCAATACTCTCTGTCCACATTAGTTTTTCCACTTTAGTCTTTCCACTGTAGTCTCCACTTTATTCTGTCCACTACAGTCTTTCCACTATAGTCTTTCCACTATAGTCTGTCCACTTTAGTCTTTCCACTTTAGTTTTTCCACTTTAGTCTGTCCACTTCAGTCTTTCCACGATAGTCTGTCCAGTTTAGTCTTTCCACTCTAGTCTTTCCACTATAGTCTCCACTTTATTCTGTCCACTACAGTCTTTCCACTATAGTCTTTCCACTAAAGTCTATCCACTTTAGTCTTTCCACTATTCTCTGTCCACTTTAGTCTTTCCACTATAGCCTCTACTTTATTCCGTCCACTACAGTCTTTCCACTATAGTCTTTCCACTACAGTCTGTTTACTGTAGTCTTTCCACTTTAGTCTTTCCACTATAATCTCCATTTTATTCTGTCCACTACAGTCTTTCCACTTTAGTCTTTCCACTATAGTCTGTCCACTTTAGTCTTTCCACTATTCTCTGTCAACTTTAGTTTTTCCACTATAGTCTCCACTTTATTCTGTCCACTAGAGTCTTTCCACTATAGTCTTTCCACTATAGTCTGTCCACTTTAGTCTTTCCACTTTAGTTTTTCCACTTTAGTCTGTCCACTTCAGTCTTTCCACGATAGTCTGTCCAGTTTAGTCTTTCCACTCTAGTCTTTCCACTATAGTCTCCACTTTATTCTGTCCACTACAGTCTTTCCACTATAGTCTTTCCACTAAAGTCTATCCACTTTAGTCTTTCCACTATTTTCTGTCCACTTTAGTCTTTCCACTATAGCCTCCACTTTATTCCGTCCACTACAGTCTTTCCACTACAGTCTGTTTACTGTAGTCTTTCCACTTTAGTCTTTCCACTATAATCTCCATTTTATTCTGTCCACTACAGTCTTTCCACTTTAGTCTTTCCACTATTGTCTGTCCACTTTAGTCACTCCACTATTCTCTGTCAACTTTAGTCTTTCCACTATAGTCTCCACTTTATTCTGTCCACTAGAGTCTTTCCACTATAGTCTTTCCACTATAGTCTGTCCACTTTAGTCTTTCCACTTTAGTTTTTCCACTTTAGTCTGTCCACTTCAGTCTTTCCACGATAGTCTGTCCAGTTTAGTCTTTCCCCTCTAGTCTTTCCACTATAGTCTCCACTTAATTCTGTCCACTAAAGTCTTTCCACTATAGTCTTTCCACTAAAGTCTATCCACTTTAGTCTTTCCACTATTCTCTGTCCACTTTAGTCTTTCCACTATAGCCTCCACTTTATTCCGTCCACTACAGTCTTTCCACTATAGTCTTTCCACTACAGTCTGTTTACTGTAGTCTTTCCACTTTAGTCTTTCCACTATAATCTCCATTTTATTCTGTCCACTACAGTCTTTCCACTTTAGTCTTTCCACTATTCTCTGTCAACTTTAGTCTTTCCATTTTAGTCTTTCCACTATAGTCTCCACTTTATTCTGTCCACTACAGTCTTTCCACTATAGTCTTTCCACTATAGTCTGTCCACTTTAGTCTTTCCACTATTCTCTGTCCACTTTAGTCTTTCCACTTTAGTCTTTCCACTATAGTCTCCACATTATTCTGTCCACTACAGTCTTTCCACTATAGTCTTTCCACTATAGTCTGTCCACTTTAGTCTTTCCACTTTAATCTTTCCACTTTAGTCTGTCCACTTTAGTCTTTCCACTATAGTCTGTCCACTTTAGTCTTTCCACTTTAGTCTTTCCACTTTATTCTGTCCACTTCAGTGTGTACACTTTAGTCTGTCCACTGAGTCTTTCCACTTCAGTCTTTCCACTATCGTCTGTCCACTTTAGTCTTCCCACTTTAGTCTTTCCACTATGGTCTCCACTTTATTCTGTCCACTACAGTCTTTCCACTTTAGTCTTTCCAATACTCTCTGTCCACTTTAGTCTTTCCACTTTAGTCTTTCCATTATAGTCTCCACTTTAATCTGTCCACTACAGTCTTTCCACTATAGTCTTTCCACTATAGTCTGTCCACTTTAGTCTTTCCACTATTCTCTGTCCACTTTAGTCTTTCCACTATGGTCTCCACTTTATTCTGTCCACTACAGTCTTTCCACTTTAGTCTTTCCAATACTCTCTGTCCACTTTAGTCTTTCCACTTTAGTCTTTCCATTATAGTCTCCACTTTATTCTGTCCACTACAGTCTTTCCACTATAGTCTTTCCACTATAGTCTGTCCACTTTAGTCTTTCCACTATTCTCTGTCCACTTTAGTCTTTCCACTATAGTCTCCACTTTATTCTGTCCACTACAGTCTTTCCACTATAGTCTTTCCACTATAGTCTGTCCACATTAGTCTTTCCACTTTAGTTTTTCCACTTTAGTCTGTCCACTTTAGTCTTTCCACTATAGTCTATCCACTTTAGTTTTTCCACTTTAGTCTTTCCACTTTATTTTGTCCACTTCAGTGTGTACACTTTAGTCTGTCCACTTTAGTCTTTTCACTATAGTCTGTCCACTTTAGTCTTTCCACTTTAGTCTTTCCACTTTATTCTGTCCACTTCAGTGTGTAAACTTTAGTCTGTCCACTGAGTCTTTCCACTTCAGTCTTTCCACTATAGTCTGTCCACTTTAGTCTTTCCACTTTAGTCTTTCCACTATAGTCTCCACTTTATTCTGTCCACTACAGTCTTCCACTTTAGTCTTTCCAATACTCTCTGTCCACTTTAGTCATTCCACTTTAGTCTTTCCACTATAGTCTCCACTTTATTCTGTCCACTATAGTCTTTCCACTATAGTCTTTCCACTATAGTCTGTCCACTTTAGTCTTTCCACTTTAGTTTTTCCACTTTAGTCTGTCCACTTCAGTCTTTCCACTATAGTCTCCACTTTATTCTGTCCACTACAGTCTTTCCACTATAGTCTTTCCACTATAGTCTGTCCACTTTAGTCTTCCCACTATTCTCTGTCCACTTTAGTCTTTCCACTATAGTCTTTCCAATATAGTCTGTCCACTTTAGTCTTTCCACTTTAGTCTTTCCACCTTAGTCTGTCCACTTTAGTCTTTCCACTATCGTCTGTCAACTTTAGTCTTTCCACTATTCTCTGTCCACTTTAGTCTTTCCACTATAGTCTATCCACTTTAGTCTTTCCACTTTAGTCTTTCCACTTTATTCTGTCCACTTCAGTGTGTACACTTTAGTCTGTCCACTGAGTCTTTCCACTTCAGTCTTTCCACTATAGTCTGTCCACTTTAGTCTTTCCACTTTAGTCTTTCCACTATAGTCTCAACTTTATTCTGTCCACCACAGTCTTTCCAATTTAGTCTTTACACTATTCTCTGTCCACTTTAGTCTTTCCACTATAGTCTCCACTTTATTCTGTCCACTACAGTCTTTCCACTATAGTCTTTCCACTATAGTCTGTCCACTTTAGTCTTTCCACTATTCTCTGTCAACTTTAGTATTTCCACTATAGTCTCCACTTTATTCTGTCCACTAGAGTCTTTCCACTATAGTCTGTCCAGTTTAGTCTTTCCACTCTAGTCTTTCCACTATAGTCTCCACTTTATTCTGTCCACTACAGTCTTTCCACTATAGTCTTTCCACTAAAGTCTATCCACTTTAGTCTTTCCACTATTCTCTGTCCACTTTAGTCTTTCCACTATAGCCTCCACTTTATTCCGTCCACTACAGTCTTTCCACTATAGTCTTTCCACTACAGTCTGTTTACTGTAGTCTTTCCACTTTAGTCTTTCCACTATAATCTTCATTTTATTCTGTCCACTACAGTCTTTCCACTTTAGTCTTTCCACTATTCTCTGTCAACTTTAGTCCTTCCATTTTAGTCTTTCCACTATAGTCTCCACTTTATTCTGTCCACTACAGTCTTTCCACTATAGTCTTTCCACTATAGTCAGTCCACTTTAGTCTTTCCACTATTCTCTGTCCACTTTAGTCTTTCCACTATAGTCTTTCCAATATAGTCTGTCCACTTTAGTCTTTCCACTTTAGTCTTTCCACCTTAGTCTGTCCACTTTAGTCTTTCCACTATAGTCTGTCCACTTTAGTCTTTCCACTATTCTCTGTCCACTTTAGTCTTTCCACTTTAGTCTTTCCACTATAGTCTCCACTTTATTCTGTCCACTACAGTCTTTCCACTATAGTCTTTCCACTATAGTCTGTCCACTTTAGTCTTTCCACTTTAATCTTTCCACTTTAGTCTGTCCACTTTAGTCTTTCCACTATAGTCTGTCCACTTTAGTCTTTCCACTTTAGTCTTTCCACTTTATTCTGTCCACTTCAGTGTGTACACTTTAGTCTGTCCACTGAGTCTTTCCACTTCAGTCTTTCCACTATAGTCTGTCCACTTTAGTCTTCCCACTTTAGTCTTTCCACTATGGTCTCCACTTTATTCTGTCCACTACAGTCTTTCCACTTTAGTCTTTCCAATACTCTCTGTCCACTTTAGTCTTTCCACTTTAGTCTTTCCATTATTGTCTCCACTTTAATCTGTCCACTACAGTCTTTCCACTATAGTCTTTCCACTATAGTCTGTCCACTTTAGTCTTTCCACTATTCTCTGTCCACTTTAGTCTTTCCAATATAGTGTCCACTTTATTCTGTCCACTACAGTCTTTCCACTATAGTCTTACCACTATAGTCCGTCCACTTTAGTCTTTCCACTTTCGTTTTTCCACTTTAGTCTTTCCACTATAGTCCGTCCACTTTAGTCTTTCCACTATTTTCTGTCCACTTTAGTATTTCCACTATAGTCTCCACTTTATTCTGTCCACTACAGTCTTTCCACTATAGTCTGTCCACTTTAGTCTTTCCACTTTAGTTTTTCCACTTTAGTCTGTCCACTTTAGTCTTTCCACTATAGTCTATCCACTTTAGTCTTTCCACTTTAGTCTTTCCACTATAGTCTCCACTTTATTCTGTCCACTACAGTCTTCCACTTTAGTCTTTCCAATACTCTCTGTCCACATTAGTCTTTCCACTTTAGTCTTTCCACTATAGTCTCCACTTTATTCTGTCCACTACAGTCTTTCCACTATAGTCTTTCCACTATAGTCTGTCCACTTTAGTCTTTCCACTTTAGTTTTTCCTATTTAGTCTGTCCACTTCAGTCTTTCCACTATAGTCTGTCCACTTTAGTCTTTCCACTTTAGTTTTTCCTATTTAGTCTGTCCACTTCAGTCTTTCCACTATAGTCTGTCCACTTTAGTCTTTCCACTTTAGTCTTTCCACTATAGTCACCACTTTATTCTGTCCACTACAGTCTTTCCACTATAGTCTTTCCACTACAGTCTGTTTACTGTAGTCTTTCCACTTTAGTCTTTCCACTATAATCTTCATTTTATTCTGTCCACTACAGTCTTTCCACTTTAGTCTTTCCACTATTCTCTGTCAACTTTAGTCCTTCCATTTTAGTCTTTCCACTATAGTCTCCACTTTATTCTGTCCACTACAGTCTTTCCACTATAGTCTTTCCACTATAGTCTGTCCACTTTAGTCTTTCCACTATTCTCTGTCCACTTTAGTCTTCCCACTTTAGTCTTTCCACTATGGTCTCCACTTTATTCTGTCCACTACAGTCTTTCCACTTTAGTCTTTCCAATACTCTCTGTCCACTTTAGTCTTTCCACTTTAGTCTTTCCATTATAGTCTCCACTTTAATCTGTCCACTACAGTCTTTCCACTATAGTCTTTCCACTATAGTCTGTCCACTTTAGTCTTTCCACTATTCTCTGTCCACTTTAGTCTTTCCACTATAGTGTCCACTTTATTCTGTCCACTACAGTCTTTCCACTATAGTCTTACCACTATAGTCTGTCCACTTTAGTCTTTCCACTTTCGTTTTTCCACTTTAGTCTTTCCACTATAGTCCGTCCACTTTAGTCTTTCCACTATTTTCTGTCCACTTTAGTATTTCCACTATAGTCTCCACTTTATTCTGTCCACTACAGTCTTTCCACTATAGTCTGTCCACTTTAGTCTTTCCACTTTAGTTTTTCCACTTTAGTCTGTCCACTTTAGTCTTTCCACTATAGTCTATCCACTTTAGTCTTTCCACTTTAGTCTTTCCACTATAGTCTCCACTTTATTCTGTCCACTACAGTCTTCCACTTTAGTCTTTCCAATACTCTCTGTCCACATTAGTCTTTCCACTTTAGTCTTTCCACTATAGTCTCCACTTTATTCTGTCCACTACAGTCTTTCCACTATAGTCTTTCCACTATAGTCTGTCCACTTTAGTCTTTCCACTTTAGTTTTTCCTATTTAGTCTGTCCACTTCAGTCTTTCCACTATAGTCTGTCCACTTTAGTCTTTCCACTTTAGTCTTTCCACTATAGTCTCCACTTTATTCTGTCCACTACAGTCTTTCCACTTTAGTCTTTCCAATACTCTCTGTCCACTTTAGTCTTTCCACTTTAGTCTTTCCATTATAGTCTCCACTTTATTCTGTCCACTACAGTCTTTCCACTATAGTCTTTCCACTATAGTCTGTCCACTTTAGTCTTTCCACTATTCTCTGTCCACTTTAGTCTTTCCACTGTAGTCTCCACTTTATTCTGTCCACTACAGTCTTTCCACTATAGTCTTTCCACTATAGTCTGTCTACATTAGTCTTTCCACTTTAGTTTTTCCACTTTAGTCTGTCCACTTTAGTCTTTCCACTATAGTCTATCCACTTTAGTTTTTCCACTTTAGTCTTTCCACTTTATTTTGTCCACTTCAGTTTGTACACTTTAGTCTTTCCACTATAGTCTTTCCACTATAGTCTGTCCACTTTAGTCTTTCCACTATTCTCTGTCCACTTTAGTCTTTCCACTATAGTGTCCACTTTATTCTGTCAACTACAGTCTTTCCACTATAGTCTTACCACTATAGTCTGTCCACTTTAGTCTTTCCACTTTCGTTTTTCCACTTTAGTCTTTCCACTTTCGTTTTTCCACTTTAGTCTTTCCACTATTTTCTGTTCACTTTAGTATTTCCACTATAGTCTCCACTTTATTCTGTCCACTACAGTCTTTCCACTATAGTCTGTCCACTTTAGTCTTTCCACTTTAGTTTTTCCACTTTAGTCTGTCCACTTTAGTCTTTCCACTATAGTCTATCCACTTTAGTCTTTCCACTTTAGTCTTTCCACTTTATTCTGTCCACTTCAGTGTGTACACTTTAGTCTGTCCACTTTAGTCTTTCCACTATAGTCTGTCCACTTTAGTCTTTCCACTTTAGTCTTTCCACTTTATTCTGTCCACTTCAGTGTGTACACTTTAGTCTGTCCACTGAGTCTTTCCACTTCAGTCTTTCCACTATAGTCTGTCCACTTTAGTCTTTCCACTTTAGTCTTTCCACTATAGTCTCCACTTTATTCTGTCCACTACAGTCTTCCACTTTAGTCTTTCCAATACTCTCTGTCCACATTAGTCTTTCCACTTTAGTCTTTCCACTATAGTCTCCACTTTATTCTGTCCACTACAGTCTTTCCACTATAGTCTTTCCACTATAGTCTGTCCACTTTAGTCTTTCCACTTTAGTTTTTCCTATTTAGTCTGTCCACTTCAGTCTTTCCACTACAGTCTGTCCACTTTAGTCTTTCCACTTTAGTCTTTCCACTATAGTCTCCACTTTATTCTGTCCACTACAGTCTTCCACTTTAGTCTTTCCAATACTCTCTGTCCACATTAGTCTTTCCACTTTAGTCTTTCCACTATAGTCTCCACTTTATTCTGTCCACTACAGTCTTTCCACTATAGTCTTTCCACTATAGTCTGTCCACTTTAGTCTTTCCACTTTAGTTTTTCCTATTTAGTCTGTCCACTTCAGTCTTTCCACTATAGTCTGTCCACTTTAGTCTTTCCACTTTAGTCTTTCCACTATAGTCTCCACTTTATTCTTCCACTACAGTCTTTCCACTTTAGTCTTTCCAATACTCTCTGTCCACTTTAGTCTTTCCACTTTAGTCTTTCCATTATAGTCTCCACTTTACTCTGTCCACTACAGTCTTTCCACTATAGTCTTTCCACTATAGTCTGTCCACTTTAGTCTTTCCACTATTCTCTGTCCACATTAGTCTTTCCACTATAGTCTCCACTTTATTCTGTCCACTACAGTCTTTCCACTATAGTCTTTCCACTATAGTCTGTCCACATTAGTCTTTCCACTTTAGTCTTTCCACTTTAGTCTTTCCACTATAGTCTCCACTTTATTCTGTCCACTACAGTCTTCCACTTTAGTCTTTCCAATACTCTCTGTCCACTTTAGTCTTTCCACTTTAGTCTTTCCACTATAGTCTCCACTTTATTCTGTCCACTACAGTCTTTCCACTATAGTCTTACCACTATAGTCTGTCCACTTTAGTCTTTCCACTTTCGTTTTTCCACTTTAGTCTTTCCACTATAGTCCGTCCACTTTAGTCTTTCCACTATTTTCTGTCCACTTTAGTTTTTCCACTTTAGTCTGTCCACTTTAGTCTTTCCACTATAGTCTATCCACTTTAGTCTTTCCACTTTAGTCTTTCCACTTTATTCTGTCCACTTCAGTGTGTACACTTTAGTCTGTCCACTTTAGTCTTTCCACTTTAGTCTTTCCACTTTATTCTGTCCACTTCAGTGTGTACACTTTAGTCTGTCCACTGAGTCTTTCCACTTCAGTCTTTCCACTTTAGTCTTTCCACTATAGTCTCCACTTTATTCTGTCCACTACAGTCTTCCACTTTAGTCTTTCCAATACTCTCTGTCCACATTAGTCTTTCCACTTTAGTCTTTCCACTATAGTCTCCACTTTATTCTGTCCACTACAGTCTTTCCACTATAGTCTTTCCACTATAGTCTGTCCACTTTAGTCTTTCCACTTTAGTTTTTCCTATTTAGTCTGTCCACTTCAGTCTTTCCACTATAGTCTGTCCACTTTAGTCTTTCCACTATAGTCTCCACTTTATTCTGTCCACTACAGTCTTTCCACTTTAGTCTTTCCAATACTCTCTGTCCACTTTAGTCTTTCCACTTTAGTCTTTCCATTATAGTCTCCACTTTATTCTGTCCACTACAGTCTTTCCACTATAGTCTTTCCACTATAGTCTGTCCACTTAAGTCTTTCCACTATTCTCTGTCCACTTTAGTCTTTCCACTATAGTCTCCACTTTATTCTGTCCACTACAGTCTTTCCACTATAGTCTTTCCACTATAGTCTGTCCACATTAGTCTTTCCACTTTAGTTTTTCCACTTTAGTCTGTCCACTTTAGTCTTTCCACTATAGTCTATCCACTTTAGTTTTTCCACTTTAGTCTTTCCACTTTATTTTGTCCACTTCAGTGTGTACACTTTAGTCTTTCCACTATAGTCTTTCCACTATAGTCTGTCCACTTTAGTCTTTCCACTATTCTCTGTCCACTTTAGTCTTTCCACTATTGTGTCCACTTTATTCTGTCCACTACAGTCTTTCCACTATAGTCTTTCCACTATAGTCTGTCCACATTAGTCTTTCCAGTTTAGTTTTTCCACTTTAGTCTGTCCACTTTAGTCTTTCCACTATAGTCTATCCACTTTAGTCTTTCCACTTTAGTCTTTCCACTTTATTCTGTCCACTTCAGTGTGTACACTTTAGTCTGTCCACTTTAGTCTTTCCACTATAGTCTGTCCACTTTAGTCTTTCCACTTTAGTCTTTCCACTTTATTCTGTCCACTTCAGTGTGTACACTTTAGTCTGTCCACTGAGTCTTTCCACTTCAGTCTTTCCACTTTAGTCTTTCCACTATAGTCTCCACTTTATTCTGTCCACTACAGTCTTCCACTTTAGTCTTTCCAATACTCTCTGTCCACATTAGTCTTTCCACTTTAGTCTTTCCACTATAGTCTCCACTATATTCTGTCCACTACAGTCTTTCCACTATAGTCTTTCCACTATAGTCTGTCCACTTTAGTCTTTCCACTTTAGTTTTTCCTATTTAGTCTGTCCACTTCAGTCTTTCCACTATAGTCTGTCCACTTTAGTCTTTCCACTTTAGTCTTTCCACTATAGTCTCCACTTTATTCTGTCCACTACAGTCTTTCCACTTTAGTCTTTCCAATACTCTCTGTCCACTTTAGTCTTTCCACTTTAGTCTTTCCATTATAGTCTCCACTTTATTCTGTCCACTACAGTCTTTCCACTATAGTCTTTCCACTATAGTCTGTCCACTTTAGTCTTTCCACTATTCTCTGTCCACTTTAGTCTTTCCACTATAGTCTCCACTTTATTCTGTCCACTACAGTCTTTCCACTATAGTCTTTCCACTATAGTCTTTCCACTATAGTCTTTCCACTATAGTCTGTCCACTTTAGTCTCTCCACTTTAGTTTTTCCTATTTAGTCTGTCCACTTCGGTCTTTCCACTATAGTCTGTCCACTTTAGTCTTTCCACTTTAGTCTTTCCACTATAGTCTCTACTTTATTCTGTCCACTACAGTCTTCCACTTTAGTCTTTCCAATACTCTCTGTCCACATTAGTCTTTCCACTTTAGTCTTTCCACGATAGTCTCCACTTTATTCTGTCCACTACAGTCTTTCCACTATAGTCTTTCCACTATAGTCTGTCCACTTTAGTCTTTCCACTTTAGTTTTTCCTATTTAGTCTGTCCACTTCAGTCTTTCCACTATAGTCTGTCCACTTTAGTCTTTCCACTTTAGTCTTTCCACTATAGTCTCCACTTTATTCTGTCCACTACAGTCTTTCCACTTTAGTCTTTCCAATACTCTCTGTCCACTTTAGTCTTTCCACTTTAGTCTTTCCATTATTGTCTCGACTTTATTCTGTCCACTACAGTCTTTCCACTATAGTCTTTCCACTATAGTCTGTCCACTTTAGTCTTTCCACTATTCTCTGTCCACGTTAGTCTTTCCACTATAGTCTCCACTTTATTCTGTCCACTACAGTCTTTCCACTATAGTCTTTCCACTATAGTCTGTCCACATTAGTCTTTCCACTTTAGTCTTTCCACTTTAGTCTTTCCACTATAGTCTCCACTTTATTCTGTCCACTACAGTCTTCCACTTTAGTCTTTCCAATACTCTCTGTCCACTTTAGTCTTTCCACTTTAGTCTTTCCACTATAGTCTCCACTTTATTCTGTCCACTACAGTCTTTCCACTATAGTCTTTCCACTATAGTCTGTCCACTTTAGTCTTTCCACTTTAGTTTTTCCACTTTAGTCTGTCCACTTCAGTCTTTCCACTATAGTCTCCACTTTATTCTGTCCACTACAGTCTTTCCACTATAGTCTTTCCACTATAGTCTGTCCACTTTAGTCTTCCCACTATTCTCTGTCCACTTTAGTCTTTCCACTATAGTCTTTCCAATATAGTCTGTCCACTTTAGTCTTTCCACTTTAGTCTTTCCACCTTAGTCTGTCCACTTTAGTCTTTCCACTATCGTCTGTCCACTTTAGTCTTTCCACTATTCTCTGTCCACTTTAGTCTTTCCACTTTAGTCTTTCCACTATAGTCTCCACTTTATTCTGTCCACTACAGTCTTTCCACTAAAGTCTTTCCACTATAGTCTGTCCACTTTAGTCTTTCCACTTTAATCTTTTCTCTTTAGTCTGTCCACTTTAGTCTTTCCACTATAGTCTGTCCACTTTAGTCTTTCCACTTTTGTCTTTCCACTATAGTCTCCACTTTATTCTGTCCACTACAGTCTTTCCACTTTAGTCTTTCCAATACTCTCTGTCCACTTTAGTCTTTCCACTTTAGTCTTTCCATTATAGTCTCCACTTTAATCTGTCCATTACAGTCTTTCCACTATAGTCTTACCACTATAGTCTGTCCACTTTAGTCTTTCCACTTTAGTTTTTCCACTTTAGTCTTTCCACTATAGTCCGTCCAATTTAGTCTTTCCAATATTCTCTGTCCACTTTAGTCTTTCCACTATAGTCTCCACTTTATTCTGTCCACTACAGTCTTTCCACTTTAGTCTTTCCAATACTCTCTGTCCACTTTAGTCTTTCCACTTTAGTCTTTCCATTATAGTCTCCACTTTATTCTGTCCACTACAGTCTTTCCACTATAGTCTTTCCACTATAGTCTGTCCACTTTAGTCTTTCCACTATTCTCTGTCCACTTTAGTCTTTCCACTATAGTCTCCACTTTATTCTGTCCACTACAGTCTTTCCACTATAGTCTTTCCACTATAGTCTGTCCACATTAGTCTTTCCAGTTTAGTTTTTCCACTTTAGTCTGTCCACTTTAGTCTTTCCACTATAGTCTATCCACTCTAGTTTTTCCACTTTAGTCTTTCCACTTTATTTTGTCCACTTCAGTGTGTACACTTTAGTCTGTCCACTTTAGTCTTTTAACTATAGTCTGTCCACTTTAGTCTTTCCACTTTAGTCTTTCCACTTTATTCTGTCCACTTCAGTGTGTAAACGTTAGTCTGTCCACTGAGTCTTTCCACTTCAGTCTTTCCACTATAGTCTGTCCACTTTAGTCTTTCCACTTTAGTCTTTCCACTATAGTCTCCACTTTATTCTGTCCACTACAGTCTTCCACTTTAGTCTTTCCAATACTCTCTGTCCACTTTAGTCTTTCCACTTTAGTCTTTCCACTATAGTCTCCACTTTATTCTGTCCACTACAGTCTTTCCACTATAGTCTTTCCACTTTAGTCTGTCCACTTTAGTCTTTCCACTTTAGTTTTTCCACTTTAGTCTGTCCACTTCAGTCTTTCCACTATAGTCTCCACTTTATTCTGTCCACTACAGTCTTTCCACTATAGTCTTTCCAATATAGTCTGTCCACTTTAGTCTTTCCACTTTAGTCTTTCCACCTTAGTCTGTCCACTTTAGTCTTTCCACTATCGTCTGTCCACTTTAGTCTTTCCACTATTCTCTGTCCACTTAAGTCTTTCCACTTTAGTCTTTCCACTATAGTCTCCACTTTATTCTGTCCACTACAGTCTTTCCACTAATGTCTTTCCACTATAGTCTGTCCACTTTAGTCTTTCCACTTTAATCTTTTCTCTTTAGTCTGTCCACTTTAGTCTTTCCACTTTAGTCTTTCCACTTTATTCTGTCCACTTCAGTGTGTACACTTTAGTCTGTCCACTGAGTCTTTCCACTTCAGTCTTTCCACTTTAGTCTTTCCTCTATAGTCTCCACTTTATTCTGTCCACTATAGTCTTCCACTTTAGTCTTTCCAATACTCTCTGTCCACATTAGTCTTTCAACTTTAGTCTTTCCACTATAGTCTCCACTTTATTCTGTCCACTACAGTCTTTCCACTATAGTCTTTCCACTATAGTCTGTCCACTTTAGTCTTTCCACTTTAGTTTTTCCTATTTAGTCTGTCCACTTCAGTCTTTCCACTATAGTCTGTCCACTTTAGTCTTTCCACTTTAGTCTTTCCACTATAGTCTCCACTTTATTCTGTCCACTACAGTCTTTCCACTTTAGTCTTTCCAATACTCTCTGTCCACTTTAGTCTTTCCACTTTAGTCTTTCCATTATAGTCTCCACTTTATTCTGTCCACTACAGTCTTTCCACTATAGTCTTTCCACTATAGTCTGTCCACTTTAGTCTTTCCACTATTCTCTGTCCACTTTAGTCTTTCCACTATAGTCTCCACTTTATTCTGTCCACTACAGTCTTTCCACTATAGTCTTTCCACTATAGTCTGTCCACATTAGTCTTTCCACTTTAGTTTTTCCACTTTAGTCTGTCCACTTTAGTCTTTCCACTATAGTCTATCCACTTTAGTTTTTCCACTTTAGTCTTTCCACTTTATTTTGTCCACTTCAGTGTGTACACTTTAGTCTTTCCACTATAGTCTTTCCACTATAGTCTGTCCACTTTAGTCTTTCCACTATTCTCTGTCCACTTTAGTCTTTCCACTATAGTGTCCACTTTATTCTGTCCACTACAGTCTTTCCACTATAGTCTTACCACTATAGTCTGTCAGCTTTAGTCTTTCCACTTTCGTTTTTCCACTTTAGTCTTTCCACTATAGTCCGTCCACTTTAGTCTTTCCACTATTTTCTGTCCACTTTAGTATTTCCACTATAGTCTCCACTTTATTCTGTCCACTACAGTCTTTCCACTATAGTCTGTCCACTTTAGTCTTTCCACTTTAGTCTTTCCACTTTATTCTGTCCACTTCAGTGTGTACACTTTAGTCTGTCCACTTTAGTCTTTCCACTACAGTCTGTCCACTTTAGTCTTTCCACTTTAGTCTTTCCACTACAGTCTGTCCACTTTAGTCTTTCCACTTAAGTCTTTCCACTTTTTTCTGTCCACTTCAGTGTGTACACTTTAGTCTGTCCACTGAGTCTTTCCACTTCAGTCTTTCCAATATAGTCTGTCCACTATAGTCTCCACTTTATTCTGTCCACTACAGTCTTTCCACTATAGTCTTTCCACTATAGTCTGTCCACTTTAGTCTTTCCACTTTAGTTTTTCCTATTTAGTCTGTCCACTTCAGTCTTTCCACTATAGTCTGTCCACTTTAGTCTTTCCACTTTAGTCTTTCCACTATAGTCTCCACTTTATTCTGTCCACTACAGTCTTCCACTTTAGTCTTTCCAATAATCTCTGTCCACATTAGTCTTTCCACTTTAGTCTTTCCACTATAGTCTCCACTTTATTCTGTCCACTACAGTCTTTCCACTATAGTCTTTCCACTATAGTCTGTCCACTTTAGTCTTTCCACTTTAGTTTTTCCTATTTAGTCTGTCCACTTCAGTCTTTCCACTATAGTCTGTCCACTTTAGTCTTTCCACTTTAGTCTTTCCACTATAGTCTCCACTTTATTCTGTCCACTACAGTCTTTCCACTTTAGTCTTTCCAATACTCTCTGTCCACTTTAGTCTTTCCACTTTAGTCTTTCCATTATAGTCTCCACTTTATTCTGTCCACTACAGTCTTTCCACTATAGTCTTTCCACTATAGTCTGTCCACTTTAGTCTTTCCACTTTAATCTTTTCTCTTTAGTCTGTCCACTTTAGTCTTTCCACTTTAGTCTTTCCACTTTATTCTGTCCACTTCAGTGTGTACACTTTAGTCTGTCCACTGAGTCTTTCCACTTCAGTCTTTCCACTTTAGTCTTTCCACTATAGTCTCCACTTTATTCTGTCCACTATAGTCTTCCACTTTAGTCTTTCCAATACTCTCTGTCCACATTAGTCTTTCCACTTTAGTCTTTCCACTATAGTCTCCACTTTATTCTGTCCACTACAGTATTTCCACTATAGTCTTTCCACTATAGTCTGTCCACTTTAGTCTTTCCACTTTAGTTTTTCCTATTTAGTCTGTCCACTTCAGTCTTTCCACTATAGTCTGTCCACTTTAGTCTTTCCACTTTAGTCTTTCCACTATAGTCTCCACTTTATTCTGTCCACTACAGTCTTTCCACTTTAGTCTTTCCAATACTCTCTGTCCACTTTAGTCTTTCCACTTTAGTCTTTCCATTATAGTCTCCACTTTATTCTGTCCACTACAGTCTTTCCACTATAGTCTTTCCACTATAGTCTGTCCACTTTAGTCTTTCCACTATTCTCTGTCCACTTTAGTCTTTCCACTATAGTCTCCACTTTATTCTGTCCACTACAGTCTTTCCACTATAGTCTTTCCACTATAGTCTGTCCACATTAGTCTTTCCACTTTAGTTTTTCCACTTTAGTCTGTCCACTTTAGTCTTTCCACTATAGTCTATCCACTTTAGTTTTTCCACTTTAGTCTTTCCACTTTATTTTGTCCACTTCAGTGTGTACACTTTAGTCTTTCCACTATAGTCTTTCCACTATAGTCTGTCCACTTTAGTCTTTCCACTATTCTCTGTCCACTTTAGTCTTTCCACTATAGTGTCCACTTTATTCTGTCCACTACAGTCTTTCCACTATAGTCTGTCAGCTTTAGTCTTTCCACTTTCGTTTTTCCACTTTAGTCTTTCCACTATAGTCCGTCCACTTTAGTCTTTCCACTATTTTCTGTCCACTTTAGTATTTCCACTATAGTCTCCACTTTATTCTGTCCACTACAGTCTTTCCACTATAGTCTGTCCACTTTAGTCTTTCCACTTTAGTCTTTCCACTTTATTCTGTCCACTTCAGTGTGTACACTTTAGTCTGTCCACTTTAGTCTTTCCACTACAGTCTGTCCACTTTAGTCTTTCCACTTTAGTCTTTCCACTACAGTCTGTCCACTTTAGTCTTTCCACTTTAGTCTTTCCACTTTTTTCTGTCCACTTCAGTGTGTACACTTTAGTCTGTCCACTGAGTCTTTCCACTTCAGTCTTTCCAATATAGTCTGTCCACTATAGTCTCCACTTTATTCTGTCCACTACAGTCTTTCCACTATAGTCTTTCCACTATAGTCTGTCCACTTTAGTCTTTCCACTTTAGTTTTTCCTATTTAGTCTGTCCACTTCAATCTTTCCACTATAGTCTGTCCACTTTAGTCTTTCCACTTTAGTCTTTCCACTATAGTCTCCACTTTATTCTGTCCACTACAGTCTTCCACTTTAGTCTTTCCAATAATCTCTGTCCACATTAGTCTTTCCACTTTAGTCTTTCCACTATAGTCTCCACTTTATTCTGTCCACTACAGTCTTTCCACTATAGTCTTTCCACTATAGTCTGTCCACTTTAGTCTTTCCACTTTAGTTTTTCCTATTTAGTCTGTCCACTTCAGTCTTTCCACTATAGTCTGTCCACTTTAGTCTTTCCACTTTAGTCTTTCCACTATAGTCTCCACTTTATTCTGTCCACTACAGTCTTTCCACTTTAGTCTTTCCAATACTCTCTGTCCACTTTAGTCTTTCCACTTTAGTCTTTCCATTATAGTCTCCACTTTATTCTGTCCACTACAGTCTTTCCACTATAGTCTTTCCACTATAGTCTGTCCACTTTAGTCTTTCCACTATTCTCTGTCCACGTTAGTCTTTCCACTATAGTCTCCACTTTATTCTGTCCACTACAGTCTTTCCACTATAGTCTTTCCACTATAGTCTGTCCACATTAGTCTTTCCACTTTAGTCTTTCCACTTTAGTCTTTCCACTATAGTCTCCACTTTATTCTGTCCACTACAGTCTTCCACTTTAGTCTTTCCAATACTCTCTGTCCACTTTAGTCTTTCCACTTTAGTCTTTCCACTATAGTCTCCACTTTATTCTGTCCACTACAGTCTTTCCACTATAGTCTTTCCACTATAGTCTGTCCACTTTAGTCTTTCCACTTTAGTTTTTCCACTTTAGTCTGTCCACTTCAGTCTTTCCACTATAGTCTCCACTTTATTCTGTCCACTACAGTCTTTCCACTATAGTCTTTCCACTATAGTCTGTCCACTTTAGTCTTCCCACTATTCTCTGTCCACTTTAGTCTTTCCACTATAGTCTTTCCAATATAGTCTGTCCACTTTAGTCTTTCCACTTTAGTCTTTCCACCTTAGTCTGTCCACTTTAGTCTTTCCACTATCGTCTGTCCACTTTAGTCTTTCCACTATTCTCTGTCCACTTTAGTCTTTCCACTTTAGTCTTTCCACTATAGTCTCCACTTTATTCTGTCCACTACAGTCTTTCCACTAAAGTCTTTCCACTATTGTCTGTCCACTTTAGTCTTTCCACTTTAATCTTTTCTCTTTAGTCTTTCCACTTTAGTCTTTCCTCTATAGTCTGTCCACTTTAGTCTTTCCACTTTTGTCGTTCCACTATAGTCTCCACTTTATTCTGTCCACTACAGTCTTTCCACTTTAGTCTTTCCAATACTCTCTGTCCACTTTAGTCTTTCCACTTTAGTCTTTCCACTTTAGTCTTTCCACCTTAGTCTGTCCACTTTAGTCTTTCCACTATCGTCTGTCCACTTTAGTCTTTCCACTATTCTCTGTCCACTTTAGTCTTTCCACTTTAGTCTTTCCACTATAGTCTCCACTTTATTCTGTCCACTACAGTCTTTCCACTAAAGTCTTTCCACTATAGTCTGTCCACTTTAGTCTTTCCACTTTAATCTTTTCTCTTTAGTCTGTCCACTTTAGTCTTTCCACTATAGTCTGTCCACTTTAGTCTTTCCACTTTTGTCTTTCCACTATAGTCTCCACTTTATTCTGTCCACTACAGTCTTTCCACTTTAGTCTTTCCAATACTCTCTGTCCACTTTAGTCTTTCCACTTTAGTCTTTCCATTATAGTCTCCACTTTAATCTGTCCATTACAGTCTTTCCACTATAGTCTTACCACTATAGTCTGTCCACTTTAGTCTTTCCACTTTAGTTTTTCCACTTTAGTCTTTCCACTATAGTCCGTCCAATTTAGTCTTTCCAATATTCTTTGTCCACTTTAGTCTTTCCACTATAGTCTCCACTTTATTCTGTCCACTACAGTCTTTCCACTTTAGTCTTTCCAATACTCTCTGTCCACGTTAGTCTTTCCACTTTAGACTTTCCATTATAGTCTCCACTTTATTCTGTCCACTACAGTCTTTCCACTATAGTCTTTCCACTATAGTCTGTCCACTTTAGTCTTTCCACTATTCTCTGTCCACTTTAGTCTTTCCACTATAGTCTCCACTTTATTCTGTCCACTACAGTCTTTCCACTATAGTCTTTCCACTATAGTCTGTCCACATTAGTCTTTCCAGTTTAGTTTTTCCACTTTAGTCTGTCCACTTTAGTCTTTCCACTATAGTCTATCCACTCTAGTTTTTCCACTTTAGTCTTTCCACTTTATTTTGTCCACTTCAGTGTGTACACTTTAGTCTGTCCACTTTAGTCTTTTCACTATAGTCTGTCCACTTTAGTCTTTCCACTTTAGTCTTTCCACTTTATTCTGTCCACTTCAGTGTGTAAACGTTAGTCTGTCCACTGAGTCTTTCCACTTCAGTCTTTCCACTATAGTCTGTCCACTCTAGTTTTTCCACTTTAGTCTTTGCACTTTATTTTGTCCACTTCAGTGTGTACACTTTAGTCTGTCCACTTTAGTCTTTTCACTATAGTCTGTCCACTTTAGTCTTTCCACTTTAGTCTTTCCACTTTATTCTGTCCACTTCAGTGTGTAAACGTTAGTCTGTCCACTGAGTCTTTCCACTTCAGTCTTTCCACTATAGTCTCCACTTTATTCTGTCCACTACAGTCTTCCACTTTAGTCTTTCCAATACTCTCTGTCCACTTTAGTCTTTCCACTTTAGTCTTTCCACTATAGTCTCCACTTTATTCTGTCCACTACAGTCTTTCCACTATAGTCTTTCCACTATAGTCTGTCCACTTTAGTCTTTCCACTTTAGTTTTTCCACTTTAGTCTGTCCACTTCAGTCTTTCCACTATAGTCTCCACTTTATTCTGTCCACTACAGTCTTTCCACTATAGTCTTTCCAATATAGTCTGTCCACTTTAGTCTTTCCACTTTAGTCTTTCCACCTTAGTCTGTCCACTTTAGTCTTTCCACTATCGTCTGTCCACTTTAGTCTTTCCACTATTCTCTGTCCACTTAAGTCTTTCCACTTTAGTCTTTCCACTATAGTCTCCACTTTATTCTGTCCACTAGAGTCTTTCCACTAATGTCTTTCCACTATAGTCTGTCCACTTTAGTCTTTCCACTTTAATCTTTTCTCTTTAGTCTGTCCACTTTAGTCTTTCCACTTTAGTCTTTCCACTTTATTCTGTCCACTTCAGTGTGTACACTTTAGTCTGTCCACTGAGTCTTTCCACTTCAGTCTTTCCACTTTAGTCTTTCCACTATAGTCTCCACTTTATTCTGTCCACTACAGTCTTCCACTTTAGTCTTTCCAATACTCTCTGTCCACATTAGTCTTTCCACTTTAGTCTTTCCACTATAGTCTCCACTTTATTCTGTCCACTACAGTCTTTCCACTATAGTCTTTCCACTATAGTCTGTCCACTTTAGTCTTTCCACTTTAGTTTTTCCTATTTAGTCTGTCCACTTCAGTCTTTCCACTATAGTCTGTCCACTTTAGTCTTTCCACTTTAGTCTTTCCACTATAGTCTCCACTTTATTCTGTCCACTACAGTCTTTCCACCTTAGTCTTTCCAATACTCTCTGTCCACTTTAGTCTTTCCACTTTAGTCTTTCCATTATAGTCTCCACTTTATTCTGTCTACTACAGTCTTTCCACTATAGTCTTTCCACTATAGTCTGTCCACTTTAGTCTTTCCACTATTCTCTGTCCACTTTAGTCTTTCCACTATAGTCTCCACTTTATTCTGTCCACTACAGTCTTTCCACTATAGTCTTTCCACTATAGTCTGTCCACATTAGTCTTTCCACTTTAGTTTTTCCACTTTAGTCTGTCCACTTTAGTCTTTCCACTATAGTCTATCCACTTTAGTTTTTCCACTTTAGTCTTTCCACTTTATTTTGTCCACTTCAGTGTGTACACTTTAGTCTTCCCACTATAGTCTGTCCACTTTAGTCTTTCCACTTTAGTTTTTCCTATTTAGTCTGTCCACTTCAGTCTTTCCACTATAGTCTGTCCACTTTAGTCTTTCCACTTTAGTCTTTCCACTATAGTCTCCACTTTATTCTGTCCACTACAGTCTTTCCACTTTAGTCTTTCCAATACTCTCTGTCCACTTTAGTCTTTCCACTTTAGTCTTTCCATTATAGTCTCCACTTTATTCTGTCCACTACAGTCTTTCCACTATAGTCTTTCCACTATAGTCTGTCCACTTTAGTCTTTCCACTATTCTCTGTCCACTTTAGTCTTTCCACTATAGTCTCCACTTTATTCTGTCCACTACAGTCTTTCCACTATAGTCTTTCCACTATAGTCTGTCCACATTAGTCTTTCCACTTTAGTTTTTCCACTTTAGTCTGTCCACTTTAGTCTTTCCACTATAGTCTATCCACTTTAGTTTTTCCACTTTAGTCTTTCCACTTTATTTTGTCCACTTCAGTGTGTACACTTTAGTCTTTCCACTATAGTCTTTCCACTATAGTCTGTCCACTTTAGTCTTTCCACTATTCTCTGTCCACTTTAGTCTTTCCACTATAGTGTCCACTTTATTCTGTCCACTACAGTCTTTCCACTATAGTCTTACCACTATAGTCTGTCAGCTTTAGTCTTTCCACTTTCGTTTTTCCACTTTAGTCTTTCCACTATAGTCCGTCCACTTTAGTCTTTCCACTATTTTCTGTCCACTTTAGTATTTCCACTATAGTCTCCACTTTATTCTGTCCACTACAGTCTTTCCACTATAGTCTGTCCACTTTAGTCTTTCCACTTTAGTCTTTCCACTTTATTCTGTCCACTTCAGTGTGTACACTTTAGTCTGTCCACTTTAGTCTTTCCACTACAGTCTGTCCACTTTAGTCTTTCCACTTTAGTCTTTCCACTACAGTCTGTCCACTTTAGTCTTTCCACTTAAGTCTTTCCACTTTTTTCTGTCCACTTCAGTGTGTACACTTTAGTCTGTCCACTGAGTCTTTCCACTTCAGTCTTTCCAATATAGTCTGTCCACTATAGTCTCCACTTTATTCTGTCCACTACAGTCTTTCCACTATAGTCTTTCCACTATAGTCTGTCCACTTTAGTCTTTCCACTTTAGTTTTTCCTATTTAGTCTGTCCACTTCAGTCTTTCCACTATAGTCTGTCCACTTTAGTCTTTCCACTTTAGTCTTTCCACTATAGTCTCCACTTTATTCTGTCCACTACAGTCTTCCACTTTAGTCTTTCCAATAATCTCTGTCCACATTAGTCTTTCCACTTTAGTCTTTCCACTATAGTCTCCACTTTATTCTGTCCACTACAGTCTTTCCACTATAGTCTTTCCACTATAGTCTGTCCACTTTAGTCTTTCCACTTTAGTTTTTTCCTATTTAGTCTGTCCACTTCAGTCTTTCCACTATAGTCTGTCCACTTTAGTCTTTCCACTTTAGTCTTTCCACTATAGTCTCCACTTTATTCTGTCCACTACAGTCTTTCCACTTTAGTCTTTCCAATACTCTCTGTCCACTTTAGTCTTTCCACTTTAGTCTTTCCATTATAGTCTCCACTTTATTCTGTCCACTACAGTCTTTCCACTATAGTCTTTCCACTATAGTCTGTCCACTTTAGTCTTTCCACTTTAATCTTTTCTCTTTAGTCTGTCCACTTTAGTCTTTCCACTTTAGTCTTTCCACTTTATTCTGTCCACTTCAGTGTGTACACTTTAGTCTGTCCACTGAGTCTTTCCACTTCAGTCTTTCCACTTTAGTCTTTCCACTATAGTCTCCACTTTATTCTGTCCACTATAGTCTTCCACTTTAGTCTTTCCAATACTCTCTGTCCACATTAGTCTTTCCACTTTAGTCTTTCCACTATAGTCTCCACTTTATTCTGTCCACTACAGTATTTCCACTATAGTCTTTCCACTATAGTCTGTCCACTTTAGTCTTTCCACTTTAGTTTTTCCTATTTAGTCTGTCCACTTCAGTCTTTCCACTATAGTCTGTCCACTTTAGTCTTTCCACTTTAGTCTTTCCACTATAGTCTCCACTTTATTCTGTCCACTACAGTCTTTCCACTTTAGTCTTTCCAATACTCTCTGTCCACTTTAGTCTTTCCACTTTAGTCTTTCCATTATAGTCTCCACTTTATTCTGTCCACTACAGTCTTTCCACTATAGTCTTTCCACTATAGTCTGTCCACTTTAGTCTTTCCACTATTCTCTGTCCACTTTAGTCTTTCCACTATAGTCTCCACTTTATTCTGTCCACTACAGTCTTTCCACTATAGTCTTTCCACTATAGTCTGTCCACATTAGTCTTTCCACTTTAGTTTTTCCACTTTAGTCTGTCCACTTTAGTCTTTCCACTATAGTCTATCCACTTTAGTTTTTCCACTTTAGTCTTTCCACTTTATTTTGTCCACTTCAGTGTGTACACTTTAGTCTTTCCACTATAGTCTTTCCACTATAGTCTGTCCACTTTAGTCTTTCCACTATTCTCTGTCCACTTTAGTCTTTCCACTATAGTGTCCACTTTATTCTGTCCACTACAGTCTTTCCACTATAGTCTGTCAGCTTTAGTCTTTCCACTTTCGTTTTTCCACTTTAGTCTTTCCACTATAGTCCGTCCACTTTAGTCTTTCCACTATTTTCTGTCCACTTTAGTATTTCCACTATAGTCTCCACTTTATTCTGTCCACTACAGTCTTTCCACTATAGTCTGTCCACTTTAGTCTTTCCACTTTAGTCTTTCCACTTTATTCTGTCCACTTCAGTGTGTACACTTTAGTCTGTCCACTTTAGTCTTTCCACTACAGTCTGTCCACTTTAGTCTTTCCACTTTAGTCTTTCCACTACAGTCTGTCCACTTTAGTCTTTCCACTTTAGTCTTTCCACTTTTTTCTGTCCACTTCAGTGTGTACACTTTAGTCTGTCCACTGAGTCTTTCCACTTCAGTCTTTCCAATATAGTCTGTCCACTATAGTCTCCACTTTATTCTGTCCACTACAGTCTTTCCACTATAGTCTTTCCACTATAGTCTGTCCACTTTAGTCTTTCCACTTTAGTTTTTCCTATTTAGTCTGTCCACTTCAATCTTTCCACTATAGTCTGTCCACTTTAGTCTTTCCACTTTAGTCTTTCCACTATAGTCTCCACTTTATTCTGTCCACTACAGTCTTCCACTTTAGTCTTTCCAATAATCTCTGTCCACATTAGTCTTTCCACTTTAGTCTTTCCACTATAGTCTCCACTTTATTCTGTCCACTACAGTCTTTCCACTATAGTCTTTCCACTATAGTCTGTCCACTTTAGTCTTTCCACTTTAGTTTTTCCTATTTAGTCTGTCCACTTCAGTCTTTCCACTATAGTCTGTCCACTTTAGTCTTTCCACTTTAGTCTTTCCACTATAGTCTCCACTTTATTCTGTCCACTACAGTCTTTCCACTTTAGTCTTTCCAATACTCTCTGTCCACTTTAGTCTTTCCACTTTAGTCTTTCCATTATAGTCTCCACTTTATTCTGTCCACTACAGTCTTTCCACTATAGTCTTTCCACTATAGTCTGTCCACTTTAGTCTTTCCACTATTCTCTGTCCACGTTAGTCTTTCCACTATAGTCTCCACTTTATTCTGTCCACTACAGTCTTTCCACTATAGTCTTTCCACTATAGTCTGTCCACATTAGTCTTTCCACTTTAGTCTTTCCACTTTAGTCTTTCCACTATAGTCTCCACTTTATTCTGTCCACTACAGTCTTCCACTTTAGTCTTTCCAATACTCTCTGTCCACTTTAGTCTTTCCACTTTAGTCTTTCCACTATAGTCTCCACTTTATTCTGTCCACTACAGTCTTTCCACTATAGTCTTTCCACTATAGTCTGTCCACTTTAGTCTTTCCACTTTAGTTTTTCCACTTTAGTCTGTCCACTTCAGTCTTTCCACTATAGTCTCCACTTTATTCTGTCCACTACAGTCTTTCCACTATAGTCTTTCCACTATAGTCTGTCCACTTTAGTCTTCCCACTATTCTCTGTCCACTTTAGTCTTTCCACTATAGTCTTTCCAATATAGTCTGTCCACTTTAGTCTTTCCACTTTAGTCTTTCCACCTT
This sequence comes from Branchinecta sandiegonensis, assembly GCA_030848855.1. Lineage (NCBI taxonomy): Eukaryota > Metazoa > Arthropoda > Branchiopoda > Anostraca > Branchinectidae > Branchinecta > Branchinecta sandiegonensis. The sequence continues at coordinate 188,614 of JAUPMV010000055.1, forward strand.
AGTCTGTCCACTTTAGTCTTTCCACTATCGTCTGTCCACTTTAGTCTTTCCACTATTCTCTGTCCACTTTAGTCTTTCCACTTTAGTCTTTCCACTATAGTCTCCACTTTATTCTGTCCACTACAGTCTTTCCACTAAAGTCTTTCCACTATTGTCTGTCCACTTTAGTCTTTCCACTTTAATCTTTTCTCTTTAGTCTTTCCACTTTAGTCTTTCCACTATAGTCTGTCCACTTTAGTCTTTCCACTTTTGTCGTTCCACTATAGTCTCCACTTTATTCTGTCCACTACAGTCTTTCCACTTTAGTCTTTCCAATACTCTCTGTCCACTTTAGTCTTTCCACTTTAGTCTTTCCACTTTAGTCTTTCCACCTTAGTCTGTCCACTTTAGTCTTTCCACTATCGTCTGTCCACTTTAGTCTTTCCACTATTCTCTGTCCACTTTAGTCTTTCCACTTTAGTCTTTCCACTATAGTCTCCACTTTATTCTGTCCACTACAGTCTTTCCACTAAAGTCTTTCCACTATAGTCTGTCCACTTTAGTCTTTCCACTTTAATCTTTTCTCTTTAGTCTGTCCACTTTAGTCTTTCCACTATAGTCTGTCCACTTTAGTCTTTCCACTTTTGTCTTTCCACTATAGTCTCCACTTTATTCTGTCCACTACAGTCTTTCCACTTTAGTCTTTCCAATACTCTCTGTCCACTTTAGTCTTTCCACTTTAGTCTTTCCATTATAGTCTCCACTTTAATCTGTCCATTACAGTCTTTCCACTATAGTCTTACCACTATAGTCTGTCCACTTTAGTCTTTCCACTTTAGTTTTTCCACTTTAGTCTTTCCACTATAGTCCGTCCAATTTAGTCTTTCCAATATTCTTTGTCCACTTTAGTCTTTCCACTATAGTCTCCACTTTATTCTGTCCACTACAGTCTTTCCACTTTAGTCTTTCCAATACTCTCTGTCCACGTTAGTCTTTCCACTTTAGACTTTCCATTATAGTCTCCACTTTATTCTGTCCACTACAGTCTTTCCACTATAGTCTTTCCACTATAGTCTGTCCACTTTAGTCTTTCCACTATTCTCTGTCCACTTTAGTCTTTCCACTATAGTCTCCACTTTATTCTGTCCACTACAGTCTTTCCACTATAGTCTTTCCACTATAGTCTGTCCACATTAGTCTTTCCAGTTTAGTTTTTCCACTTTAGTCTGTCCACTTTAGTCTTTCCACTATAGTCTATCCACTCTAGTTTTTCCACTTTAGTCTTTCCACTTTATTTTGTCCACTTCAGTGTGTACACTTTAGTCTGTCCACTTTAGTCTTTTCACTATAGTCTGTCCACTTTAGTCTTTCCACTTTAGTCTTTCCACTTTATTCTGTCCACTTCAGTGTGTAAACGTTAGTCTGTCCACTGAGTCTTTCCACTTCAGTCTTTCCACTATAGTCTGTCCACTCTAGTTTTTCCACTTTAGTCTTTGCACTTTATTTTGTCCACTTCAGTGTGTACACTTTAGTCTGTCCACTTTAGTCTTTTCACTATAGTCTGTCCACTTTAGTCTTTCCACTTTAGTCTTTCCACTTTATTCTGTCCACTTCAGTGTGTAAACGTTAGTCTGTCCACTGAGTCTTTCCACTTCAGTCTTTCCACTATAGTCTCCACTTTATTCTGTCCACTACAGTCTTCCACTTTAGTCTTTCCAATACTCTCTGTCCACTTTAGTCTTTCCACTTTAGTCTTTCCACTATAGTCTCCACTTTATTCTGTCCACTACAGTCTTTCCACTATAGTCTTTCCACTATAGTCTGTCCACTTTAGTCTTTCCACTTTAGTTTTTCCACTTTAGTCTGTCCACTTCAGTCTTTCCACTATAGTCTCCACTTTATTCTGTCCACTACAGTCTTTCCACTATAGTCTTTCCAATATAGTCTGTCCACTTTAGTCTTTCCACTTTAGTCTTTCCACCTTAGTCTGTCCACTTTAGTCTTTCCACTATCGTCTGTCCACTTTAGTCTTTCCACTATTCTCTGTCCACTTAAGTCTTTCCACTTTAGTCTTTCCACTATAGTCTCCACTTTATTCTGTCCACTAGAGTCTTTCCACTAATGTCTTTCCACTATAGTCTGTCCACTTTAGTCTTTCCACTTTAATCTTTTCTCTTTAGTCTGTCCACTTTAGTCTTTCCACTTTAGTCTTTCCACTTTATTCTGTCCACTTCAGTGTGTACACTTTAGTCTGTCCACTGAGTCTTTCCACTTCAGTCTTTCCACTTTAGTCTTTCCACTATAGTCTCCACTTTATTCTGTCCACTACAGTCTTCCACTTTAGTCTTTCCAATACTCTCTGTCCACATTAGTCTTTCCACTTTAGTCTTTCCACTATAGTCTCCACTTTATTCTGTCCACTACAGTCTTTCCACTATAGTCTTTCCACTATAGTCTGTCCACTTTAGTCTTTCCACTTTAGTTTTTCCTATTTAGTCTGTCCACTTCAGTCTTTCCACTATAGTCTGTCCACTTTAGTCTTTCCACTTTAGTCTTTCCACTATAGTCTCCACTTTATTCTGTCCACTACAGTCTTTCCACCTTAGTCTTTCCAATACTCTCTGTCCACTTTAGTCTTTCCACTTTAGTCTTTCCATTATAGTCTCCACTTTATTCTGTCTACTACAGTCTTTCCACTATAGTCTTTCCACTATAGTCTGTCCACTTTAGTCTTTCCACTATTCTCTGTCCACTTTAGTCTTTCCACTATAGTCTCCACTTTATTCTGTCCACTACAGTCTTTCCACTATAGTCTTTCCACTATAGTCTGTCCACATTAGTCTTTCCACTTTAGTTTTTCCACTTTAGTCTGTCCACTTTAGTCTTTCCACTATAGTCTATCCACTTTAGTTTTTCCACTTTAGTCTTTCCACTTTATTTTGTCCACTTCAGTGTGTACACTTTAGTCTTCCCACTATAGTCTTTCCACTATAGTCTGTCCACTTTAGTCTTTCCACTATTCTCTGTCCACTTTAGTCTTTCCACTATAGTGTCCACTTTATTCTGTCCACTACAGTCTTTCCACTATAGTCTTACCACTATAGTCTGTCCACTTTAGTCTTTCCACTTTCGTTTTTCCACTTTAGTATTTCCACTATAGTCCGTCCACTTTAGTCTTTCCACTATTTTCTGTCCACTTTAGTATTTCCACTATAGTCTCCACTTTATTCTGTCCACTACAGTCTTTCCACTATAGTCTGTCCACTTTAGTCTTTCCACTTTAGTCTTTCCACTTTATTCTGTCCACTTCAGTGTGTACACTTTAGTCTGTCCACTTTAGTCTTTCCACTACAGTCTGTCCACTTTAGTCTTTCCACTTTAGTCTTTCCACTTTTTTCTGTCCACTTCAGTGTGTACACTTTAGTCTGTCCACTGAGTCTTTCCACTTCAGTCTTTCCACTATAGTCTGTCCACTTTAGTCTTTCCACTTTAGTCTTTCCACTATAGTCTCCACTTTATTCTGTCCACTACAGTCTTCCACTTGTCTTTCCAATACTCTCTGTCCACATTAGTCTTTCCACTTTAGTCTTTCCACTATAGTCTCCACTTTATTCTGTCCACTACAGTCTTTCCACTATAGTCTTTCTACTATAGTCTGTCCACTTTAGTCTTTCCACTTTAGTTGTTCCTATTTAGTCTGTCCACTTCAGTCTTTCCACTATAGTCTGTCCACTTTAGTCTTTCCACTTTAGTCTTTCCACTATAGTCTCCACTTTATTCTGTCCACTACAGTCTTCCACTTTAGTCTTTCCAATACTCTCTGTCCACATTAGTCTTTCCACTTTAGTCTTTCCACTATAGTCTCCACTTTATTCTGTCCACTACAGTCTTTCCACTATAGTCTTTCCACTATAGTCTGTCCACTTTAGTCTTTCCACTTTAGTTTTTCCTATTTAGTCTGTCCACTTCAGTCTTTCCACTATAGTCTGTCCACTTTAGTCTTTCCACTTTAGTCTTTCCAATACTCTCTGTCCACTTTAGTCTTTCCACTTTAGTCTTTCCATTATAGTCTCCACTTTATTCTGTCCACTACAGTCTTTCCACTATAGTCTTTCCACTATAGTCTGTCCACTTTAGTCTTTCCACTATTCTCTGTCCACTTTAGTCTTTCCACTATAGTCTCCACTTTATTCTGTCCACTACAGTCTTTCCACTATAGTCTTTCCACTATAGTCTGTCCACATTAGTCTTTCCAGTTTAGTTTTTCCACTTTAGTCTGTCCACTTTAGTCTTTCCACTATAGTCTATCCACTCTAGTTTTTCCACTTTAGTCTTTCCACTTTATTTTGTCCACTTCAGTGTGTACACTTTAGTCTGTCCACTTTAGTCTTTTCACTATAGTCTGTCCACTTTAGTCTTTCCACTTTAGTCTTTCCACTTTATTCTGTCCACTTCAGTGTGTAAACGTTAGTCTGTCCACTGAGTCTTTCCACTTCAGTCTTTCCACTATAGTCTGTCCACTTTAGTCTTTCCACTTTAGTCTTTCCACTATAGTCTCCACTTTATTCTGTCCACTACAGTTTTCCACTTTAGTCTTTCCAATACTCTCTGTCCACTTTAGTCTTTCCACTTTAGTCTTTCCACTATAGTCTCCACTTTATTCTGTCCACTACAGTCTTTCCACTATAGTCTTTCCACTATAGTCTGTCCACTTTAGTCTTTCCACTTTAGTTTTTCCACTTTAGTCTGTCCACTTCAGTCTTTCCACTATAGTCTCCACTTTATTCTGTCCACTACAGTCTTTCAACTATAGTCTTTCCAATATAGTCTGTCCACTTTAGTCTTTCCACTTTAGTCTTTCCACCTTAGTCTGTCCACTTTAGTCTTTCCACTATCGTCTGTCCACTTTAGTCTTTCCACTATTCTCTGTCCACTTAAGTCTTTCCACTTTAGTCTTTCCACTATAGTCTCCACTTTATTCTGTCCACTACAGTCTTTCCACTAATGTCTTTCCACTATAGTCTGTCCACTTTAGTCTTTCCACTTTAATCTTTTCTCTTTAGTCTGTCCACTTTAGTCTTTCCACTTTAGTCTTTCCACTTTATTCTGTCCACTACAGTCTTCCACTTTAGTCTTTCCAATACTCTCTGTCCACATTAGTCTTTCCACTTTAGTCTTTCCACTATAGTCTCCACTTTATTCTGTCCACTACAGTCTTTCCACTATAGTCTTTCCACTATAGTCTGTCCACTTTAGTCTTTCCACTTTAGTTTTTCCTATTTAGTCTGTCCACTTCAGTCTTTCCACTATAGTCTGTCCACTTTAGTCTTTCCACTTTAGTCTTTCCACTATAGTCTCCACTTTATTCTGTCCACTACAGTCTTTCCACTTTAGTCTTTCCAATACTCTCTGTCCACTTTAGTCTTTCCACTTTAGTCTTTCCATTATAGTCTCCACTTTATTCTGTCCACTACAGTCTTTCCACTATAGTCTTTCCACTATAGTCTGTCCACTTTAGTCTTTCCACTATTCTCCGTCCACTTTAGTCTTTCCACTATAGTCTCCACTTTATTCTGTCCACTACAGTCTTTCCACTATAGTCTTTCCACTATAGTCTGTCCACATTAGTCTTTCCACTTTAGTTTTTCCACTTTAGTCTGTCCACTTTAGTCTTTCCACTATAGTCTATCCACTTTAGTTTTTCCACTTTAGTCTTTCCACTTTATTTTGTCCACTTCAGTGTGTACACTTTAGTCTTTCCACTATAGTCTTTCCACTATAGTCTGTCCACTTTAGTCTTTCCACTATTCTCTGTCCACTTTAGTCTTTCCACTATAGTGTCCACTTTATTCTGTCCACTACAGTCTTTCGACTATAGTCTTACCACTATAGTCTGTCCACCTTAGTCTTTCCACTTTCGTTTTTCCACTTTAGTCTTTCCACTATAGTCCGTCCACTTTAGTCTTTCCACTATTTTCTGTCCACTTTAGTATTTCCACTATAGTCTCCACTATATTCTGTCCACTACAGTCTTTCCACTATAGTCTGTCCACTTTAGTCTTTCCACTTTAGTCTTTCCACTTTATTCTGTCCACTTCAGTGTGTACACTTTAGTCTGTCCACTTTAGTCTTTCCACTACAGTCTGTCCACTTTAGTCTTTCCACTTTAGTCTTTCCACTTTGTTCTGTCCACTTCAGTGTGTACACTTTAGTCTGTCCACTGAGTCTTTCCACTTCAGTCTTTCCACTATAGTCTGTCCACTTTAGTCTTTCCACTTTAGTCTTTCCACTATAGTCTCCACTTTATTCTGTCCACTACAGTCTTCCACTTTAGTCTTTCCAATACTCTCTGTCCACATTAGTCTTTCCACTTTAGTCTTTCCACTATAGTCTCCACTTTATTCTGTCCACTACAGTCTTTCCACTATAGTCTTTCCACTATAGTCTGTCCACTTTAGTCTTTCCACTTTAGTTTTTCCTATTTAGTCTGTCCACTTCAGTCTTTCCACTATAGTCTGTCCACTTTAGTCTTTCCACTTTAGTCTTTCCACTATAGTCTCCACTTTATTCTGTCCACTACAGTCTTCCACTTTAGTCTTTCCAATACTCTCTGTCCACATTAGTCTTTCCACTTTAGTCTTTCCACTATAGTCTCCACTTTATTCTGTCCACTACAGTCTTTCCACTATAGTCTTTCCACTATAGTCTGTCCACTTTAGTCTTTCCACTTTAGTTTTTCCTATTTAGTCTGTCCACTTCAGTCTTTCCAGTATAGTCTGTCCACTTTAGTGTTTCCACTTTAGTCTTTCCACTATAGTCTCCACTTTATTCTGTCCACTACAGTCTTTCCACTTTAGTCTTTCCAATACTCTCTGTCCACTTTAGTCTTTCCACTTTAGTCTTTCCATTATAGTCTCCACTTTATTCTGTCCACTACAGTCTTTCCACTATAGTCTTTCCACTAGAGTCTGTCCACTTTAGTCTTTCCACTATTCTCTGTCCACGTTAGTCTTTCCACTATAGTCTCCACTTTATTCTGTCCACTACAGTCTTTCCACTATAGTCTTTCCGCTATAGTCTGTCCACATTAGTCTTTCCACTTTAGTCTTTCCACTTTAGTCTTTCCACTATAGTCACCACTTTATTCTGTCCACTACAGTCTTCCACTTTAGTCTTTCCAATACTCTCTGTCCACTTTAGTCTATCCACTTTAGTTTTTCCACTTTAGTCTTTCCACTTTATTTTGTCCACTTCAGTGTGTACACTTTAGTCTTTCCACTATAGTCTTTCCACTATAGTCTGTCCACTTTAGTCTTTCCACTATTCTCTGTCCACTTTAGTCTTTCCACTATAGTGTCCACTTTATTCTGTCCACTACAGTCTTTCCACTATAGTCTTACCACTATAGTCTGTCCACTACAGTCTTTCCACTATAGTCTTTCCACTATAGTCTGTCCACTTTAGTCTTTCCACTATCGTCTGTCCACTTTAGTCTTTCCACTATTCTCTGTCCACTTTAGTCTTTCCACTTTAGTCTTTCCACTATAGTCTCCACTTTATTCTGTCCACTACAGTCTTTCCACTAAAGTCTTTCCACTATAGTCTGTCCACTTTAGTCTTTCCACTTTAATCTTTTCTCTTTAGTCTGTCCACTTTAGTCTTTCGACTATAGTCTGTCCACTTTAGTCTTTCCACTTTTGTCTTTCCACTATAGTCTCCACTTTATTCTGTCCACTACAGTCTTTCCACTTTAGTCTTTCCAATACTCTCTGTCCACTTTAGTCTTTCCACTTTAGTCTTTCCATTATAGTCTCCACTTTAATCTGTCCATTACAGTCTTTCCACTATAGTCTTACCACTATAGTCTGTCCACTTTAGTCTTTCCACTTTAGTTTTTCCACTTTAGTCTTTCCACTATAGTCCGTTCAATTTAGTCTTTCCAATATTCTCTGTCCACTTTAGTCTTTCCACTATAGTCTCCACTTTATTCTGTCCACTACAGTCTTTCCACTTTAGTCTTTCCAATACTCTCTGTCCACTTTAGTCTTTCCACTTTAGTCTTTCCATTATAGTCTCCACTTTAGTCTGTCTACTAAGTCTTTCCACTTCAGTCTTTCCACTTTAGTCTGTCCACTTTAGTCTTTCCACTATAGTCTATCCACTCTAGTTTTTCCACTTTAGTCTTTCCACTTTATTTTGTCCACTTCAGTGTGTACACTTTAGTCTGTCCACTTTAGTCTTTTCAATATAGTCGGTCCACTTTAGTCTTTCCACTTTAGTCTTTCCACTTTATTCTGTCCACTTCAGTGTGTAAACGTTAGTCTGTCCACTGACTCTTTCCACTTCAGTCTTTCCACTATAGTCTGTCCACATTAGTCTTTCCAGTTTAGTTTTTCCACTTTAGTCTGTCCACTTTAGTCTTTCCACTATAGTTTATCCACTCTAGTTTTTCCACTTTAGTCTTTCCACTTTATTTTGTCCACTTCAGTGTGTACACTTTAGTCTGTCCACTTTAGTCTTTTCACTATAGTCTGTCCACTTTAGTCTTTCCACTTTAGTCTTTCCACTTTATTCTGTCCACTTCAGTGTGTAAACGTTAGTCTGTCCACTGAGTCTTTCCACTTCAGTCTTTCCACTATAGTCTGTCCACTTTAGTCTTTCCACTTTAGTCTTTCCACTATAGTCTCCACTTTATTCTGTCCACTACAGTCTTCCACTTTAGTCTTTCCAATACTCTCTGTCCACTTTAGTCTTTCCACTTTAGTCTTTCCACTATAGTCTCCACTTTATTCTGTCCACTACAGTCTTTCCACTATAGTCTTTCCACTATAGTCTGTCCACTTTAGTCTTTCCGCTTTAGTTTTTCCACTTTAGTCTGTCCACTTCAGTCTTTCCACTATAGTCTCCACTTTATTCTGTCCACTACAGTCTTTCAACTATAGTCTTTCCAATATAGTCTGTCCACTTTAGTCTTTCCGCTTTAGTCTTTCCACCTTAGTCTGTCCACTTTAGTCTTTCCACTATCGTCTGTCCACTTTAGTCTTTCCACTATTCTCTGTCCACTTAAGTCTTTCCACTTTAGTCTATCCACTATAGTCTCCACTTTATTCTGTCCACTACAGTCTTTCCACTAATGTCTTTCCACTATAGTCTGTCCACTTTAGTCTTTCCACTTTAATCTTTTCTCTTTAGTCTGTCCACTTTAGTCTTTCCACTTTAGTCTTTCCACTTTATTCTGTCCACTACAGTCTTCCACTTTAGTCTTTCCAATACTCTCTGTCCACATTAGTCTTTCCACTTTAGTCTTTCCACTATAGTCTCCACTTTATTCTGTCCACTACAGTCTTTCCACTATAGTCTTTCCACTATAGTCTGTCCACTTTAGTCTTTCCACTTTAGTTTTTCCTATTTAGTCTGTCCACTTCAGTCTTTCCACTATAGTCTGTCCACTTTAGTCTTTCCACTTTAGTCTTTCCACTATAGTCTCCACTTTATTCTGTCCACTACAGTCTTTCCACTTTAGTCTTTCCAATACTCTCTGTCCACTTTAGTCTTTCCACTTTAGTCTTTCCATTATAGTCTCCACTTTATTCTGTCCACTACAGTCTTTCCACTATAGTCTTTCCACTATAGTCTGTCCACTTTAGTCTTTCCACTATTCTCCGTCCACTTTAGTCTTTCCACTATAGTCTCCACTTTATTCTGTCCACTACAGTCTTTCCACTATAGTCTTTCCACTATAGTCTGTCCACATTAGTCTTTCCACTTTAGTTTTTCCACTTTAGTCTGTCCACTTTAGTCTTTCCACTATAGTCTATCCACTTTAGTTTTTCCACTTTAGTCTTTCCACTTTATTTTGTCCACTTCAGTGTGTACACTTTAGTCTTTCCACTATAGTCTTTTCACTATAGTCTGTCCACTTTAGTCTTTCCACTATTCTCTGTCCACTTTAGTCTTTCCACTATAGTGTCCACTTTATTCTGTCCACTACAGTCTTTCCACTATAGTCTTACCACTATAGTCTGTCCACCTTAGTCTTTCCACTTTCGTTTTTCCACTTTAGTCTTTCCACTATAGTCCGTCCACTTTAGTCTTTCCACTATTTTCTGTCCACTTTAGTATTTCCACTATAGTCTCCACTATATTCTGTCCACTACAGTCTTTCCACTATAGTCTGTCCACTTTAGTCTTTCCACTTTAGTCTTTCCACTTTATTCTGTCCACTTCAGTGTGTACACTTTAGTCTGTCCACTTTAGTCTTTCCACTACAGTCTGTCCACTTTAGTCTTTCCACTTTAGTCTTTCCACTTTGTTCTGTCCACTTCAGTGTGTACACTTTAGTCTGTCCACTGAGTCTTTCCACTTCAGTCTTTCCACTATAGTCTGTCCACTTTAGTCTTTCCACTTTAGTCTTTCCACTATAGTCTCCACTTTATTCTGTCCACTACAGTCTTCCACTTTAGTCTTTCCAATACTCTCTGTCCACATTAGTCTTTCCACTTTAGTCTTTCCACTATAGTCTCCACTTTATTCTGTCCACTACAGTCTTTCCACTATAGTCTTTCCACTATAGTCTGTCCACTTTAGTCTTTCCACTTTAGTTTTTCCTATTTAGTCTGTCCACTTCAGTCTTTCCACTATAGTCTGTCCACTTTAGTCTTTCCACTTTAGTCTTTCCACTATAGTCTCCACTTTATTCTGTCCACTACAGTCTTCCACTTTAGTCTTTCCAATACTCTCTGTCCACATTAGTCTTTCCACTTTAGTCTTTCCACTATAGTCTCCACTTTATTCTGTCCACTACAGTCTTTCCACTATAGTCTTTCCACTATAGTCTGTCCACTTTAGTCTTTCCACTTTAGTTTTTCCTATTTAGTCTGTCCACTTCAGTCTTTCCACTATAGTCTGTCCACTTTAGTCTTTCCACTTTAGTCTTTCCACTTTAGTCTTTCCACTTTATTCTGTCCACTACAGTCTTTCCACTTTAGTCTTTCCAATACTCTCTGTCCACTTTAGTCTTTCCACTTTAGTCTTTCCATTATAGTCTCCACTTTATTCTGTCCACTACAGTCTTTCCACTATAGTCTTTCCACTAGAGTCTGTCCACTTTAGTCTTTCCACTATTCTCTGTCCACGTTAGTCTTTCCACTATAGTCTCCACTTTATTCTGTCCACTACAGTCTTTCCACTATAGTCTTTCCGCTATAGTCTGTCCACATTAGTCTTTCCACTTTAGTCTTTCCACTTTAGTCTTTCCACTATAGTCACCACTTTATTCTGTCCACTACAGTCTTCCACTTTAGTCTTTCCAATACTCTCTGTCCACTTTAGTCTATCCACTTTAGTTTTTCCACTTTAGTCTTTCCACTTTATTTTGTCCACTTCAGTGTGTACACTTTAGTCTTTCCACTATAGTCTTTCCACTATAGTCTGTCCACTTTAGTCTTTCCACTATTCTCTGTCCACTTTAGTCTTTCCACTATAGTGTCCACTTTATTCTGTCCACTACAGTCTTTCCACTATAGTCTTACCACTATAGTCTGTCCACTACAGTCTTTCCACTATAGTCTTTCCACTATAGTCTGTCCACTTTAGTCTTTCCACTTTAGTTTTTCCACTTTAGTCTGTCCACTTCAGTCTTTCCACTATAGTCTCCACTTTATTCTGTCCACTACAGTCTTTCCACTATAGTCTTTCCACTATAGTCTGTCCACTTTAGTCTTCCCACTATTCTCTGTCCACTTTAGTCTTTCCACTATAGTCTTTCCAATATAGTCTGTCCACTTTAGTCTTTCCACTTTAGTCTTTCCACCTTAGTCTGTCCACTTTAGTCTTTCCACTATCGTCTGTCCACTTTAGTCTTTCCAATATTCTCTGTCCACTTTAGTCTTTCCACTTTAGTCTTTCCACTATAGTCTCCACTTTATTCTGTCCACTACAGTCTTTCCACTAAAGTCTTTCCACTATAGTCTGTCCACTTTAGTCTTTCCACTTTAATCTTTTCTCTTTAGTCTGTCCACTTTAGTCTTTCGACTATAGTCTGTCCACTTTAGTCTTTCCACTTTTGTCTTTCCACTATAGTCTCCACTTTATTCTGTCCACTACAGTCTTTCCACTTTAGTCTTTCCAATACTCTCTGTCCACTTTAGTCTTTCCACTTTAGTCTTTCCATTATAGTCTCCACTTTAATCTGTCCATTACAGTCTTTCCACTATAGTCTTACCACTATAGTCTGTCCACTTTAGTCTTTCCACTTTAGTTTTTCCACTTTAGTCTTTCCACTATAGTCCGTTCAATTTAGTCTTTCCAATATTCTCTGTCCACTTTAGTCTTTCCACTATAGTCTCCACTTTATTCTGTCCACTACAGTCTTTCCACTTTAGTCTTTCCAATACTCTCTGTCCACTTTAGTCTTTCCACTTTAGTTTTTCCATTATAGTCTCCACTTTATTCTGTCCACTACAGTCTTTCCACTATAGTCTTTCCACTATAGTCTGTCCACTTTAGTCTTTCCACTATAGTCTCCACTTTATTCTGTCCACTACAGTCTTTCCACTATAGTCTTTCCACTATAGTCTGTCCACATTAGTCTTTCCAGTTTAGTTTTTCCACTTTAGTCTGTCCACTTTAGTCTTTCCACTATAGTCTATCCACTCTAGTTTTTCCACTTTAGTCTTTCCACTTTATTTTGTCCACTTCAGTGTGTACACTTTAGTCTGTCCACTTTAGTCTTTTCAATATAGTCGGTCCACTTTAGTCTTTCCACTTTAGTCTTTCCACTTTATTCTGTCCACTTCAGTGTGTAAACGTTAGTCTGTCCACTGACTCTTTCCACTTCAGTCTTTCCACTATAGTCTGTCCACTTTAGTCTTTCCACTTTAGTCTTTCCACTATAGTCTCCACTTTATTCTGTCCACTACAGTCTTCCACTTTAGTCTTTCCAATACTCTCTGTCCACTTTAGTCTTTCCACTTTAGTCTTTCCACGATAGTCTCCACTTTATTCTGTCCACTACAGTCTTTCCACTATAGTCTTTCCACTATAGTCTGTCCACTTTAGTCTTTCCACTTTAGTTTTTCCACTTTAGTCTGTCCACTTCAGTCTTTCCACTATAGTCTCCACTTTATTCTGTCCACTACAGTCTTTCCACTATAGTCTTTCCACTATAGTCTGTCCACTTTAGTCTTCCCACTATTCTCTGTCCACTTTAGTCTTTCCACTATAGTCTTTCCAATATAGTCTGTCCACTTTAGTCTTTCCACTTTAGTCTTTCCACCTTAGTCTGTCCACTTTAGTCTTTCCACTATCGTCTGTCCACTTTAGTCTTTCCACTATTCTCTGTCCACTTTAGTCTTTCCACTTTAGTCTTTCCACTATAGTCTCCACTTTATTCTGTCCACTACAGTCTTTCCACTAAAGTCTTTCCACTATAGTCTGTCCACTTTAGTCTTTCCACTTTAATCTTTTCTCTTTAGTCTGTCCACTTTAGTCTTTCCACTATAGTCTGTCCACTTTAGTCTTTCCACTTTAGTCTTTCCACTATAGTCTCCACTTTATTCTGTCCACTACAGTCTTTCCACTTTAGTCTTTCCAATACTCTCTGTCCACTTTAGTCTTTCCACTTTAGTCTTTCCATTATAGTCTCCACTTTAATCTGTCCACTACAGTCTTTCCACTATAGTCTTTCCACTATAGTCTGTCCACTTTAGTCTTCCCACTATTCTCTGTCCACTTTAGTCTTTCCACTATAGTCTTTCCAATATAGTCTGTCCACTTTAGTCTTTCCACTTTAGTCTTTCCACCTTAGTCTGTCCACTTTAGTCTTTCCACTATCGTCTGTCCACTTTAGTCTTTCCACTATTCTCTGTCCACTTTAGTCTTTCCACTATAGTCTCCACTTTATTCTGTCCACTACAGTCTTTCCACTAAAGTCTTTCCACTATAGTCTGTCCACTTTAGTCTTTCCACTTTAATCTTTTCTCTTTAGTCTGTCCACTTTAGTCTTTCCACTATAGTCTGTCCACTTTAGTCTTTCCACTTTAATCTTTTCTCTTTAGTCTGTCCACTTTAGTCTTTCGACTATAGTCTGTCCACTTTAGTCTTTCCACTTTTGTCTTTCCACTATAGTCTCCACTTTATTCTGTCCACTACAGTCTTTCCACTTTAGTCTTTCCAATACTCTCTGTCCACTTTAGTCTTTCCACTTTAGTCTTTCCATTATAGTCTCCACTTTAATCTGTCCATTACAGTCTTTCCACTATAGTCTTACCACTATAGTCTGTCCACTTTAGTCTTTCCACTTTAGTTTTTCCACTTTAGTCTTTCCACTATAGTCCGTTCAATTTAGTCTTTCCAATATTCTCTGTCCACTTTAGTCTTTCCACTATAGTCTCCACTTTATTCTGTCCACTACAGTCTTTCCACTTTAGTCTTTCCAATACTCTCTGTCCACTTTAGTCTTTCCACTTTAGTCTTTCCATTATAGTCTCCACTTTATTCTGTCCACTACAGTCTTTCCACTATAGTCTTTCCACTATAGTCTGTCCACTTTAGTCTTTCCACTATAGTCTCCACTTTATTCTGTCCACTACAGTCTTTCCACTATAGTCTTTCCACTATAGTCTGTCCACATTAGTCTTTCCAGTTTAGTTTTTCCACTTTAGTCTGTCCACTTTAGTCTTTCCACTATAGTCTATCCACTCTAGTTTTTCCACTTTAGTCTTTCCACTTTATTTTGTCCACTTCAGTGTGTACACTTTAGTCTGTCCACTTTAGTCTTTTCAATATAGTCGGTCCACTTTAGTCTTTCCACTTTAGTCTTTCCACTTTATTCTGTCCACTTCAGTGTGTAAACGTTAGTCTGTCCACTGACTCTTTCCACTTCAGTCTTTCCACTATAGTCTGTCCACTTTAGTCTTTCCACTTTAGTCTTTCCACTATAGTCTCCACTTTATTCTGTCCACTACAGTCTTCCACTTTAGTCTTTCCAATACTCTCTGTCCACTTTAGTCTTTCCACTTTAGTCTTTCCACGATAGTCTCCACTTTATTCTGTCCACTACAGTCTTTCCACTATAGTCTTTCCACTATAGTCTGTCCACTTTAGTCTTTCCACTTTAGTTTTTCCACTTTAGTCTGTCCACTTCAGTCTTTCCACTATAGTCTCCACTTTATTCTGTCCACTACAGTCTTTCCACTATAGTCTTTCCACTATAGTCTGTCCACTTTAGTCTTCCCACTATTCTCTGTCCACTTTAGTCTTTCCACTATAGTCTTTCCAATATAGTCTGTCCACTTTAGTCTTTCCACTTTAGTCTTTCCACCTTAGTCTGTCCACTTTAGTCTTTCCACTATCGTCTGTCCACTTTAGTCTTTCCACTATTCTCTGTCCACTTTAGTCTTTCCACTTTAGTCTTTCCACTATAGTCTCCACTTTATTCTGTCCACTACAGTCTTTCCACTAAAGTCTTTCCACTATAGTCTGTCCACTTTAGTCTTTCCACTTTAATCTTTTCTCTTTAGTCTGTCCACTTTAGTCTTTCCACTATAGTCTGTCCACTTTAGTCTTTCCACTTTAGTCTTTCCACTATAGTCTCCACTTTATTCTGTCCACTACAGTCTTTCCACTTTAGTCTTTCCAATACTCTCTGTCCACTTTAGTCTTTCCACTTTAGTCTTTCCATTATAGTCTCCACTTTAATCTGTCCACTACAGTCTTTCCACTATAGTCTTTCCACTATAGTCTGTCCACTTTAGTCTTCCCACTATTCTCTGTCCACTTTAGTCTTTCCACTATAGTCTTTCCAATATAGTCTGTCCACTTTAGTCTTTCCACTTTAGTCTTTCCACCTTAGTCTGTCCACTTTAGTCTTTCCACTATCGTCTGTCCACTTTAGTCTTTCCACTATTCTCTGTCCACTTTAGTCTTTCCACTATAGTCTCCACTTTATTCTGTCCACTACAGTCTTTCCACTAAAGTCTTTCCACTATAGTCTGTCCACTTTAGTCTTTCCACTTTAATCTTTTCTCTTTAGTCTGTCCACTTTAGTCTTTCCATTATAGTCTGTCCACTTTAGTCTTTCCACTTTTGTCTTTCCACTATAGTCTCCACTTTATTCTGTCCACTACAGTCTTTCCACTTTAGTCTTTCCAATACTCTCTGTCCACTTTAGTCTTTCCACTTTAGTCTTTCCATTATAGTCTCCACTTTAATCTGTCCATTACAGTCTTTCCACTATAGTCTTACCACTATAGTCTGTCCACTTTAGTCTTTCCACTTTAGTTTTTCCACTTTAGTCTTTCCACTATAGTCCGTCCAATTTAGTCTTTCCAATATTCTCTGTCCACTTTAGTCTTTCCACTATAGTCTCCACTTTATTCTGTCCACTACAGTCTTTCCACTTTAGTCTTTCCAATACTCTCTGTCCACTTTAGTCTTTCCACTTTAGTCTTTCCATTATAGTCTCCACTTTATTCTGTCCACTACAGTCTTTCCACTATAGTCTTTCCACTATAGTCTGTCCACTTTAGTCTTTCCACTATTCTCTGTCCACTTTAGTCTTTCCACTATAGTCTCCACTTTATTCTGTCCACTACAGTCTTTCCACTATAGTCTTTCCACTATAGTCTGTCCACATTAGTCTTTCCAGTTTAGTTTTTCCACTTTAGTCTGTCCACTTTAGTCTTTCCACTATAGTCTATCCACTCTAGTTTTTCCACTTTAGTCTTTCCACTTTATTTTGTCCACTTCAGTGTGTACACTTTAGTCTGTCCACTTTAGTCTTTTCACTATAGTCTGTCCACTTTAGTCTTTCCACTTTAGTCTTTCCACTTTATTCTGTCCACTTCAGTGTGTAAACGTTAGTCTGTCCACTGAGTCTTTCCACTTCAGTCTTTCCACTATAGTCTGTCCACTTTAGTCTTTCCACTTTAGTCTTTCCACTATAGTCTCCACTTTATTCTGTCCACTACAGTCTTCCACTTTAGTCTTTCCAATACTCTCTGTCCACTTTAGTCTTTCCACTTTAGTCTTTCCACTATAGTCTCCACTTTATTCTGTCCACTACAGTCTTTCCACTATAGTCTTTCCACTATAGTCTGTCCACTTTAGTCTTTCCACTTTAGTTTTTCCACTTTAGTCTGTCCACTTCAGTCTTTCCACTATAGTCTCCACTTTATTCTGTCCACTACAGTCTTTCCACTATAGTCTTTCCACTATAGTCTGTCCACTTTAGTCTTCCCACTATTCTCTGTCCACTTTAGTCCTTCCACTATAGTCTTTCCAATATAGTCTGTCCACTTTAGTCTTTCCACTTTAGTCTTTCCACCTTAGTCTGTCCACTTTAGTCTTTCCACTATCGTCTGTCCACTTTAGTCTTTCCACTATTCTCTGTCCACTATAGTCTCCACTTTATTCTGTCCACTACAGTCTTTCCACTAAAGTCTTTCCACTATAGTCTGTCCACTTCAGTCTTTCCACTTTAATCTTTTCTCTTTAGTCTGTCCACTTTAGTCTTTCCACTATAGTCTGTCGACTTTAGTCTTTCCACTTTAGTCTTTCCACTATAGTCTCCACTTTATTCTGTCCACTACAGTCTTTCCACTTTAATCTTTCCAATACTCTCTGTCCACTTTAGTCTTTCCACTTTAGTCTTTCCATTATAGTCTCCACTTTAATCTGTCCACTACAGTCTTTCCACTATAGTCTTTCCACTATAGTCTGTCCACTTTAGTCTTTCCACTATTCTCTGTCCACTTTAGTCTTTCCACTATAGTGTCCACTTTATTCTGTCCACTACAGTCTTTCCACTATAGTCTTACCAGTATAGTCTGTCCACTTTAGTCTTTCCACTTTAGTTTTTCCACTTTAGTCTTTCCACTATAGTCCGTCCAATTTAGTCTTTCCAATATTCTCTGTCCAATTTAGTCTTTCCACTATAGTCTCCACTTTATTCTGTCCACTACAGTCTTTCCACTATAGTCTCCACTTTATTCTGTCCACTACAGTCTTTCCACTTTCGTCTTTCAAATACTCTCTGTCCAGTTTAGTCTTTCCACTTTAGCCTTTCCATTATAGTCTCCACTTTATTCTGTCCACTACAGTCTTTCCACTATAGTCTTTCCACTATAGTCTGTCCACTTTAGTCTTTCCACTATTCTCTGTCCACTTTAGTCTTTCCACTATAGTCTCCACTTTATTCTGTCCACTACAGTCTTTCCACTATAGTCTTTCCACTATAGTCTGTCCACTTTAGTCTCTCCACTTTAGTTTTTCCACTTTAGTCTATCCACTTTAGTCTTTCCACTTTAGTCTTTCCACTATAGTCTGTCCACTTTAGTCTTTCCACTTTAGTTTTTCCACTTTAGTCTATCCACTTTAGTCTGTCCACTTTAGTCTTTCCACTATAGTCTGTCCACTTTAGTCTTTCCACTTTAGTCTTTCCACTTTATTCTGTCCACTTCAGTGTGTAAGCTTTAGTCTGTCTACTAAGTCTTTCCACTTCAGTCTTTCCACTATAGTCTGTCCACTTTAGTCTTTCCACTTTAGTCTTTCCACTATAGTCTCCACTTTATTCTGTCCACTACAGTCTTTCCACTTTAGTCTTTCCAATACTCTCTGTCCACTTTAGTCTCTCCACTTTAGTCTTTCCATTATAGTCTCCACTTTATTCTGTCTCCTAAAGTCTTTCCACTATAGTCTTTCCACTATAGTCTGTCCACTTTAGTCTTTCCACTATTCTCTGTCCACTTTAGTCTTTCCACTATAGTCTCCACTTTATTCTGTCGACTACAGTCTTTCCACTATAGTCTTTCCACTATAGTCTGTCCACTTTAGTCTTTCCACTTTAGTTTTTCCACTTTAGTCTTTCCACTATAGTCCGTCCACTTTAGTCTTTCCACTATTCTCTGTCCACTTTAGTCTTTCCACTATAGTCTCCACTTTAGTCTGTCCACTTTAGTCTTTCCACTATAGTCTATCCACTTTAGTCTTTCCACTTTAGTCTTTCCACTTTATTCTGTCCACTTCAGTGTGTACACTTTAGTCTGTCCACTTTAGTCTTTCCACTATAGTCTGTCCACTTTAGTCTTTCCACTTTAGTCTTTCCACTTTATTCTGTCCACTTCAGTGTGTACACTTTAGTCTGTCCACTGAGTCTTTCCACTATAGTCTGTCCACTTTAGTCTTTCCACTTTAGTTTTTCCACTTTAGTCTGTCCACTTCAGTCTTTCCACTATAGTCTCCACTTTATTCTGTCCACTACAGTCTTTCCACTTTAGTCTTTCCAATACTCTCTGTCCACTTTAGTCTTTCCACTTTAGTCTTCCATTATAGTCTCCACTTTAATCTGTCCACTACAGTCTTTCCACTATAGTCTTTCCACTATAGTCTGTCCACTTTAGTCTTTCCACTATTCTCTGTCCACTTTAGTCTTTCCACTATAGTGTCCACTTTATTCTGTCCACTACAGTCTTTCCACTATAGTCTTACCACTATAGTCTGTCCACTTTAGTCTTTCCACTTTAGTTTTTCCACTTTAGTCTTTCCACTATAGTCCGTCCAATTTAGTCTTTCCAATATTCTCTGTCCACTTTAGTCTTTTCACTATAGTCTCCACTTTATTCTGTCCACTACAGTCTTTCCACTATAGTCTGTCCACTTTAGTCTTTCCACTTTAGTTTTTCCACTTTAGTCTGTCCACTTTAGTCTTTCCACTATAGTCTGTCCACTTTAGTCTTTCCACTTTAGTCTTTCCACTATAGTCTCCACTTTATTCTGTCCACTACAGTCTTTCCACTTTAATCTTTCCAATACTCTCTGTCCACTTTAGTCTTTCCACTTTAGTCTTTCCATTATAGTCTCCACTTTAATCTGTCCACTACAGTCTTTCCACTATAGTCTTTCCACTATAGTCTGTCCACTTTAGTCTTTCCACTATTCTCTGTCCACTTTAGTCTTTCCACTATAGTGTCCACTTTATTCTGTCCACTACAGTCTTTCCACTATAGTCTTACCAGTATAGTCTGTCCACTTTAGTCTTTCCACTTTAGCTTTTCCACTTTAGTCTTTCCACTATAGTCCGTCCAATTTAGTCTTTCCAATATTCTCTGTCCAATTTAGCCTTTCCACTATAGTCTCCACTTTATTCTGTCCACTACAGTCTTTCCACTATAGTCTCCACTTTATTCTGTCCACTACAGTCTTTCCACTTTCGTCTTTCAAATACTCTCTGTCCAGTTTAGTCTTTCCACTTTAGCCTTTCCATTATAGTCTCCACTTTATTCTGTCCACTACAGTCTTTCCACTATAGTCTTTCCACTATAGTCTGTCCACTTTAGTCTTTCCACTATTCTCTGTCCACTTTAGTCTTTCCACTATAGTCTCCACTTTATTCTGTCCACTACAGTCTTTCCACTATAGTCTTTCCACTATAGTCTTTCCACTATAGTCTGTCCACTTTAGTCTCTCCACTTTAGTTTTTCCACTTTAGTCTATCCACTTTAGTCTTTCCACTTTAGTCTTTCCACTATAGTCTGTCCACTTTAGTCTTTCCACTTTAGTTTTTCCACTTTAGTCTATCCACTTTAGTCTGTCCACTTTAGTCTTTCCACTATAGTCTGTCCACTTTAGTCTTTCCACTTTAGTCTTTCCACTTTATTCTGTCCACTTCAGTGTGTAAGCTTTAGTCTGTCTACTAAGTCTTTCCACTTCAGTCTTTCCACTATAGTCTGTCCACTTTAGTCTTTCCACTTTAGTCTTTCCACTATAGTCTCCACTTTATTCTGTCCACTACAGTCTTTCCACTTTAGTCTTTCCAATACTCTCTGTCCACTTTAGTCTCTCCACTTTAGTCTTTCCATTATAGTCTCCACTTTATTCTGTCTCCTAAAGTCTTTCCACTATAGTCTTTCCACTATAGTCTGTCCACTTTAGTCTTTCCACTATTCTCTGTCCACTTTAGTCTTTCCACTATAGTCTCCACTTTATTCTGTCGACTACAGTCTTTCCACTATAGTCTTTCCACTATAGTCTGTCCACTTTAGTCTTTCCACTTTAGTTTTTCCACTTTAGTCTTTCCACTATAGTCCGTCCACTTTAGTCTTTCCACTATTCTCTGTCCACTTTAGTCTTTCCACTATAGTCTCCACTTTAGTCTGTCCACTTTAGTCTTTCCACTATAGTCTATCCACTTTAGTCTTTCCACTTTAGTCTTTCCACTTTATTCTGTCCACTTCAGTGTGTACACTTTAGTCTGTCCACTTTAGTCTTTCCACTATAGTCTGTCCACTTTAGTCTTTCCACTTTAGTCTTTCCACTTTATTCTGTCCACTTCAGTGTGTACACTTTAGTCTGTCCACTGAGTCTTTCCACTATAGTCTGTCCACTTTAGTCTTTCCACTTTAGTTTTTCCACTTTAGTCTGTCCACTTCAGTCTTTCCACTATAGTCTCCACTTTATTCTGTCCACTACAGTCTTTCCACTTTAGTCTTTCCAATACTCTCTGTCCACTTTAGTCTTTCCACTTTAGTCTTTCCATTATAGTCTCCACTTTAATCTGTCCACTACAGTCTTTCCACTATAGTCTTTCCACTATAGTCTGTCCACTTTAGTCTTTCCACTATTCTCTGTCCACTTTAGTCTTTCCACTATAGTGTCCACTTTATTCTGTCCACTACAGTCTTTCCACTATAGTCTTACCACTATAGTCTGTCCACTTTAGTCTTTCCACTTTAGTTTTTCCACTTTAGTCTTTCCACTATAGTCCGTCCAATTTAGTCTTTCCAATATTCTCTGTCCACTTTAGTCTTTCCACTATAGTCTCCACTTTATTCTGTCCACTACAGTCTTTCCACTATAGTCTGTCCACTTTAGTCTTTCCACTTTAGTTTTTCCACTTTAGTCTGTCCACTTTAGTCTTTCCACTATAGTCTGTCCACTTTAGTCTTTCCACTTTAGTCTTTCCACTATAGTCTCCACTTTATTCTGTCCACTACAGTCTTCCACTTTAGTCTTTCCAATACTCTCTGTCCACATTAGTCTTTCCACTTTAGTCTTTCCACTATAGTCTCCACTTTATTCTGTCCACTACAGTCTTTCCACTATAGTCTTTCCACTATAGTCTGTCCACTTTAGTCTTTCCATTTTAGTTTTACCACTTTAGTCTGTCCACTTCAGTCTTTCCACTATAGTCTGTCCACTTTAGTCTTTCCACTTTAGTCTTTCCACTATAGTCTCCACTTTATTCTGTCCACTACAGTCTTTCCACTTTAGTCTTTCCAATACTCTCTGTCCAGTTTAGTCTTTCCACTTTAGTCTTTCCATTATAGTCTCCACTTTATTCTGTCCACTACAGTCTTTCCACTATAGTCTTTCCACTATAGTCTGTCCACTTTAGTCTTTCCACTATTCTCTGTCCACTTTAGTCTTTCCACTATAGTCTCCACTTTATTCTGTCCACTACAGTCTTTCCACTATAGTCTTTCCACTATAGTCTGTCCACTTTAGTCTTTCCACTTTAGTTTTTCCACTTTAGTCTATCCACTTTAGTCTTTCCACTTTAGTCTTTCCACTATAGTCTGTCCACTTTAGTCTTTCCACTTTAGTTTTTCCACTTTAGTCTATCCACTTTAGTCTGTCCACTTTAGTCTTTCCACTATAGTCTGTCCACTTTAGTCTTTCCACTTTAGTCTTTCCACTTTATTCTGTCCACTTCATTTCGTAAGCTTTAGTCTGTCCACTGAGTCTTTCCACTTCAGTCTTTCCACTATAGTCTGTCCACTTTAGTCTTTCCACTTTAGTCTTTCCACTATAGTCTCCACTTTATTCTGTCCACTACAGTCTTTCCACTTTAGTCTTTCCAATACTCTCTGTCCACTTTAGTCTTTCCACTTTAGTCTTTCCATTATAGTCTCCACTTTATTCTGTCTCCTACAGTCTTTCCACTATAGTCTTTCCACTATAGTCTGTCCACTTTAGTTTTTCCACTTTAGTCTTTCCACTATAGTCCGTCCACTTTAGTCTTTCCACTATTCTCTGTCCACTTTAGTCTTTCCACTATAGTCTCCACTTTATTCTGTCCACTACAGTCTTTCCACTATAGTCTGTCCACTTTAGTCTGTCCACTTTAGTCTTTCCACTATAGTCTATCCACTTTAGTCTTTCCACTTTAGTCTTTCCACTTTATTCTGTCCACTTCAGTGTGTACACTTTAGTCTGTCCACTTTAGTCTTTCCACTATATTCTGTCCACTTTAGTCTTTCCACTTTAGTCCTGAGTCTTTCCACTTCAGTCTTTCCACTATAGTCTGTCCACTTTAGTCTTTCCACTCTAGTCTTTCCACTATAGTCTCTACTATATTCTGTCCACTACAGCCTTCCACTTTAGTCTTTCCAATACTCTCTGTCCACTTTAGTTTTTCCACTTTAGTCTTTCCACTATAGTCCGTCCACTTTAGTCTTTCCACTATTCTCTGTCCACTTTAGTCTTTCCACTATAGTCTCCACTTTATTCTGTCAACTACAGTCTTTCCACTATAGTCTTTCCACTATGGTCTATCCACTTTAGTCTTTCCACTATTCTCTGTCCACTTTAGTCTTTCCACTCTAGCCTCCACTTTATACTGTCCACTACAGTCTTTCCACTACAGTCTTTCCACTATAGTCTGTCCACTTTAGTCTTTCTACTTTAGTCTTTCCAATACTCTCTGTCCACTTTAGTCTTTCCACTATAGTCTCCACTTTATTCTGTCCACTACATTCTTTCCACTATAGTCTTTCCACAATAGTCTGTCCACTTTAGTCTTTCCACTTTAGTTTTTCCACTTTAGTCTGTCCACTTCAGTCTTTCCACTACAGTCTCCACTATATTCCGTCCACTACAGTCATTCCACTATAGTCTTTCCACTATAGTCTGTCCACTTTAGTCCGTCCACTATTCTCTGTCCACTTTAGTCTTTCCACTATAGTCTTTCCAATATAGTCTGTCCACTTTAGTCTTTCCACTTTAGTCTTTCCACCTTAGTCTTCCCACTTTAGTCTTTCCACTATAGTCTGTCCACTTTAGTCTTTCCACTATTCTCTGTCCACTTTAGTCTTTCCACTTTAGTCTTTCCACTATAGTCTCCACTTTATTCTGTCAACTACAGTCTTTCCACTATAGTCTTTCCACTATAGTCTGTCCACTTTAGTCTTTCCACTTTAATCTTTTCTCTTTAGTCTGTCCACTTTAGTCTTTCCACTATAGTCTGTCCACTTTAGTCTTTCCACATTAGTCTTTCCACTTTATTCTGTCCACTTCAGTGTGTACACTTTAGTCTGTCCATTGAGTCTTTCCACTTCAGTCTTTCCACTATAATCTGTCCACTTTAGTCTTTCCACTTTAGTCTTTCCACTATAGTCTCCACTTTATTCTGTCCACTACAGTCTTTCCACTTTAGTCTTTCCACTATTCTCTGTCCACTTTAGTCTTTCCACTATAGTCTGTCCACTTTAGTCTTTCCACTATAGTCCGTCCACTTTAGTCTTTCCACTATAGTCCGTCCACTTTAGTCTTTCCACTATGCTCTGTCCACTTTAGTCTTTCCACTATAGTCTCCACTTTATTCTGTCCACTACAGTCTTTCCACTATAGTCTTTCCACTATAGTCTGTCCACTTTAGTCTTTCCACTATTCTCTGTCCACTTTAGTCTTTCCACTATAGTGTCCACTTTATTCTGTCCACTACAGTCTTTCCACTATAGTCTTACCAGTATAGTCTGTCCACTTTAGTCTTTCCACTTTAGTTTTTCCACTTTAGTCTTTCCACTATAGTCCGTCCAATTTAGTCTTTCCAATATTCTCTGTCCAATTTAGTCTTTCCACTATAGTCTCCACTTTATTCTGTCCACTACAGTCTTTCCACTATAGTCTCCACTTTATTCTGTCCACTACAGTCTTTCCACTTTCGTCTTTCAAATACTCTCTGTCCAGTTTAGTCTTTCCACTTTAGCCTTTCCATTATAGTCTCCACTTTATTCTGTCCACTACAGTCTTTCCACTATAGTCTTTCCACTATAGTCTGTCCACTTTAGTCTTTCCACTATTCTCTGTCCACTTTAGTCTTTCCACTATAGTCTCCACTTTATTCTGTCCACTACAGTCTTTCCACTATAGTCTTTCCACTATAGTCTGTCCACTTTAGTCTCTCCACTTTAGTTTTTCCACTTTAGTCTATCCACTTTAGTCTTTCCACTTTAGTCTTTCCACTATAGTCTGTCCACTTTAGTCTTTCCACTTTAGTTTTTCCACTTTAGTCTATCCACTTTAGTCTGTCCACTTTAGTCTTTCCACTATAGTCTGTCCACTTTAGTCTTTCCACTTTAGTCTTTCCACTTTATTCTGTCCACTTCAGTGTGTAAGCTTTAGTCTGTCTACTAAGTCTTTCCACTTCAGTCTTTCCACTATAGTCTGTCCACTTTAGTCTTTCCACTTTAGTCTTTCCACTATAGTCTCCACTTTATTCTGTCCACTACAGTCTTTCCACTTTAGTCTTTCCAATACTCTCTGTCCACTTTAGTCTCTCCACTTTAGTCTTTCCATTATAGTCTCCACTTTATTCTGTCTCCTAAAGTCTTTCCACTATAGTCTTTCCACTATAGTCTGTCCACTTTAGTCTTTCCACTATTCTCTGTCCACTTTAGTCTTTCCACTATAGTCTCCACTTTATTCTGTCGACTACAGTCTTTCCACTATAGTCTTTCCACTATAGTCTGTCCACTTTAGTCTTTCCACTTTAGTTTTTCCACTTTAGTCTTTCCACTATAGTCCGTCCACTTTAGTCTTTCCACTATTCTCTGTCCACTTTAGTCTTTCCACTATAGTCTCCACTTTAGTCTGTCCACTTTAGTCTTTCCACTATAGTCTATCCACTTTAGTCTTTCCACTTTAGTCTTTCCACTTTATTCTGTCCACTTCAGTGTGTACACTTTAGTCTGTCCACTTTAGTCTTTCCACTATAGTCTGTCCACTTTAGTCTTTCCACTTTAGTCTTTCCACTTTATTCTGTCCACTTCAGTGTGTACACTTTAGTCTGTCCACTGAGTCTTTCCACTATAGTCTGTCCACTTTAGTCTTTCCACTTTAGTTTTTCCACTTTAGTCTGTCCACTTCAGTCTTTCCACTACAGTCTCCACTTTATTCTGTCCACTACAGTCTTTCCACTTTAGTCTTTCCAATACTCTCTGTCCACTTTAGTCTTTCAAACTTTAGTCTTTCCATTATAGTCTCCACTTTAATCTGTCCACTACAGTCTTTCCACTATAGTCTTTCCACTATAGTCTGTCCACTTTAGTCTTTCCACTATTCTCTGTCCACTTTAGTCTTTCCACTATAGTGTCCACTTTATTCTGTCCACTACAGTCTTTCCACTATAGTCTTACCACTATAGTCTGTCCACTTTAGTCTTTCCACTTTAGTTTTTCCACTTTAGTCTTTCCACTATAGTCCGTCCAATTTAGTCTTTCCAATATTCTCTGTCCACTTTAGTCTTTCCACTATAGTCTCCACTTTATTCTGTCCACTGCAGTCTTTCCACTATAGTCTGTCCACTTTAGTCTTTCCACTTTAGTTTTTCCACTTTAGTCTGTCCACTTTAGTCTTTCCACTATAGTCTGTCCACTTTAGTCTTTCCACTTTAGTCTTTCCACTATAGTCTCCACTTTATTCTGTCCACTACAGTCTTTCCACTTTAATCTTTCCAATACTCTCTGTCCACTTTAGTCTTTCCACTTTAGTCTTTCCATTATAGTCTCCACTTTAATCTGTCCACTACAGTCTTTCCACTATAGTCTTTCCACTATAGTCTGTCCACTTTAGTCTTTCCACTATTCTCTGTCCACTTTAGTCTTTCCACTATAGTGTCCACTTTATTCTGTCCACTACAGTCTTTCCACTATAGTCTTACCAGTATAGTCTGTCCACTTTAGTCTTTCCACTTTAGTTTTTCCACTTTAGTCTTTCCACTATAGTCCGTCCAATTTAGTCTTTCCAATATTCTCTGTCCAATTTAGCCTTTCCACCATAGTCTCCACTTTATTCTGTCCACTACAGTCTTTCCACTATAGTCTCCACTTTATTCTGTCCACTACAGTCTTTCCACTTTCGTCTTTCAAATACTCTCTGTCCAGTTTAGTCTTTCCACTTTAGCCTTTCCATTATAGTCTCCACTTTATTCTGTCCACTACAGTCTTTCCACTATAGTCTTTCCACTATAGTCTGTCCACTTTAGTCTTTCCACTATTCTCTGTCCACTTTAGTCTTTCCACTATAGTCTCCACTTTATTCTGTCCACTACAGTCTTTCCACTATAGTCTTTCCACTATAGTCTGTCCACTTTAGTCTCTCCACTTTAGTTTTTCCACTTTAGTCTATCCACTTTAGTCTTTCCACTTTAGTCTTTCCACTATAGTCTGTCCACTTTAGTCTTTCCACTTTAGTTTTTCCACTTTAGTCTATCCACTTTAGTCTGTCCACTTTAGTCTTTCCACTATAGTCTGTCCACTTTAGTCTTTCCACTTTAGTCTTTCCACTTTATTCTGTCCACTTCAGTGTGTAAGCTTTAGTCTGTCTACTAAGTCTTTCCACTTCAGTCTTTCCACTATAGTCTGTCCACTTTAGTCTTTCCACTTTAGTCTTTCCACTATAGTCTCCACTTTATTCTGTCCACTACAGTCTTTCCACTTTAGTCTTTCCAATACTCTCTGTCCACTTTAGTCTCTCCACTTTAGTCTTTCCATTATAGTCTCCACTTTATTCTGTCTCCTAAAGTCTTTCCACTATAGTCTTTCCACTATAGTCTGTCCACTTTAGTCTTTCCACTATTCTCTGTCCACTTTAGTCTTTCCACTATAGTCTCCACTTTATTCTGTCGACTACAGTCTTTCCACTATAGTCTTTCCACTATAGTCTGTTCACTTTAGTCTTTCCACTTTAGTTTTTCCACTTTAGTCTTTCCACTATAGTCCGTCCACTTTAGTCTTTCCACTATTCTCTGTCCACTTTAGTCTTTCCACTATAGTCTCCACTTTAGTCTGTCCACTTTAGTCTTTCCACTATAGTCTATCCACTTTAGTCTTTCCACTTTAGTCTTTCCACTTTATTCTGTCCACTTCAGTGTGTACACTTTAGTCTGTCCACTTTAGTCTTTCCACTATAGTCTGTCCACTTTAGTCTTTCCACTTTAGTCTTTCCACTTTATTCTGTCCACTTCAGTGTGTACACTTTAGTCTGTCCACTGAGTCTTTCCACTATAGTCTGTCCACTTTAGTCTTTCCACTTTAGTTTTTCCACTTTAGTCTGTCCACTTCAGTCTTTCCACTATAGTCTCCACTTTATTCTGTCCACTACAGTCTTTCCACTTTAGTCTTTCCAATACTCTCTGTCCACTTTAGTCTTTCCACTTTAGTCTTTCCATTATAGTCTCCACTTTAATCTGTCCACTACAGTCTTTCCACTATAGTCTTTCCACTATAGTCTGTCCACTTTAGTCTTTCCACTATTCTCTGTCCACTTTAGTCTTTCCACTATAGTGTCCACTTTATTCTGTCCACTACAGTCTTTCCACTATAGTCTTACCACTATAGTCTGTCCACTTTAGTCTTTCCACTTTAGTTTTTCCACTTTAGTCTTTCCACTATAGTCCGTCCAATTTAGTCTTTCCAATATTTTCTGTCCACTTTAGTCTTTCCACTATAGTCTCCACTTTATTCTGTCCACTACAGTCTTTCCACTATAGTCTGTCCACTTTAGTCTTTCCACTTTAGTTTTTCCACTTTAGTCTGTCCACTTTAGTCTTTCCACTATAGTCTGTCCACTTTAGTCTTTCCACTTTAGTCTTTCCACTATAGTCTCCACTTTATTCTGTCCACTACAGTCTTCCACTTTAGTCTTTCCAATACTCTCTGTCCACATTAGTCTTTCCACTTTAGTCTTTCCACTATAGTCT
The DNA here is from genome assembly GCA_030848855.1 of Branchinecta sandiegonensis. Lineage (NCBI taxonomy): Eukaryota > Metazoa > Arthropoda > Branchiopoda > Anostraca > Branchinectidae > Branchinecta > Branchinecta sandiegonensis. The sequence goes on from JAUPMV010000055.1 coordinate 217,571, forward strand.
CCACTTTATTCTGTCCACTACAGTCTTTCCACTATAGTCTTTCCACTATAGTCTGTCCACTTTAGTCTTTCCATTTTAGTTTTACCACTTTAGTCTGTCCACTTCAGTCTTTCCACTATAGTCTGTCCACTTTAGTCTTTCCACTTTAGTCTTTCCACTATAGTCTCCACTTTATTCTGTCCACTACAGTCTTTCCACTTTAGTCTTTCCAATACTCTCTGTCCAGTTTAGTCTTTCCACTTTAGTCTTTCCATTATAGTCTCCACTTTATTCTGTCCACTACAGTCTTTCCACTATAGTCTTTCCACTATAGTCTGTCCACTTTAGTCTTTCCACTATTCTCTGTCCACTTTAGTCTTTCCACTATAGTCTCCACTTTATTCTGTCCACTACAGTCTTTCCACTATAGTCTTTCCACTATAGTCTGTCCACTTTAGTCTTTCCACTTTAGTTTTTCCACTTTAGTCTATCCACTTTAGTCTTTCCACTTTAGTCTTTCCACTATAGTCTGTCCACTTTAGTCTTTCCACTTTAGTTTTTCCACTTTAGTCTATCCACTTTAGTCTGTCCACTTTAGTCTTTCCACTATAGTCTGTCCACTTTAGTCTTTCCACTTTAGTCTTTCCACTTTATTCTGTCCACTTCATTTCGTAAGCTTTAGTCTGTCCACTGAGTCTTTCCACTTCAGTCTTTCCACTATAGTCTGTCCACTTTAGTCTTTCCACTTTAGTCTTTCCACTATAGTCTCCACTTTATTCTGTCCACTACAGTCTTTCCACTTTAGTCTTTCCAATACTCTCTGTCCACTTTAGTCTTTCCACTTTAGTCTTTCCATTATAGTCTCCACTTTATTCTGTCTCCTACAGTCTTTCCACTATAGTCTTTCCACTATAGTCTGTCCACTTTAGTTTTTCCACTTTAGTCTTTCCACTATAGTCCGTCCACTTTAGTCTTTCCACTATTCTCTGTCCACTTTAGTCTTTCCACTATAGTCTCCACTTTATTCTGTCCACTACAGTCTTTCCACTATAGTCTGTCCACTTTAGTCTGTCCACTTTAGTCTTTCCACTATAGTCTATCCACTTTAGTCTTTCCACTTTAGTCTTTCCACTTTATTCTGTCCACTTCAGTGTGTACACTTTAGTCTGTCCACTTTAGTCTTTCCACTATATTCTGTCCACTTTAGTCTTTCCACTTTAGTCTTTCCACTATAGTCTCCACTTTATTCTGTCCACTACAGTCTTTCCACTTTAGTCTTTCCAATACTCTCTGTCCACTTTAGTCTTTCCACTTTAGTCTTTCCATTATAGTCTCCACTTTATTCTGTCTCCTACAGTCTTTCCACTATAGTCTTTCCACTATAGTCTGTCCACTTTAGTTTTTCCACTTTAGTCTTTCCACTATAGTCCGTCCACTTTAGTCTTTCCACTATTCTCTGTCCACTTTAGTCTTTCCACTATAGTCTCCACTTTATTCTGTCCACTACAGTCTTTCCACTATAGTCTGTCCACTTTAGTCTGTCCACTTTAGTCTTTCCACTATAGTCTATCCACTTTAGTCTTTCCACTTTAGTCTTTCCACTTTATTCTGTCCACTTCAGTGTGTACACTTTAGTCTGTCCACTTTAGTCTTTCCACTATATTCTGTCCACTTTAGTCTTTCCACTTTAGTCCTGAGTCTTTCCACTTCAGTCTTTCCACTATAGTCTGTCCACTTTAGTCTTTCCACTCTAGTCTTTCCACTATAGTCTCTACTATATTCTGTCCACTACAGCCTTCCACTTTAGTCTTTCCAATACTCTCTGTCCACTTTAGTTTTTCCACTTTAGTCTTTCCACTATAGTCCGTCCACTTTAGTCTTTCCACTATTCTCTGTCCACTTTAGTCTTTCCACTATAGTCTCCACTTTATTCTGTCAACTACAGTCTTTCCACTATAGTCTTTCCACTATGGTCTATCCACTTTAGTCTTTCCACTATTCTCTGTCCACTTTAGTCTTTCCACTCTAGCCTCCACTTTATACTGTCCACTACAGTCTTTCCACTACAGTCTTTCCACTATAGTCTGTCCACTTTAGTCTTTCTACTTTAGTCTTTCCAATACTCTCTGTCCACTTTAGTCTTTCCACTATAGTCTCCACTTTATTCTGTCCACTACATTCTTTCCACTATAGTCTTTCCACAATAGTCTGTCCACTTTAGTCTTTCCACTTTAGTTTTTCCACTTTAGTCTGTCCACTTCAGTCTTTCCACTACAGTCTCCACTATATTCCGTCCACTACAGTCATTCCACTATAGTCTTTCCACTATAGTCTGTCCACTTTAGTCCGTCCACTATTCTCTGTCCACTTTAGTCTTTCCACTATAGTCTTTCCAATATAGTCTGTCCACTTTAGTCTTTCCACTTTAGTCTTTCCACCTTAGTCTTCCCACTTTAGTCTTTCCACTATAGTCTGTCCACTTTAGTCTTTCCACTATTCTCTGTCCACTTTAGTCTTTCCACTTTAGTCTTTCCACTATAGTCTCCACTTTATTCTGTCAACTACAGTCTTTCCACTATAGTCTTTCCACTATAGTCTGTCCACTTTAGTCTTTCCACTTTAATCTTTTCTCTTTAGTCTGTCCACTTTAGTCTTTCCACTATAGTCTGTCCACTTTAGTCTTTCCACATTAGTCTTTCCACTTTATTCTGTCCACTTCAGTGTGTACACTTTAGTCTGTCCATTGAGTCTTTCCACTTCAGTCTTTCCACTATAATCTGTCCACTTTAGTCTTTCCACTTTAGTCTTTCCACTATAGTCTCCACTTTATTCTGTCCACTACAGTCTTTCCACTTTAGTCTTTCCACTATTCTCTGTCCACTTTAGTCTTTCCACTATAGTCTGTCCACTTTAGTCTTTCCACTATAGTCCGTCCACTTTAGTCTTTCCACTATAGTCCGTCCACTTTAGTCTTTCCACTATGCTCTGTCCACTTTAGTCTTTCCACTATAGTCTCCACTTTATTCTGTCCACTACAGTCTTTCCACTATAGTCTTTCCACTATAGTCTGTCCACTTTAGTCTTTCCACTATTCTCTGTCCACTTTAGTCTTTCCACTATAGTGTCCACTTTATTCTGTCCACTACAGTCTTTCCACTATAGTCTTACCAGTATAGTCTGTCCACTTTAGTCTTTCCACTTTAGTTTTTCCACTTTAGTCTTTCCACTATAGTCCGTCCAATTTAGTCTTTCCAATATTCTCTGTCCAATTTAGTCTTTCCACTATAGTCTCCACTTTATTCTGTCCACTACAGTCTTTCCACTATAGTCTCCACTTTATTCTGTCCACTACAGTCTTTCCACTTTCGTCTTTCAAATACTCTCTGTCCAGTTTAGTCTTTCCACTTTAGCCTTTCCATTATAGTCTCCACTTTATTCTGTCCACTACAGTCTTTCCACTATAGTCTTTCCACTATAGTCTGTCCACTTTAGTCTTTCCACTATTCTCTGTCCACTTTAGTCTTTCCACTATAGTCTCCACTTTATTCTGTCCACTACAGTCTTTCCACTATAGTCTTTCCACTATAGTCTGTCCACTTTAGTCTCTCCACTTTAGTTTTTCCACTTTAGTCTATCCACTTTAGTCTTTCCACTTTAGTCTTTCCACTATAGTCTGTCCACTTTAGTCTTTCCACTTTAGTTTTTCCACTTTAGTCTATCCACTTTAGTCTGTCCACTTTAGTCTTTCCACTATAGTCTGTCCACTTTAGTCTTTCCACTTTAGTCTTTCCACTTTATTCTGTCCACTTCAGTGTGTAAGCTTTAGTCTGTCTACTAAGTCTTTCCACTTCAGTCTTTCCACTATAGTCTGTCCACTTTAGTCTTTCCACTTTAGTCTTTCCACTATAGTCTCCACTTTATTCTGTCCACTACAGTCTTTCCACTTTAGTCTTTCCAATACTCTCTGTCCACTTTAGTCTCTCCACTTTAGTCTTTCCATTATAGTCTCCACTTTATTCTGTCTCCTAAAGTCTTTCCACTATAGTCTTTCCACTATAGTCTGTCCACTTTAGTCTTTCCACTATTCTCTGTCCACTTTAGTCTTTCCACTATAGTCTCCACTTTATTCTGTCGACTACAGTCTTTCCACTATAGTCTTTCCACTATAGTCTGTCCACTTTAGTCTTTCCACTTTAGTTTTTCCACTTTAGTCTTTCCACTATAGTCCGTCCACTTTAGTCTTTCCACTATTCTCTGTCCACTTTAGTCTTTCCACTATAGTCTCCACTTTAGTCTGTCCACTTTAGTCTTTCCACTATAGTCTATCCACTTTAGTCTTTCCACTTTAGTCTTTCCACTTTATTCTGTCCACTTCAGTGTGTACACTTTAGTCTGTCCACTTTAGTCTTTCCACTATAGTCTGTCCACTTTAGTCTTTCCACTTTAGTCTTTCCACTTTATTCTGTCCACTTCAGTGTGTACACTTTAGTCTGTCCACTGAGTCTTTCCACTATAGTCTGTCCACTTTAGTCTTTCCACTTTAGTTTTTCCACTTTAGTCTGTCCACTTCAGTCTTTCCACTATAGTCTCCACTTTATTCTGTCCACTACAGTCTTTCCACTTTAGTCTTTCCAATACTCTCTGTCCACTTTAGTCTTTCAAACTTTAGTCTTTCCATTATAGTCTCCACTTTAATCTGTCCACTACAGTCTTTCCACTATAGTCTTTCCACTATAGTCTGTCCACTTTAGTCTTTCCACTATTCTCTGTCCACTTTAGTCTTTCCACTATAGTGTCCACTTTATTCTGTCCACTACAGTCTTTCCACTATAGTCTTACCACTATAGTCTGTCCACTTTAGTCTTTCCACTTTAGTTTTTCCACTTTAGTCTTTCCACTATAGTCCGTCCAATTTAGTCTTTCCAATATTCTCTGTCCACTTTAGTCTTTCCACTATAGTCTCCACTTTATTCTGTCCACTACAGTCTTTCCACTATAGTCTGTCCACTTTAGTCTTTCCACTTTAGTTTTTCCACTTTAGTCTGTCCACTTTAGTCTTTCCACTATAGTCTGTCCACTTTAGTCTTTCCACTTTAGTCTTTCCACTATAGTCTCCACTTTATTCTGTCCACTACAGTCTTTCCACTTTAATCTTTCCAATACTCTCTGTCCACTTTAGTCTTTCCACTTTAGTCTTTCCATTATAGTCTCCACTTTAATCTGTCCACTACAGTCTTTCCACTATAGTCTTTCCACTATAGTCTGTCCACTTTAGTCTTTCCACTATTCTCTGTCCACTTTAGTCTTTCCACTATAGTGTCCACTTTATTCTGTCCACTACAGTCTTTCCACTATAGTCTTACCAGTATAGTCTGTCCACTTTAGTCTTTCCACTTTAGTTTTTCCACTTTAGTCTTTCCACTATAGTCCGTCCAATTTAGTCTTTCCAATATTCTCTGTCCAATTTAGCCTTTCCACTATAGTCTCCACTTTATTCTGTCCACTACAGTCTTTCCACTATAGTCTCCACTTTATTCTGTCCACTACAGTCTTTCCACTTTCGTCTTTCAAATACTCTCTGTCCAGTTTAGTCTTTCCACTTTAGCCTTTCCATTATAGTCTCCACTTTATTCTGTCCACTACAGTCTTTCCACTATAGTCTTTCCACTATAGTCTGTCCACTTTAGTCTTTCCACTATTCTCTGTCCACTTTAGTCTTTCCACTATAGTCTCCACTTTATTCTGTCCACTACAGTCTTTCCACTATAGTCTTTCCACTATAGTCTGTCCACTTTAGTCTCTCCACTTTAGTTTTTCCACTTTAGTCTATCCACTTTAGTCTTTCCACTTTAGTCTTTCCACTATAGTCTGTCCACTTTAGTCTTTCCACTTTAGTTTTTCCACTTTAGTCTATCCACTTTAGTCTGTCCACTTTAGTCTTTCCACTATAGTCTGTCCACTTTAGTCTTTCCACTTTAGTCTTTCCACTTTATTCTGTCCACTTCAGTGTGTAAGCTTTAGTCTGTCTACTAAGTCTTTCCACTTCAGTCTTTCCACTATAGTCTGTCCACTTTAGTCTTTCCACTTTAGTCTTTCCACTATAGTCTCCACTTTATTCTGTCCACTACAGTCTTTCCACTTTAGTCTTTCCAATACTCTCTGTCCACTTTAGTCTCTCCACTTTAGTCTTTCCATTATAGTCTCCACTTTATTCTGTCTCCTAAAGTCTTTCCACTATAGTCTTTCCACTATAGTCTGTCCACTTTAGTCTTTCCACTATTCTCTGTCCACTTTAGTCTTTCCACTATAGTCTCCACTTTATTCTGTCGACTACAGTCTTTCCACTATAGTCTTTCCACTATAGTCTGTCCACTTTAGTCTTTCCACTTTAGTTTTTCCACTTTAGTCTTTCCACTATAGTCCGTCCACTTTAGTCTTTCCACTATTCTCTGTCCACTTTAGTCTTTCCACTATAGTCTCCACTTTAGTCTGTCCACTTTAGTCTTTCCACTATAGTCTATCCACTTTAGTCTTTCCACTTTAGTCTTTCCACTTTATTCTGTCCACTTCAGTGTGTACACTTTAGTCTGTCCACTTTAGTCTTTCCACTATAGTCTGTCCACTTTAGTCTTTCCACTTTAGTCTTTCCACTTTATTCTGTCCACTTCAGTGTGTACACTTTAGTCTGTCCACTGAGTCTTTCCACTATAGTCTGTCCACTTTAGTCTTTCCACTTTAGTTTTTCCACTTTAGTCTGTCCACTTCAGTCTTTCCACTATAGTCTCCACTTTATTCTGTCCACTACAGTCTTTCCACTTTAGTCTTTCCAATACTCTCTGTCCACTTTAGTCTTTCCACTTTAGTCTTTCCATTATAGTCTCCACTTTAATCTGTCCACTACAGTCTTTCCACTATAGTCTTTCCACTATAGTCTGTCCACTTTAGTCTTTCCACTATTCTCTGTCCACTTTAGTCTTTCCACTATAGTGTCCACTTTATTCTGTCCACTACAGTCTTTCCACTATAGTCTTACCACTATAGTCTGTCCACTTTAGTCTTTCCACTTTAGTTTTTCCACTTTAGTCTTTCCACTATAGTCCGTCCAATTTAGTCTTTCCAATATTTTCTGTCCACTTTAGTCTTTCCACTATAGTCTCCACTTTATTCTGTCCACTACAGTCTTTCCACTATAGTCTGTCCACTTTAGTCTTTCCACTTTAGTTTTTCCACTTTAGTCTGTCCACTTTAGTCTTTCCACTATAGTCTGTCCACTTTAGTCTTTCCACTTTAGTCTTTCCACTATAGTCTCCACTTTATTCTGTCCACTACAGTCTTCCACTTTAGTCTTTCCAATACTCTCTGTCCACATTAGTCTTTCCACTTTAGTCTTTCCACTATAGTCTCCACTTTATTCTGTCCACTACAGTCTTTCCACTATAGTCTTTCCACTATAGTCTGTCCACTTTAGTCTTTCCATTTTAGTTTTACCACTTTAGTCTGTCCACTTCAGTCTTTCCACTATAGTCTGTCCACTTTAGTCTTTCCACTTTAGTCTTTCCACTATAGTCTCCACTTTATTCTGTCCACTACAGTCTTTCCACTTTAGTCTTTCCAATACTCTCTGTCCAGTTTAGTCTTCCCACTTTAGTCTTTCCATTATAGTCTCCACTTTATTCTGTCCACTACAGTCTTTCCACTATAGTCTTTCCACTATAGTCTGTCCACTTTAGTCTTTCCACTATTCTCTGTCCACTTTAGTCTTTCCACTATAGTCTCCACTTTATTCTGTCCACTACAGTCTTTCCACTATAGTCTTTCCACTATAGTCTGTCCACTTTAGTCTTTCCACTTTAGTTTTTCCACTTTAGTCTATCCACTTTAGTCTTTCCACTTTAGTCTTTCCACTATAGTCTGTCCACTTTAGTCTTTCCACTTTAGTTTTTCCACTTTAGTCTATCCACTTTAGTCTGTCCACTTTAGTCTTTCCACTATAGTCTGTCCACTTTAGTCTTTCCACTTTAGTCTTTCCACTTTATTCTGTCCACTTCATTTCGTAAGCTTTAGTCTGTCCACTGAGTCTTTCCACTTCAGTCTTTCCACTATAGTCTGTCCACTTTAGTCTTTCCACTTTAGTCTTTCCACTATAGTCTCCACTTTATTCTGTCCACTACAGTCTTTCCACTTTAGTCTTTCCAATACTCTCTGTCCACTTTAGTCTTTCCACTTTAGTCTTTCCATTATAGTCTCCACTTTATTCTGTCTCCTACAGTCTTTCCACTATAGTCTTTCCACTATAGTCTGTCCACTTTAGTTTTTCCACTTTAGTCTTTCCACTATAGTCCGTCCACTTTAGTCTTTCCACTATTCTCTGTCCACTTTAGTCTTTCCACTATAGTCTCCACTTTATTCTGTCCACTACAGTCTTTCCACTATAGTCTGTCCACTTTAGTCTGTCCACTTTAGTCTTTCCACTATAGTCTATCCACTTTAGTCTTTCCACTTTAGTCTTTCCACTTTATTCTGTCCACTTCAGTGTGTACACTTTAGTCTGTCCACTTTAGTCTTTCCACTATATTCTGTCCACTTTAGTCTTTCCACTTTAGTCCTGAGTCTTTCCACTTCAGTCTTTCCACTATAGTCTGTCCACTTTAGTCTTTCCACTCTAGTCTTTCCACTATAGTCTCCACTATATTCTGTCCACTACAGCCTTCCACTTTAGTCTTTCCAATACTCTCTGTCCACTTTAGTTTTTCCACTTTAGTCTTTCCACTATAGTCCGTCCACTTTAGTCTTTCCACTATTCTCTGTCCACTTTAGTCTTTCCACTATAGTCTCCACTTTATTCTGTCAACTACAGTCTTTCCACTATAGTCTTTCCACTATGGTCTATCCACTTTAGTCTTTCCACTATTCTCTGTCCACTTTAGTCTTTCCACTCTAGCCTCCACTTTATACTGTCCACTACAGTCTTTCCACTATAGTCTTTCCACTATAGTCTGTCCACTTTAGTCTTTCTACTTTAGTCTTTCCAATACTCTCTGTCCACTTTAGTCTTTCCACTATAGTCTCCACTTTATTCTGTCCACTACATTCTTTCCACTATAGTCTTTCCACAATAGTCTGTCCACTTTAGTCTTTCCACTTTAGTTTTTCCACTTTAGTCTGTCCACTTCAGTCTTTCCACTACAGTCTCCACTATATTCCGTCCACTACAGTCATTCCACTATAGTCTTTCCACTATAGTCTGTCCACTTTAGTCCGTCCACTATTCTCTGTCCACTTTAGTCTTTCCACTATAGTCTTTCCAATATAGTCTGTCCACTTTAGTCTTTCCACTTTAGTCTTTCCACCTTAGTCTTCCCACTTTAGTCTTTCCACTATAGTCTGTCCACTTTAGTCTTTCCACTATTCTCTTTCCACTTTAGTCTTTCCACTTTAGTCTTTCCACTATAGTCTCCACTTTATTCTGTCAACTACAGTCTTTCCACTATAGTCTTTCCACTATAGTCTGTCCACTTTAGTCTTTCCACTTTAATCTTTTCTCTTTAGTCTGTCCACTTTAGTCTTTCCACTATAGTCTGTCCACTTTAGTCTTTCCACATTAGTCTTTCCACTTTATTCTGTCCACTTCAGTGTGTACACTTTAGTCTGTCCATTGAGTCTTTCCACTTCAGTCTTTCCACTATAATCTGTCCACTTTAGTCTTTCCACTTTAGTCTTTCCACTATAGTCTCCACTTTATTCTGTCCACTACAGTCTTTCCACTTTAGTCTTTCCACTATTCTCTGTCCACTTTAGTCTTTCCACTATAGTCTGTCCACTTTAGTCTTTCCACTATAGTCCGTCCACTTTAGTCTTTCCACTATAGTCCGTCCACTTTAGTCTTTCCACTATGCTCTGTCCACTTTAGTCTTTCCACTATAGTCTCCACTTTATTCTGTCCACTACAGTCTTTCCACTATAGTCTTTCCACTATAGTCTGTCCACTTTAGTCTGTCCACTTTAGTCTTTCCACTATAGTCTGTCCAGTTTAGTCTTTCCACTTTAGTCTTTCCACTTTATTCTGTCCACTTCAGTGTGTACACTTTAGTCTGTCCACTGAGTCTTTCCACTTCAATCTTTCCACTATAGTCTGTCCACTTTAGTCTTTCCACTTTAGTCTTTCCACTATAGTCTCCACTTTATTCTGTCCACTACAGTCTTCCACTTTAGTCTTTCCAATACTCTCTGTCGACTTTAGTCTTTCCACTTTAGTCTTTCCACTATAGTCTCCACTTTATTCTGTCCACTACAGTCTTTCCACTATAGTCTGTCCACTTTAGTCTTTCCACTATTCTCTGTCCACTTTAGTCTTTCCACTATAGTCTCCACTTTATTCTGTCCACTACAGTCTTTCCACTATAGTCTTTCCACTATAGTCTGTCCACTTTAGTCTTTCCACTTTAGTTTTTCCACTTTAGTCTTTCCACTATTCTCTGTCCACTTTAGTCTTTCCACTATAGTCTCCACTTTATTCTGGCCACTACAGTCTTTCCACTATAGTCTTTCCACTATAGTCTATCCACTTTAGTCTTTCCACTATTCTCTGTCCACTTTAGTCTTTCCACTCTAGTCTCCACTTTATACTGTCCACTACAGTCTTTCCACTATAGTCTTTCCACTATAGTCTGTCCACTTTAGTCTTTCCACTTTAGTCTTTCCACTATAGTCTCCACTTTATTCTGTCCACTACAGTCTTTCCACTATAGTCTTTCCACTATAGTCTTTCCACTTTAGTCTTTCCACTATTCTCTGTCCACTTTAGTCTTTCCACTATAGTCTCCACTTTATTCTGTCCACTACAGTCTTTCCACTATAGTCTTTCCACTCTAGTCTCCACTTTATACTGTCCACTACAGTCTTTCCACTATCGTCTGTCCACTTTAGTCTTTCCACTTTAGTCTTTCCAATACTCTGTCCACTTTAGTCTTTCCACTTTAGTCTTTCCACTATAGTCTCCACTTTATTCTGCCCACTACAGTCTTTCCACTATAGTCTCCACTTTATTCTGTCCACTACAGTCTTTCCACTATAGTCTTTTCACTATAGTCTGTCCACTTTAGTCTTTCCACTATTCTCTGTCCACTTTAGTCTTTCCACTATAGTCTTTCCAATATAGTCGGTCCACTTTAGTCTTTCCACTTTAGTCTTTCCACCTTAGTCTGTCCACTTTAGTCTTTCCACTATAGTCTGTCCACTTTAGTCTTTCCACTATTCTCTGTCCACTTTAGTCTTTCCACTATAGTCTCCACTTTATTCTGTCCACTACAGTCTTTCCACTATAGTCTTTCCACCGTAGTCTGTCCACTTTAGTCTTTCCACTTTCATCTTTTCTCTTTAGTCTGTCCACTTTAGTCTTTCCACTATAGTCTGTCCACTTTAGTCTTTCCACTTTAGTCTTTCCACTTTATTCTGTCCACTTCAGTGTGTACACTTTAGTCTGTCCAATGAGTCTTTCCACTTCAGTCTTTCCACTATAGTCGGTCCACTTTAGTCTTTCCACTATAGTCTCCACTTTATTCTGTCCACTACAGTCTTTCCACTTTAGTCTTTCCAATACTCTCTGTCCACTTTAGTCTTTCCACTTTAGTCTTTCCATTATAGTCTCCACTTTATTCTGTCCGACTACAGTCTTTCCACTATAGTCTTTCCACTATAGTCTGTCCACTTTAGTCTTTCCACTATTCTCTGTCCACTTTAGTCTTTCCACTATAGTCTCCACTTTATTCTGTCCACTACAGTCTTTCCACTATAGTCTTTCCACTATAGTCTGTCCACTTTAGTCTTTCCACTTTAGTTTTTCCACTTTAGTCTTTCCACTATAGTCCGTCCGCTTTAGTCTTTCCACTATTCTCTGTCCACTTTAGTCTTTCCACTATAGTCTCCACTTTATTCTGTCCACTACAGTCTTTCCACTATAGTCTTTCCACTATAGTCTGTCCACTTTAGTCTGTCCACTTTAGTCTTTCCAGTATAGTCTATCCACTTTAGTCTTTCCACTTTAGTCTTTCCACTTTATTCTGTCCACTTCAGTGTGTACACTATAGTCTGTCCACTTTAGTCTTTCCACTTTAGTCTTTCCACCTTAGTCTGTCCACTTTAGTCTTTCCACTATAGTCTGTCCACTTTAGTCTTTCCACTTTAGTCTTTCCGCTTTAGTCTGTCCACTTAGTCTTTCCACTAGAGTCTGTCCACTTTAGTCTGTCCACTTTAGTCTGTCCACTTTAGTCTTTCCACTATAGTCTCCAATTTATTTTGTCCACCACAGTCTTTCCAATTTAGTCTTTCCACTATTCTCTGTCCACTTTAGTCTTTCCACTATAGTCTCCACTTTATTCTGTCCACTACAGTCTTTTCACCATAGTCTTTCCACTATAGTCTGTCCACTTTAGTCTTTCCACTTTAGTTTTTCCACTTTAGTCTGTCCACTTCAGACTTTTCACTATAGTCTTTCCACTATAGTCTGTCCACTTTAGTCTTTCCACTTTAGTCTTTCCACTATAGCCTGTCCACTTTAATCTTTCCACTATTCTCTGTCCACTTTAGTCTTTCCACTATAGTCTCCACTTTATTCTGTCCACTACAGTCTTTCCACTATAGTCTTTCCACTGTAATCTGTCCACTTTAGTCTTTCCACTTTAGTTTTTCCACTTTAGTCCGTCCACTTCAGACTTTCCACTATAGTCTTTCCACTATAGTCTGTCCACTTTATTCTGTCCACTTCAGTGTGTACACTTTAGTCTGTCCACTGAGTCTGTCCACTTTAGTCTTTCCACTATAGTCTCCACTTTATTCTGTCCACTACAGTCTTTCCACTAAAGTCTTTCCACTATAGTCTGTCCACATTAGTCTTTCCACTTTAATCTTTTCTCTTTAGTCTGTCCACTTTAGTCTTTCCACTATAGTCTGTCCACTTTAGTCTTTCCACTTTAGTCTTTCCACTAGAGTGTCCACTTTATTCTGTCCACTACAGTCTTTCCACTTTAGTCTTTCCAATACTCTCTGTCCACTTTAGTCTTTCCACTTTAGTCTTTCCATTATAGTCTCCACTTTAATCTGTCCACTACAGTCTTTCCACTATAGTCTTTCCACTATAGTCTGTCCACTTTAGTCTTTCCACTATTCTCTGTCCACTTTAGTCTTTCCACTTTAGTGTCCACTTTATTCTGTCCACTACAGTCTTTCCACTATAGTCTTACCACTATAGTCTGTCCACTTTAGTCTTTCCACTTTAGTTTTTCCACTTTAGTCTTTCCACTATAGTCCGTCCAATTTAGTCTTTCCAATATTCTCTGTCCACTTTAGTCTTTCCACTATAGTCTCCACTTTATTCTGTCCACTACAGTCTTTCCACTATAGTCTGTCCACTTTAGTCTTTCCACTTTAGTCTGTCCACTTTAGTCTTTCCACTATAGTCTGTCCACTTTAGTCTTTCCACTTTAGTCTTTCCACTATAGTCTCCACTTTATTCTGTCCACTACAGTCTTCCACTTTAGTCTTTCCAATACTCTCTGTCCACATTAGTCTTTCCACTTTAGTCTTTCCACTATAGTCTCCACTTTATTCTGTCCACTACAGTCTTTCCACTATAGTCTTTCCACTATAGTCTGTCCACTTTAGTCTTTCCATTTTAGTTTTTCCACTTTAGTCTGTCCACTTCAGTCTTTCCACTATAGTCTGTCCACTTTAGTCTTTCCACTTTAGTCTTTCCACTATAGTCTCCACTTTATTCTGTCCACTACAGTATTTCCACTTTAGTCTTTCCAATACTCTCTGTCCAGTTTAGTCTTTCCACTATAGTCTGTCCACTTTAGTCTTTCCACTATTCTCTGTCCACTTTAGTCTTTCCACTTTAGTGTCCACTTTATTCTGTCCACTACAGTCTTTCCACTATAGTCTTACCACTATAGTCTGTCCACTTCAGTCTTTCCACTATAATCTGTCCACTTTAGTCTTTCCACTTTAGTCTTTCCACTATAGTCTCCACTTTATTCTGTCCACTACAGTCTTTCCACTTTAGTCTTTCCACTATTCTCTGTCCACTTTAGTCTTTCCACTATAGTCTGTCCACTTTAGTCTTTCCACTATAGTCCGTCCACTTTAGTCTTTCCACTATAGTCCGTCCACTTTAGTCTTTCCACTATGCTCTGTCCACTTTAGTCTTTCCACTATAGTCTCCACTTTATTCTGTCCACTACAGTCTTTCCACTATAGTCTTTCCACTATAGTCTGTCCACTTTAGTCTTTCCACTATTCTCTTCCACTATTCACTATTCCACTTTAGTCTTTCCACTTTAGTGTCCACTTTATTCTGTCCACTACAGTCTTTCCACTATAGTCTTACCACTATAGTCTGTCCACTTTAGTCTTTCCACTTTAGTTTTTCCACTTTAGTCTTTCCACTATAGTCCGTCCACTTTAGTCTTTCCACTATTCTCTGTCCATTTTAGTCTTTCCACTATAGTCTCCACTTTATTCTGTCCACTACAGTCTTTCCACTATAGTCTGTCCACTTTAGTCTGTCCACTTTAGTCTTTCCACTATAGTCTATCCACTTTAGTCTTTCCACTTTAGTCTTTCCACTTTATTCTGTCCACTTCAGTGTGTACACTTTAGTCTGTCCACTTTAGTCTTTCCACTATCGTCTGTCCACTTTAGTCTTTCCACTTTAGTCCTGAGTCTTTCCACTTCAGTCTTTCCACTATAGTCTGTCCACTTTAGTCTGTCCACTCTAGTCTTTCCACTATAGTCTCCACTATATTCTGTCCACTACAGCCTTCCACTTTAGTCTTTCCAATACTCTCTGTCCACTTTAGTTTTTCCACTTTAGTCTTTCCACTATAGTCCGTCCACTTTAGTCTTTCCACTATTCTCTGTCCACTTTAGTCTTTCCACTATAGTCTCCACTTTATTCTGTCCACTACAGTCTTTCCACTATAGTCTTTCCACTATGGTCTATCCACTTTAGTCTTTCCACTATTCTCTGTCCACTTTAGTCTTTCCACTCTAGCCTCCACTTTATACTGTCCACTACAGTCTTTCCACTATAGTCTTTCCACTATAGTCTGTCCACTTTAGTCTTTCCACTTTAGTCTTTCCAATACTCTCTGTCCACTTTAGTCTTTCCACTATAGTCTCCACTTTATTCTGTCCACTACATTCTTTCCACTATAGTCTTTCCACAATAGTCTGTCCACTTTAGTCTTTCCACTTTAGTTTTTCCACTTTAGTCTGTCCACTTCAGTCTTTCCACTACAGTCTCCACTATATTCCGTCCACTACAGTCATTCCACTATAGTCTTTCCACTATAGTCTGTCCACTTTAGTCTTTCCACTATTCTCTGTCCACTTTAGTCTTTCCACTATAGTCTTTCCACTTTAGTCTTTCCACATTAGTCTTTCCACTTTATTCTGTCCACTTCAGTGTGTACACTTTAGTCTGTCCATTGATTCTTTCCACTTCAGTCTTTCCACTATAATCTGTCCACTTTAGTCTTTCCACTTTAGTCTTTCCACTATAGTCTCCACTTTATTCTGTCCACTACAGTCTTTCCACTTTAGTCTTTCCACTATTCTCTGTCCACTTTAGTCTTTCCACTATAGTCTTTCCACTATAGTCTGTCCACTTTAGTCTTTCCACTATAGTCCGTCCACTTTAGTCTTTCCACTATAGTCCGTCCACTTTAGTCTTTCCACTATGCTCTGTCCACTTTAGTCTTTCCACTATAGTCTCCACTTTATTCTGTCCACTACAGTCTTTCCACTATAGTCTTTCCACTATAGTCTGTCCACTTTAGTCTGTCCACTTTAGTCTTTCCACTATAGTCTGTCCAGTTTAGTCTTTCCACTTTAGTCTTTCCACTTTATTCTGTCCACTTCAGTGTGTACACTTTAGTCTGTCCACTGAGTCTTTCCACTTCAATCTTTCCACTATAGTCTGTCCACTTTAGTCTTTCCACTTTAGTCTTTCCACTATAGTCTCCACTTTATTCTGTCCACTACAGTCTTCCACTTTAGTCTTTCCAATACTCTCTGTCGACTTTAGTCTTTCCACTTTAGTCTTTCCACTATAGTCTCCACTTTATTCTGTCCACTACAGTCTTTCCACTATAGTCTGGCCACTTTAGTCTTTCCACTATTCTCTGTCGACTTTAGTCTTTCCACTTTAGTCTTTCCACTTTAGTTTTTCCACTTTAGTCTTTCCACTATTCTCTGTCCACTTTAGTCTTTCCACTATAGTCTCCACTTTATTCTGGCCACTACAGTCTTTCCACTATAGTCTTTCCACTATAGTCTATCCACTTTAGTCTTTCCACTATTCTCTGTCCACTTTAGTCTTTCCACTCTAGTCTCCACTTTATACTGTCCACTACAGTCTTTCCACTATAGTCTTTCCACTATAGTCTGTCCACTTTAGTCTTTCCACTTTAGTCTTTCCACTATAGTCTCCACTTTATTCTGTCCACTACAGTCTTTCCACTATAGTCTTTCCACTATAGTCTTTCCACTTTAGTCTTTCCACTATTCTCTGTCCACTTTAGTCTTTCCACTATAGTCTCCACTTTATTCTGTCCACTACAGTCTTTCCACTATAGTCTTTCCACTCTAGTCTCCACTTTATACTGTCCACTACAGTCTTTCCACTATAGTCTGTCCACTTTAGTCTTTCCACTTTAGTCTTTCCAATACTCTGTCCACTTTAGTCTTTCCACTTTAGTCTTTCCACTATAGTCTCCACTTTATTCTGCCCACTACAGTCTTTCCACTATAGTCTCCACTTTATTCTGTCCACTACAGTCTTTCCACTATAGTCTTTTCACTATAGTCTGTCCACTTTAGTCTTTCCACTATTCTCTGTCCACTTTAGTCTTTCCACTATAGTCTTTCCAATATAGTCGGTCCACTTTAGTCTTTCCACTTTAGTCTTTCCACCTTAGTCTGTCCACTTTAGTCTTTCCACTATAGTCTGTCCACTTTAGTCTTTCCACTATTCTCTGTCCACTTTAGTCTTTCCACTATAGTCTCCACTTTATTCTGTCCACTACAGTCTTTCCACTATAGTCTTTCCACCATAGTCTGTCCACTTTAGTCTTTCCACTTTCATCTTTTCTCTTTAGTCTGTCCACTTTAGTCTTTCCACTATAGTCTGTCCACTTTAGTCTTTCCACTTTAGTCTTTCCACTTTATTCTGTCCACTTCAGTGTGTACACTTTAGTCTGTCCAATGAGTCTTTCCACTTCAGTCTTTCCACTATAGTCGGTCCACTTTAGTCTTTCCACTATAGTCTCCACTTTATTCTGTCCACTACAGTCTTTCCACTTTAGTCTTTCCAATACTCTCTGTCCACTTTAGTCTTTCCACTTTAGTCTTTCCATTATAGTCTCCACTTTATTCTGTCCGACTACAGTCTTTCCACTATAGTCTTTCCACTATAGTCTGTCCACTTTAGTCTTTCCACTATTCTCTGTCCACTTTAGTCTTTCCACTATAGTCTCCACTTTATTCTGTCCACTACAGTCTTTCCACTATAGTCTTTCCACTATAGTCTGTCCACTTTAGTCTTTCCACTTTAGTTTTTCCACTTTAGTCTTTCCACTATAGTCCGTCCGCTTTAGTCTTTCCACTATTCTCTGTCCACTTTAGTCTTTCCACTATAGTCTCCACTTTATTCTGTCCACTACAGTCTTTCCACTATAGTCTTTCCACTATAGTCTGTCCACTTTAGTCTGTCCACTTTAGTCTTTCCAGTATAGTCTATCCACTTTAGTCTTTCCACTTTAGTCTTTCCACTTTATTCTGTCCACTTCAGTGTGTACACTATAGTCTGTCCACTTTAGTCTTTCCACTTTAGTCTTTCCACCTTAGTCTGTCCACTTTAGTCTTTCCACTATAGTCTGTCCACTTTAGTCTTTCCACTTTAGTCTTTCCGCTTTAGTCTGTCGTCTTTCCACTAGAGTCTGTCCACTTTAGTCTGTCCACTTTAGTCTATCCACTTTAGTCTTTCCACTATAGTCTCCAATTTATTTTGTCCACCACAGTCTTTCCAATTTAGTCTTTCCACTATTCTCTGTCCACTTTAGTCTTTCCACTATAGTCTCCACTTTATTCTGTCCACTACAGTCTTTTCACCATAGTCTTTCCACTATAGTCTGTCCACTTTAGTCTTTCCACTTTAGTTTTTCCACTTTAGTCTGTCCACTTCAGACTTTTCACTATAGTCTTTCCACTATAGTCTGTCCACTTTAGTCTTTCCACTATAGCCTGTCCACTTTAATCTTTCCACTATTCTCTGTCCACTTTAGTCTTTCCACTATAGTCTCCACTTTATTCTGTCCACTACAGTCTTTCCACTATAGTCTTTCCACTGTAATCTGTCCACTTTAGTCTTTCCACTTTAGTTTTTCCACTTTAGTCCGTCCACTTCAGACTTTCCACTATAGTCTTTCCACTATAGTCTGTCCACTTTATTCTGTCCACTTCAGTGTGTACACTTTAGTCTGTCCAC
Organism: Branchinecta sandiegonensis; assembly: GCA_030848855.1. Taxonomy (NCBI): domain Eukaryota; kingdom Metazoa; phylum Arthropoda; class Branchiopoda; order Anostraca; family Branchinectidae; genus Branchinecta; species Branchinecta sandiegonensis. The sequence continues at coordinate 236,094 of JAUPMV010000055.1, forward strand.
TGAGTCTGTCCACTTTAGTCTTTCCACTATAGTCTCCACTTTATTCTGTCCACTACAGTCTTTCCACTAAAGTCTTTCCACTATAGTCTGTCCACATTAGTCTTTCCAGTTTAATCTTTTCTCTTTAGTCTGTCCACTTTAGTCTTTCCACTATAGTCTGTCCACTTTAGTCTTTCCACTTTAGTCTTTCCACTAGAGTGTCCACTTTATTCTGTCCACTACAGTCTTTCCACTTTAGTCTTTCCAATACTCTCTGTCCACTTTAGTCTTTCCACTTTAGTCTTTCCATTATAGTCTCCACTTTAATCTGTCCACTACAGTCTTTCCACTATAGTCTTTCCACTATAGTCTGTCCACTTTAGTCTTTCCACTATTCTCTGTCCACTTTAGTCTTTCCACTTTAGTGTCCACTTTATTCTGTCCACTACAGTCTTTCCACTATAGTCTTACCACTATAGTCTGTCCACTTTAGTCTTTCCACTTTAGTTTTTCCACTTTAGTCTTTCCACTATAGTCCGTCCAATTTAGTCTTTCCAATATTCTCTGTCCACTTTAGTCTTTCCACTATAGTCTCCACTTTATTCTGTCCACTACAGTCTTTCCACTATAGTCTGTCCACTTTAGTCTTTCCACTTTAGTCTGTCCACTTTAGTCTTTCCACTATAGTCTGTCCACTTTAGTCTTTCCACTTTAGTCTTTCCACTATAGTCTCCACTTTATTCTGTCCACTACAGTCTTCCACTTTAGTCTTTCCAATACTCTCTGTCCACATTAGTCTTTCCACTTTAGTCTTTCCACTATAGTCTCCACTTTATTCTGTCCACTACAGTCTTTCCACTATAGTCTTTCCACTATAGTCTGTCCACTTTAGTCTTTCCATTTTAGTTTTTCCACTTTAGTCTGTCCACTTCAGTCTTTCCACTATAGTCTGTCCACTTTAGTCTTTCCACTTTAGTCTTTCCACTATAGTCTCCACTTTATTCTGTCCACTACAGTATTTCCACTTTAGTCTTTCCAATACTCTCTGTCCAGTTTAGTCTTTCCACTATAGTCTGTCCACTTTAGTCTTTCCACTATTCTCTGTCCACTTTAGTCTTTCCACTTTAGTGTCCACTTTATTCTGTCCACTACAGTCTTTCCACTATAGTCTTTCCACCATAGTCTGTCCACTTTAGTCTTTCCACTTTCATCTTTTCTCTTTAGTCTGTCCACTTTAGTCTTTCCACTATAGTCTGTCCACTTTAGTCTTTCCACTTTAGTCTTTCCACTTTATTCTGTCCACTTCAGTGTGTACACTTTAGTCTGTCCAATGAGTCTTTCCACTTCAGTCTTTCCACTATAGTCGGTCCACTTTAGTCTTTCCACTATAGTCTCCACTTTATTCTGTCCACTACAGTCTTTCCACTTTAGTCTTTCCGATACTCTCTGTCCACTTTAGTCTTTCCATTATAGTCTCCACTTTATTCTGTCCGACTACAGTCTTTCCACTATAGTCTTTCCACTATAGTCTGTCCACTTTAGTCTTTCCACTATTCTCTGTCCACTTTAGTCTTTCCACTATAGTCTCCACTTTATTCTGTCCACTACAGTCTTTCCACTATAGTCTTTCCACTATAGTCTGTCCACTTTAGTCTTTCCACTTTAGTTTTTCCACTTTAGTCTTTCCACTATAGTCCGTCCGCTTTAGTCTTTCCACTATTCTCTGTCCACTTTAGTCTTTCCACTATAGTCTCCACTTTATTCTGTCCACTACAGTCTTTCCACTATAGTCTTTCCACTATAGTCTGTCCACTTTAGTCTGTCCACTTTAGTCTTTCCAGTATAGTCTATCCACTTTAGTCTTTCCACTTTAGTCTTTCCACTTTATTCTGTCCACTTCAGTGTGTACACTATAGTCTGTCCACTTTAGTCTTTCCACTTTAGTCTTTCCACCTTAGTCTGTCCACTTTAGTCTTTCCACTATAGTCTGTCCACTTTAGTCTTTCCACTTTAGTCTTTCCGCTTTAGTCTGTCGTCTTTCCACTAGAGTCTGTCCACTTTAGTCTGTCCACTTTAGTCTGTCCACTTTAGTCTTTCCACTATAGTCTCCAATTTATTTTGTCCACCACAGTCTTTCCAATTTAGTCTTTCCACTATTCTCTGTCCACTTTAGTCTTTCCACTATAGTCTCCACTTTATTCTGTCCACTACAGTCTTTTCACCATAGTCTTTCCACTATAGTCTGTCCACTTTAGTCTTTCCACTTTAGTTTTTCCACTTTAGTCTGTCCACTTCAGACTTTTCACTATAGTCTTTCCACTATAGTCTGTCCACTTTAGTCTTTCCACTATAGCCTGTCCACTTTAATCTTTCCACTATTCTCTGTCCACTTTAGTCTTTCCACTATAGTCTCCACTTTATTCTGTCCACTACAGTCTTTCCACTATAGTCTTTCCACTGTAATCTGTCCACTTTAGTCTTTCCACTTTAGTTTTTCCACTTTAGTCCGTCCACTTCAGACTTTCCACTATAGTCTTTCCACTATAGTCTGTCCACCTTATTCTGTCCACTTCAGTGTGTACACTTTAGTCTGTCCACTGAGTCTGTCCACTTTAGTCTTTCCACTATAGTCTCCACTTTATTCTGTCCACTACAGTCTTTCCACTAAAGTCTTTCCACTATAGTCTGTCCACATTAGTCTTTCCACTTTAATCTTTTCTCTTTAGTCTGTCCACTTTAGTCTTTCCACTATAGTCTGTCCACTTTAGTCTTTCCACTTTAGTCTTTCCACTAGAGTGTCCACTTTATTCTGTCCACTACAGTCTTTCCACTTTAGTCTTTCCAATACTCTCTGTCCACTTTAGGCTTTCCACTTTAGTCTTTCCATTATAGTCTCCACTTTAATCTGTCCACTACAGTCTTTCCACTATAGTCTTTCCACTACAGTCTGTCCACTTTAGTCTTTCCACTATTCTCTGTCCACTTTAGTCTTTCCACTTTAGTGTCCACTTTATTCTGTCCACTACAGTCTTTCCACTATAGTCTTACCACTATAGTCTGTCCACTTTAGTCTTTCCACTTTAGTTTTTCCACTTTAGTCTTTCCACTATAGTCCGTCCAATTTAGTCTTTCCAATATTCTCTGTCCACTTTAGTCTTTCCACTATAGTCTCCACTTTATTCTGTCCACTACAGTCTTTCCACTATAGTCTGTCCACTTTAGTCTTTCCACTTTAGTCTGTCCACTTTAGTCTTTCCACTATAGTCTGTCCACTTTAGTCTTTCCACTTTAGTCTTTCCACTATAGTCTCCACTTTATTCTGTCCACTACAGTCTTCCACTTTAGTCTTTCCAATACTCTCTGTCCACATTAGTCTTTCCACTTTAGTCTTTCCACTATAGTCTCCACTTTATTCTGTCCACTACAGTCTTTCCACTATAGTCTTTCCACTATAGTCTGTCCACTTTAGTCTTTCCATTTTAGTTTTTCCACTTTAGTCTGTCCACTTCAGTCTTTCCACTATAGTCTGTCCACTTTAGTCTTTCCACTTTGGTCTTTCCACTATAGTCTCCACTTTATTCTGTCCACTACAGTATTTCCACTTTAGTCTTTCCAATACTCTCTGTCCAGTTTAGTCTTTCCACTATAGTCTGTCCACTTTAGTCTTTCCACTATTCTCTGTCCACTTTAGTCTTTCCACTTTAGTGTCCACTTTATTCTGTCCACTACAGTCTTTCCACTATAGTCTTACCACTATAGTCTGTCCACTTTAGTCTTTCCACTTTAGTTTTTCCACTTTAGTCTTTCCACTATAGTCCGTCCAATTTAGTCTTTCCAATATTCTCTGTCCACTTTAGTCTTTCCACTATAGTCTCCACTTTATTCTGTCCACTACAGTCTTTCCACTATAGTCTTTCCACTATAGTCTGTCCACTTTAGTCTTTCCACTATTCTCTGTCCACTTTAGTCTTTCCACTTTAGTGTCCACTTTATTCTGTCCACTACAGTCTTTCCACTATAGTCTTACCACTATAGTCTGTCCACTTTAGTCTTTCCACTTTAGTTTTTCCACTTTAGTCTTTCCACTATAGTCCGTCCACTTTAGTCTTTCCACTATTCTCTGTCCACTTTAGTCTTTCCACTATAGTCTCCACTTTATTCTGTCCACTACAGTCTTTCCACTATAGTCTGTCCACTTTAGTCTGTCCACTTTAGTCTTTCCACTATAGTCTATCCACTTTAGTCTTTCCACTTTAGTCTTTCCACTTTATTCTGTCCACTTCAGTGTGTACACTTTAGTCTGTCCACTTTAGTCTTTCCACTATCGTCTGTCCACTTTAGTCTTTCCACTTTAGTCCTGAGTCTTTCCACTTCAGTCTTTCCACTATAGTCTGTCCACTTTAGTCTTTCCACTCTAGTCTTTCCACTATAGTCTCCACTATATTCTGTCCACTACAGCCTTCCACTTTAGTCTTTCCAATACTCTCTGTCCACTTTAGTTTTTCCACTTTAGTCTTTCCACTATAGTCCGTCCACTTTAGTCTTTCCACTATTCTCTGTCCACTTTAGTCTTTCCACTATAGTCTCCACTTTATTCTGTCCACTACAGTCTTTCCACTATAGTCTTTCCACTATGGTCTATCCACTTTAGTCTTTCCACTATTCTCTGTCCACTTTAGTCTTTCCACTCTAGCCTCCACTTTATACTGTCCACTACAGTCTTTCCACTATAGTCTTTCCACTATAGTCTGTCCACTTTAGTCTTTCCACTTTAGTCTTTCCAATACTCTCTGTCCACTTTAGTCTTTCCACTATAGTCTCCACTTTATTCTGTCCACTACATTCTTTCCACTATAGTCTTTCCACAATAGTCTGTCCACTTTAGTCTTTCCACTTTAGTTTTTCCACTTTAGTCTGTCCACTTCAGTCTTTCCACTACAGTCTCCACTATATTCCGTCCACTACAGTCATTCCACTATAGTCTTTCCACTATAGTCTGTCCACTTTAGTCTTTCCACTATTCTCTGTCCACTTTAGTCTTTCCACTATAGTCTTTCCAATATAGTCTGTCCACTTTAGTCTTTCCACTTTAGTCTTTCCACCTTAGTCTTCCCACTTTAGTCTTTCCACTATAGTCTGTCCACTTTAGTCTTTCCACTATTCTCTGTCCACTTTAGTCTTTCCACTTTAGTCTTTCCACTATAGTCTCCACTTTATTCTGTCAACTACAGTCTTTCCACTATAGTCTTTCCACTATAGTCTCTCCACTTAAGTCTTTCCACTTTAATCTTTTCTCTTTAGTCTGTCCACTTTAGTCTTTCCACTATAGTCTGTCCACTTTAGTCTTTCCACTTTAGTCTTTCCACTTTATTCTGTCCACTTCAGTGTGTACACTTTAGTCTGTCCATTGAGTCTTTCCACTTCAGTCTTTCCACTATAGTCTGTCCACTTTAGTCTTTCCACTTTAGTCTTTCCACTATAGTCTCCACTTTATTCTGTCCACTACAGTCTTTCCACTTTAGTCTTTCCAATACTCTCTGTCCACTTTAGTCTTTCCACTTTAGTCTTTCCATTATAGTCTCAACTTTATTCTGTCCACTACAGTCTTTCCACTATAGTCTGTCCACTTTAGTCTTTCCACTATTCTCTGTCCACTTAAGTCTTTCCACTATAGTCTCCACTTTATTCTGTCCACTACAGTCTTTCCACTATAGTCTTTCCACTATAGTCTGTCCACTTTAGTCTTTCCACTTTAGTTTTTCCACTTTAGTCTTTCCACTATAGTCCGTCCACTTTAGTCTTTCCACTATAGTCCGTCCACTTTAGTCTTTCCACTATGCTCTGTCCACTTTAGTCTTTCCACTATAGTCTCCACTTTATTCTGTCCACTACAGTCTTTCCACTATAGTCTTTCCACTATAGTCTGTCCACTTTAGTCTGTCCACTTTAGTCTTTCCACTATAGTCTGTCCACTTTAGTCTTTCCACTATAGTCTCCACTTTATTCTGTCCACTACAGTCTTTCCACTATAGTCTTTCCACTATAGTCTGTCCACTTTAGTCTTTCCACTTTAGTTTTTCCACTTTAGTCTTTCCACTATAGTCCGTCCACTTTAGTCTTTCCACTATTCTCTGTCCACTTTAGTCTTTCCACTATAGTCTCCACTTTATTCTGGCCACTACAGTCTTTCCACTATAGTCTTTCCACTATAGTCTATCCACTTTAGTCTTTCCACTATTCTCTGTCCACTTTAGTCTTTCCACTCTAGTCTCCACTTTATACTGTCCACTACAGTCTTTCCACTATAGTCTTTCCACTATAGTCTGTCCACTTTAGTCTTTCCACTTTAGTCTTTCCACTATAGTCTCCACTTTATTCTGTCCACTACAGTCTTTCCACTATAGTCTTTCCACTATAGTCTTTCCACTTTAGTCTTTCCACTATTCTCTGTCCACTTTAGTCTTTCCACTATAGTCTCCACTTTATTCTGTCCACTACAGTCTTTCCACTATAGTCTTTCCACTCTAGTCTCCACTTTATACTGTCCACTACAGTCTTTCCACTATAGTCTGTCCACTTTAGTCTTTCCACTTTAGTCTTTCCAATACTCTGTCCACTTTAGTCTTTCCACTTTAGTCTTTCCACTATAGTCTCCACTTTATTCTGCCCACTACAGTCTTTCCACTATAGTCTCCACTTTATTCTGTCCACTACAGTCTTTCCACTATAGTCTGTCCACTTTAGTCTTTCCACTATTCTCTGTCCACTTTAGTCTTTCCACTATAGTCTTTCCAATATAGTCTGTCCACTTTAGTCTTTCCACTTTAGTCTTTCCACCTTAGTCTGTCCACTTTAGTCTTTCCACTATAGTTTGTCCACTTTAGTCTTTCCACTATTCTCTGTCCACTTTAGTCTTTCCACTTTAGTCTTTCCACTATAGTCTCCACTTTATTCTGTCCACTACAGTCTTTCCACTATAGTCTTTCCACTATAGTCTGTCCACTTTAGTCTTTCCACCTTAATCTTTTCTCTTTAGTCTGTCCACTTTAGTCTTTCCACTATAGTCTGTCCACTTTAGTCTTTCCACTTTAGTCTTTCCACTTTATTCTGTCCACTTCAGTGTGTACACTTTAGTCTGTCCACTGAGTCTTTCCACTTCAGTCTTTCCACTATAGTCGGTCCACTTTAGTCTTTCCACTATAGTCTCCACCCTTATTCTGTCCACTACAGTCTTTCCACTTTAGTCTTTCCAATACTCTCTGTCCACTTTAGTCTTTCCACTTTAGTCTTTCCATTATAGTCTCCACTTTATTCTGTCCGACTACAGTCTTTCCACTATAGTCTTTCCACTATAGTCTGTCCACTTTAGTCTTTCCACTATTCTCTGTCCACTTTAGTCTTTCCACTATAGTCTCCACTTTATTCTGTCCTCTACAGTCTTTCCACTATAGTCTTTCCACTATAGTCTGTCCACTTTAGTCTTTCCACTTTAGTTTTTCCACTTTAGTCTTTCCGCTATCGTCCGTCCGCTTTAGTCTTTCCACTATTCTCTGTCCACTTTAGTCTTTCCACTATAGTCTCCACTTTATTCTGTCCACTACAGTTTTCCACTATAGTCTTTCCACTATAGTCTGTCCACTTTAGTCTGTCCACTTTAGTCTTTCCAGTATAGTCTATCCACTTTAGTCTTTCCACTTTAGTCTTTACACTTTATTCTGTCCACTTCAGTGTGTACACTATAGTCTGTCCACTTTAGTCTTTCCACTTTAGTTTTTCCACCTTAGTCTGTCCACTTTAGTCTTTCCACTATAGTCTGTCCACTTTAGTCTTTCCACTTTAGTCTTTCCGCTTTAGTCTGTCCACTTAGTCTTTCCACTAGAGTCTGTCCACTTTAGTCTGTCCACTTTAGTCTTTCCACTATAGTCTCCAATTTATTTTGTCCACCACAGTCTTTCCAATTTAGTCTTTCCACTATTCTCTGTCCACTTTAGTCTTTCCACTATAGTCTCCACTTTATTCTGTCCACTACAGTCTTTCCACCATAGTCTTTCCACTATAGTCTGTCCACTTTAGTCTTTCCACTATTCTCTGTCCACTTTAGTCTTTCCACTATAGTCTCCACTTTATTCTGTCCACTACAGTCTTTCCACTATAGTCTTTCCAGTATAGTCTGTCCACTTTAGTCTTTCCACTTTAGTTTTTCCACTTTAGTCTGTCCACTTCAGAGTTTCCACTATAGTCTTTCCACTATAGTCTGTCCACTTTAGTCTTTCCACTTTAGTCTTTCCACTATAGCCTGTCCACTTTAATCTTTCCACTATTCTCTGTCCACTTTAGTCTTTCCACTATAGTCTCCACTTTATTCTGTCCACTAAAGTCTTTCCACTATAGTCTTTCCACTGTAATCTGTCCACTTTAGTCTTTCCACTTTAGTTTTTCCACTTTAGTCCGTCCACTTCAGACTTTCCACTATAGTCTTTCCACTATAGTCTGTCCACTTTATTCTGTCCACTTCAGTGTGTACACTTTAGTCTGTCTACTGAGTCTGTCCACTTTAGTCTTTCCACTATAGTCTCCACTTTATTCTGTCCACTACAGTCTTTCCACTAAAGTCTTTCCACTATAGTCTGTCCACTTTAGTCTTTCCACTTTAATCTTTTCTCTTTAGTCTGTCCACTTTAGTCTTTCCACTATAGTCTGTCCACTTTAGTCTTTCCACTTTAGTCTTTCCACTATAGTCTCCACTTTATTCTGTCCACTACAGTCTTTCCACTTTAGTCTTTCCAATACTCTCTGTCCACTTTAGTCTTTCCACTTTAGTCTTTCCATTATAGTCTCCACTTTAATCTGTCCACTACAGTCTTTCCACTATAGTCTTTCCACTATAGTCTGTCCACTTTAGTCTTTCCACTATTCTCTGTCCACTTTAGTCTTTCCACTTTAGTGTCCACTTTATTCTGTCCACTACAGTCTTTCCACTATAGTCTTACCACTATAGTCTGTCCACTTTAGTCTTTCCACTTTAGTTTTTCCACTTTAGTCTTTCCACTATAGTCCGTCCAATTTAGTCTTTCCAATATTCTCTGTCCACTTTAGTCTTTCCACTATAGTCTCCACTTTATTCTGTCCACTACAGTCTTTCCACTATAGTCTGTCCACTTTAGTCTTTCCACTTTAGTTTTTCCACTTTAGTCTGTCCACTTTAGTCTTTCCACTATAGTCTGTCCACTTTAGTCTTTCCACTTTAGTCTTTCCACTATAGTCTCCACTTTATTCTGTCCACTACAGTCTTCCACTTTAGTCTTTCCAATACTCTCTGTCCACATTAGTCTTTCCACTTTAGTCTTTCCACTATAGTCTCCACTTTATTCTGTCCACTACAGTCTTTCCACTATAGTCTTTCCAGTATAGTCTGTCCACTTTAGTCTTTCCATTTTAGTTTTTCCACTTTAGTCTGTCCACTTCAGTCTTTCCACTATAGTCTGTCCACTTTAGTCTTTCCACTTTAGTCTTTCCACTATAGTCTCCACTTTATTCTGTCCACTACAGTATTTCCACTTTAGTCTTTCCAATACTCTCTGTCCAGTTTAGTCTTTCCACTTTAGTCTTTCCATTATAGTCTCCACTTTATTCTGTCCACTACAGTCTTTCCACTATAGTCTTTCCACTATAGTCTGTCCACTTTAGTCTTTCCACTTTAGTCTTTCCACTATAGTCTCCACTTTATTCTGTCCACTACAGTCTTTCCACTATAGTCTTTCCACTATAGTCTGTCCACTTTAGTCTTTCCACTTTAGTTTTTCCACTTTAGTCTTTCCACTATAGTCCGTCCGCTTTAGTCTTTCCACTATTCTCTGTCCACTTTAGTCTTTCCACTATAGTCTCCACTTTATTCTGTCCACTACAGTCTTTCCACTATAGTCTTTCCACTATAGTCTGTCCACTTTAGTCTGTCCACTTTAGTCTTTCCAGTATAGTCTATCCACTTTAGTCTTTCCACTTTAGTCTTTCCACTTTATTCTGTCCACTTCAGTGTGTACACTATAGTCCGTCCACTTTAGTCTTTCCACTTTAGTCTTTCCACCTTAGTCTGTCCACTTTAGTCTTTCCACTATAGTCTGTCCACTTTAGTCTTTCCACTTTAGTCTTTCCGCTTTAGTCTGTCCACTTAGTCTTTCCACTAGAGTCTGTCCACTTTAGTCTGTCCACTTTAGTCTTTCCACTATAGTCTCCAATTTATTTTGTCCACCACAGTCTTTCCAATTTAGTCTTTCCACTATTCTCTGTCCACTTTAGTCTTTCCACTATAGTCTCCACTTTATTCTGTCCACTACAGTCTTTCCACCATAGTCTTTCCACTATAGTCTGTCCACTTTAGTCTTTCCACTATTCTCTGTCCACTTTAGTCTTTCCACTATAGTCTCCACTTTATTCTGTCCACTACAGTCTTTCCACTATAGTCTTTCCAGTATAGTCTGTCCACTTTAGTCTTTCCACTTTAGTTTTTCCACTTTAGTCTGTCCACTTCAGACTTTCCACTATAGTCTTTCCACTATAGTCTGTCCACTTTAGTCTTTCCACTTTAGTCTTTCCACTATAGCCTGTCCACTTTAATCTTTCCACTATTCTCTGTCCACTTTAGTCTTTCCACTATAGTCTCCACTTTATTCTGTCCACTACAGTCTTTCCACTATAGTCTTTCCACTGTAATCTGTCCACTTTAGTCTTTCCACTTTAGTTTTTCCACTTTAGTCCGTCCACTTCAGACTTTCCACTATAGTCTGTCCACTTTATTCTGTCCACTTCAGTGTGTACACTTTAGTCTGTCCACTGAGTCTGTCCACTTTAGTCTTTCCACTATAGTCTCCACTTTATTCTGTCCACTACAGTCTTTCCACTAAAGTCTTTCCACTATAGTCTGTCCACTTTAGTCTTTCCACTTTAATCTTTTCTCTTTAGTCTGTCCACTTTAGTCTTTCCACTATAGTCTGTCCACTTTAGTCTTTCCACTTTAGTCTTTCCACTATAGTCTCCACTTTATTCTGTCCACTACAGTCTTTCCACTTTAGTCTTTCCAATACTCTCTGTCCACTTTAGTCTTTCCACTTTAGTCTTTCCATTATAGTCTCCACTTTAATCTGTCCACTACAATCTTTCCACTTTAGTCTTTCCACTATAGTCTGTCCACTTTAGTCTTTCCACTATTCTCTGTCCACTTTAGTCTTTCCACTTTAGTGTCCACTTTATTCTGTCCACTACAGTCTTTCCACTATAGTCTTACCACTATAGTCTGTCCACTTTAGTCTTTCCAGTTTAGTTTTTCCACTTTAGTCTTTCCACTATAGTCCGTCCAATTTAGTCTTTCCAATATTCTCTGTCCACTTTAGTCTTTCCACTATAGTCTCCACTTTATTCTGTCCACTACAGTCTTTCCACTATAGTCACTCCACTTTAGTCTTTCCACTTTAGTTTTTCCACTTTAGTCTTTCCACTTTAGTCTTTCCACTATAGTCTGTCCACTTTAGTCTTTCCACTTTAGTCTTTCCACTATAGTCTCCACTTTATTCTGTCCACTACAGTCTTCCACTTTAGTCTTTCCAATACTCTCTGTCCACATTAGTCTTTCCACTTTAGTCTTTCAACTATAGTCTCCACTTTATTCTGTCCACTACAGTCTTTCCACTATAGTCTTTCCACTATAGTCTGTCCACTTTAGTCTTTCCATTTTAGTTTTTCCACTTTAGTCTGCCCACTTCAGTCTTTCCACTATAGTCTGTCCACTTTAGTCTTTCCACTTTAGTCTTTCCACTATAGTCTCCACTTTATTCTGTCCACTACAGTATTTCCACTTTAGTCTTTCCAATACTCTCTGTCCAGTTTAGTCTTTCCACTTTAGTCTTTCCATTATAGTCTCCACTTTATTCTGTCCACTACAGTCTTGCCACTATAGTCTTTTCACTATAGTCTGTCCACTTTAGTCTTTCCACTATTCTCTGTCCACTTTAGTCTTTCCACTATAGTCTCCACTTTATTCTGTCCACTACACTCTTTCCACTATAGTCTTTCCACTATAGTCTGTCCACTTTAGTCTTTCCACTTTAGTTTTTCCACTTTAGCCTATCCACTTTAGTCTTTCCACTTTAGTCTTTCCACTATAGTCTGTCCACTTTAGTCTTTCCACTTTAGTTTTTCCACTTTAGTCTATCCACTTTAGTCTGTCCACTTTAGTCTTTCCACTATAGTCTGTCCACTTTAGTCTTTCCACTTTAGTCTTTCCACTTTATTCTGTCCACTTCAGTGTGTAAGCTTTAGTCTGTCCACTGAGTCTTTCCACTTCAGTCTTTCCACTATAGTCTGTCCACTTTAGTCTTTCCACTTTAGTCTTTCCACTATAGTCTCCACTTTATTCTGTCCACTACAGTCTTTTCACTTTAGTCTTTCCAATACTCTCTGTCCACTTTAGTCTTTCCACTTTAGTCTTTCCATTATAGTCTCCACTTTATTCTGTCTCCTACAGTCTTTCCACTATAGTCTTTCCACTATAGTCTGTCCGCTTTAGTCTTTCCACTATTCTCTGTCCACTTTAGTCTTTCCACTATAGTCTCCACTTTATTCTGTCGACTACAGTCTTTCCACTATAGTCTTTCTACTATAGTCTCTCCACTTTAGTCTTTCCACTTTAGTTTTTCCACTTTAGTCTTTCCACTATAGTCCGTCCACTTTAGTCTTTCCACTATTCTCTGTCCACTTTAGTCTTTCCACTATAGTCTACACTTTATTCTGTCCACTACAGTCTTTCCACTATAGTCTGTCCACTTTAGTCTGTCCAATTTAGTCTTTCCACTATAGTCTATCCACTTTAGTCTTTCCACTTTAGTCTTTCCACTTTATTCTCTCCACTTCAGTGTGTACACTTTAGTCTGTCCACTTTAGTCTTTCCACTATAGTCTGTCCACTTTAGTCTTTCCACTTTTGTCCTGAGTCTTTCCACTTCAGTCTTTCCACTATAGTCTGTCCACTTTAGTCTTTCCACTTTAGTCTTTCCACTACAGTCTCCACTATATTCTGTCCACTACAGCCTTCCACTTTAGTCTTTCCAATACTCTCTGTCCACTTTAGTCTTTCCACTTTAGTCTTTCCACTATAGTCTCCACTTTATTCTGTCCACTACAGTCTTTCCACTATAGTCTTTCCACTATAGTCTGTCCACTTTAGTCTTTCCACTATTCTCTGTCCACTTTAGTCTTTCCACTATAGTCTCCACTTTATTCTGTCCACTACAGTCTTTCCACTATAGTCTGTCCACTTTAGTCTTTCCACTTTAGTTTTTCCACTTTAGTCTTTCCACTATAGTCCGTCCACTTTAGTCTTTCCACTATTCTCTGTCCACTTTAGTCTTTCCACTATAGTCTCCACTTTATTCTGTCCACTACAGTCTTTCCACTATAGTCTTTCCACTATGGTCTATCCACTTTAGTCTTTCCACTATTCTCTGTCCACTTTAGTCTTTCCACTCTAGCCTCCACTTTATACTGTCCACTAGAGTCTTTCCACTATAGTCTTTCCACTATAGTCTGTCCACTTTAGTCTTTCCACTTTAGTCTTTCCAATACTCTCTGTCCACTTTAGTCTTTCCACTATAGTCTCCACTTTATTCTGTCCACTACAGTCTTTCCACTATAGTCTTTCCACTATAGTCTGTCCACTTTAGTCTTTCCACTTTAGTTTTTCCACTTTAGTCTATCCACTTTAGTCTTTCCACTTTAGTCTTTCCACTATAGTCTGTCCACTTTAGTCTTTCCACTTTAGTTTTTCCACTTTAGTCTATCCACTTTAGTCTGTCCACTTTAGTCTTTCCACTATAGTCTGTCCACTTTAGTCTTTCCACTTTAGTCTTTCCACTTTATTCTGTCCACTTCAGTGTGTAAGCTTTAGTCTGTCCACTGAGTCTTTCCACTTCAGTCTTTCCACTATAGTCTGTCCACTTTAGTCTTTCCACTTTAGTCTTTCCACTATAGTCTCCACTTTATTCTGTCCACTACAGTCTTTCCACTTTAGTCTTTCCAATACTCTCTGTCCACTTTAGTCTTTCCACTTTAGTCTTTCCATTATAGTCTCCACTTTATTCTGTCTCCTACAGTCTTTCCACTATAGTTTTTCCACTATAGTCTGTCCACTTTAGTCTTTCCACTATTCTCTGTCCACTTTAGTCTTTCCACTATAGTCTCCACTTTATTCTGTCGACTACAGTCTTTCCACTATAGTCTTTCCACTATAGTCTCTCCACTTTAGTCTTTCCACTTTAGTTTTTCCACTTTAGTCTTTCCACTATAGTCCGTCCACTTTAGTCTTTCCACTATTCTCTGTCCACTTTAGTCTTTCCACTATAGTCTCCACTTTATTCTGTCCACTACAGTCTTTCCACTATAGTCTGTCCACTTTAGTCTTTCCACTATAGTCTCCACTTTATTCTGTCCACTACAGTCTTTCCACTTTAGTCTTTCCAATACTCTCTGTCCACTTTAGTCTTTCCACTTTAGTCTTTCCATTATAGTCTCCACTTTAATCTGTCCACTACAGTCTTTCCACTATAGTCTTTCCACTATAGTCTGTCCACTTTAGTCTTTCCACTATTCTCTGTCCACTTTAGTCTTTCCACTTTAGTGTCCACTTTATTCTGTCCACTACAGTCTTTCCACTATAGTCTTACCACTATAGTCTGTCCACTTTAGTCTTTCCACTTTAGTTTTTCCACTTTAGTCTTTCCACTATAGTCCGTCCAATTTAGTCTTTCCAATATTCTCTGTCCACTTTAGTCTTTCCACTATAGTCTCCACTTTATTCTGTCCACTACAGTCTTTCCACTATAGTCTGTCCACTTTAGTCTTTCCACTTTAGTTTTTCCACTTTAGTCTGTCCACTTTAGTCTTTCCACTATAGTCTGTCCACTTTAGTCTTTCCACTTTAGTCTTTCCACTATAGTCTCCACTTTATTCTGTCCACTACAGTCTTCCACTTTAGTCTTTCCAATACTCTCTGTCCACATTAGTCTTTCCACTTTAGTCTTTCCACTATAGTCTCCACTTTATTCTGTCCACTACAGTCTTTCCACTATAGTCTTTCCAGTATAGTCTGTCCACTTTAGTCTTTCCATTTTAGTTTTTCCACTTTAGTCTGTCCACTTCAGTCTTTCCACTATAGTCTGTCCACTTTAGTCTTTCCACTTTAGTCTTTCCACTATAGTCTCCACTTTATTCTGTCCACTACAGTATTTCCACTTTAGTCTTTCCAATACTCTCTGTCCAGTTTAGTCTTTCCACTTTAGTCTTTCCATTATAGTCTCCACTTTATTCTGTCCACTACAGTCTTTCCACTATAGTCTTTCCACTATAGTCTGTCCACTTTAGTCTTTCCACTTTAGTCTTTCCACTATAGTCTCCACTTTATTCTGTCCACTACAGTCTTTCCACTATAGTCTTTCCACTATAGTCTGTCCACTTTAGTCTTTCCACTTTAGTTTTTCCACTTTAGTCTTTCCACTATAGTCCGTCCGCTTTAGTCTTTCCACTATTCTCTGTCCACTTTAGTCTTTCCACTATAGTCTCCACTTTATTCTGTCCACTACAGTCTTTCCACTATAGTCTTTCCACTATAGTCTGTCCACTTTAGTCTGTCCACTTTAGTCTTTCCAGTATAGTCTATCCACTTTAGTCTTTCCACTTTAGTCTTTCCACTTTATTCTGTCCACTTCAGTGTGTACACTATAGTCCGTCCACTTTAGTCTTTCCACTTTAGTCTTTCCACCTTAGTCTGTCCACTTTAGTCTTTCCACTATAGTCTGTCCACTTTAGTCTTTCCACTTTAGTCTTTCCGCTTTAGTCTGTCCACTTAGTCTTTCCACTAGAGTCTGTCCACTTTAGTCTGTCCACTTTAGTCTTTCCACTATAGTCTCCAATTTATTTTGTCCACCACAGTCTTTCCAATTTAGTCTTTCCACTATTCTCTGTCCACTTTAGTCTTTCCACTATAGTCTCCACTTTATTCTGTCCACTACAGTCTTTCCACCATAGTCTTTCCACTATAGTCTGTCCACTTTAGTCTTTCCACTATTCTCTGTCCACTTTAGTCTTTCCACTATAGTCTCCACTTTATTCTGTCCACTACAGTCTTTCCACTATAGTCTTTCCAGTATAGTCTGTCCACTTTAGTCTTTCCACTTTAGTTTTTCCACTTTAGTCTGTCCACTTCAGACTTTCCACTATAGTCTTTCCACTATAGTCTGTCCACTTTAGTCTTTCCACTTTAGTCTTTCCACTATAGCCTGTCCACTTTAATCTTTCCACTATTCTCTGTCCACTTTAGTCTTTCCACTATAGTCTCCACTTTATTCTGTCCACTACAGTCTTTCCACTATAGTCTTTCCACTGTAATCTGTCCACTTTAGTCTTTCCACTTTAGTTTTTCCACTTTAGTCCGTCCACTTCAGACTTTCCACTATAGTCTGTCCACTTTATTCTGTCCACTTCAGTGTGTACACTTTAGTCTGTCCACTGAGTCTGTCCACTTTAGTCTTTCCACTATAGTCTCCACTTTATTCTGTCCACTACAGTCTTTCCACTAAAGTCTTTCCACTATAGTCTGTCCACTTTAGTCTTTCCACTTTAATCTTTTCTCTTTAGTCTGTCCACTTTAGTCTTTCCACTATAGTCTGTCCACTTTAGTCTTTCCACTTTAGTCTTTCCACTATAGTCTCCACTTTATTCTGTCCACTACAGTCTTTCCACTTTAGTCTTTCCAATACTCTCTGTCCACTTTAGTCTTTCCACTTTAGTCTTTCCATTATAGTCTCCACTTTAATCTGTCCACTACAATCTTTCCACTTTAGTCTTTCCACTATAGTCTGTCCACTTTAGTCTTTCCACTATTCTCTGTCCACTTTAGTCTTTCCACTTTAGTGTCCACTTTATTCTGTCCACTACAGTCTTTCCACTATAGTCTTACCACTATAGTCTGTCCACTTTAGTCTTTCCAGTTTAGTTTTTCCACTTTAGTCTTTCCACTATAGTCCGTCCAATTTAGTCTTTCCAATATTCTCTGTCCACTTTAGTCTTTCCACTATAGTCTCCACTTTATTCTGTCCACTACAGTCTTTCCACTATAGTCACTCCACTTTAGTCTTTCCACTTTAGTTTTTCCACTTTAGTCTTTCCACTTTAGTCTTTCCACTATAGTCTGTCCACTTTAGTCTTTCCACTTTAGTCTTTCCACTATAGTCTCCACTTTATTCTGTCCACTACAGTCTTCCACTTTAGTCTTTCCAATACTCTCTGTCCACATTAGTCTTTCCACTTTAGTCTTTCAACTATAGTCTCCACTTTATTCTGTCCACTACAGTCTTTCCACTATAGTCTTTCCACTATAGTCTGTCCACTTTAGTCTTTCCATTTTAGTTTTTCCACTTTAGTCTGCCCACTTCAGTCTTTCCACTATAGTCTGTCCACTTTAGTCTTTCCACTTTAGTCTTTCCACTATAGTCTCCACTTTATTCTGTCCACTACAGTATTTCCACTTTAGTCTTTCCAATACTCTCTGTCCAGTTTAGTCTTTCCACTTTAGTCTTTCCATTATAGTCTCCACTTTATTCTGTCCACTACAGTCTTGCCACTATAGTCTTTTCACTATAGTCTGTCCACTTTAGTCTTTCCACTATTCTCTGTCCACTTTAGTCTTTCCACTATAGTCTCCACTTTATTCTGTCCACTACACTCTTTCCACTATAGTCTTTCCACTATAGTCTGTCCACTTTAGTCTTTCCACTTTAGTTTTTCCACTTTAGCCTATCCACTTTAGTCTTTCCACTTTAGTCTTTCCACTATAGTCTGTCCACTTTAGTCTTTCCACTTTAGTTTTTCCACTTTAGTCTATCCACTTTAGTCTGTCCACTTTAGTCTTTCCACTATAGTCTGTCCACTTTAGTCTTTCCACTTTAGTCTTTCCACTTTATTCTGTCCACTTCAGTGTGTAAGCTTTAGTCTGTCCACTGAGTCTTTCCACTTCAGTCTTTCCACTATAGTCTGTCCACTTTAGTCTTTCCACTTTAGTCTTTCCACTATAGTCTCCACTTTATTCTGTCCACTACAGTCTTTTCACTTTAGTCTTTCCAATACTCTCTGTCCACTTTAGTCTTTCCACTTTAGTCTTTCCATTATAGTCTCCACTTTATTCTGTCTCCTACAGTCTTTCCACTATAGTCTTTCCACTATAGTCTGTCCGCTTTAGTCTTTCCACTATTCTCTGTCCACTTTAGTCTTTCCACTATAGTCTCCACTTTATTCTGTCGACTACAGTCTTTCCACTATAGTCTTTCCACTATAGTCTCTCCACTTTAGTCTTTCCACTTTAGTTTTTCCACTTTAGTCTTTCCACTATAGTCCGTCCACTTTAGTCTTTCCACTATTCTCTGTCCACTTTAGTCTTTCCACTATAGTCTACACTTTATTCTGTCCACTACAGTCTTTCCACTATAGTCTGTCCACTTTAGTCTGTCCAATTTAGTCTTTCCACTATAGTCTATCCACTTTAGTCTTTCCACTTTAGTCTTTCCACTTTATTCTCTCCACTTCAGTGTGTACACTTTAGTCTGTCCACTTTAGTCTTTCCACTATAGTCTGTCCACTTTAGTCTTTCCACTTTTGTCCTGAGTCTTTCCACTTCAGTCTTTCCACTATAGTCTGTCCACTTTAGTCTTTCCACTTTAGTCTTTCCACTACAGTCTCCACTATATTCTGTCCACTACAGCCTTCCACTTTAGTCTTTCCAATACTCTCTGTCCACTTTAGTCTTTCCACTTTAGTCTTTCCACTATAGTCTCCACTTTATTCTGTCCACTACAGTCTTTCCACTATAGTCTTTCCACTATAGTCTGTCCACTTTAGTCTTTCCACTATTCTCTGTCCACTTTAGTCTTTCCACTATAGTCTCCACTTTATTCTGTCCACTACAGTCTTTCCACTATAGTCTGTCCACTTTAGTCTTTCCACTTTAGTTTTTCCACTTTAGTCTTTCCACTATAGTCCGTCCACTTTAGTCTTTCCACTATTCTCTGTCCACTTTAGTCTTTCCACTATAGTCTCCACTTTATTCTGTCCACTACAGTCTTTCCACTATAGTCTTTCCACTATGGTCTATCCACTTTAGTCTTTCCACTATTCTCTGTCCACTTTAGTCTTTCCACTCTAGCCTCCACTTTATACTGTCCACTAGAGTCTTTCCACTATAGTCTTTCCACTATAGTCTGTCCACTTTAGTCTTTCCACTTTAGTCTTTCCAATACTCTCTGTCCACTTTAGTCTTTCCACTATAGTCTCCACTTTATTCTGTCCACTACAGTCTTTCCACTATAGTCTTTCCACTATAGTCTGTCCACTTTAGTCTTTCCACTTTAGTTTTTCCACTTTAGTCTATCCACTTTAGTCTTTCCACTTTAGTCTTTCCACTATAGTCTGTCCACTTTAGTCTTTCCACTTTAGTTTTTCCACTTTAGTCTATCCACTTTAGTCTGTCCACTTTAGTCTTTCCACTATAGTCTGTCCACTTTAGTCTTTCCACTTTAGTCTTTCCACTTTATTCTGTCCACTTCAGTGTGTAAGCTTTAGTCTGTCCACT
Organism: Branchinecta sandiegonensis; assembly: GCA_030848855.1. Taxonomy (NCBI): domain Eukaryota; kingdom Metazoa; phylum Arthropoda; class Branchiopoda; order Anostraca; family Branchinectidae; genus Branchinecta; species Branchinecta sandiegonensis. Next base: position 255,738 of record JAUPMV010000055.1, read on the forward strand.
GAGTCTTTCCACTTCAGTCTTTCCACTATAGTCTGTCCACTTTAGTCTTTCCACTTTAGTCTTTCCACTATAGTCTCCACTTTATTCTGTCCACTACAGTCTTTCCACTTTAGTCTTTCCAATACTCTCTGTCCACTTTAGTCTTTCCACTTTAGTCTTTCCATTATAGTCTCCACTTTATTCTGTCTCCTACAGTCTTTCCACTATAGTTTTTCCACTATAGTCTGTCCACTTTAGTCTTTCCACTATTCTCTGTCCACTTTAGTCTTTCCACTATAGTCTCCACTTTATTCTGTCGACTACAGTCTTTCCACTATAGTCTTTCCACTATAGTCTCTCCACTTTAGTCTTTCCACTTTAGTTTTTCCACTTTAGTCTTTCCACTATAGTCCGTCCACTTTAGTCTTTCCACTATTCTCTGTCCACTTTAGTCTTTCCACTATAGTCTCCACTTTATTCTGTCCACTACAGTCTTTCCACTATAGTCTGTCCACTTTAGTCTTTCCACTTTATTCTCTCCACTTCAGTGTGTACACTTTAGTCTGTCCACTTTAGTCTTTCCACTATAGTCTGTCCACTTTAGTCTTTCCACTTTAGTCCTGAGTCTTTCCACTTCAGTCTTTCCACTATAGTCTGTCCACTTTAGTCTTTCCACTTTAGTCTTTCCACTATAGTCTCCACTATATTTTGTCCACTACAGCCTTCCACTTTTGTCTTTCCAATACTCTCTGTCCACTTTAGTCTTTCCACGTTAGTCTTTCCACTATAGTCTCCACTTTATTCTGTCCACTACAGTCTTTCCACTATAGTCTTTCCACTATAGTCTGTCCTCTTTAGTCTTTCCACTATTCTCTGTCCACTTTAGTCTTTCCACTATAGTCTCCACTTTATTCTGTCCACTACAGTCTTTCCACTATAGTCTTACCACTATAGTCTGTCCACTTTAGTCTTTCTACTTTAGTTTTTCCACTTTAGTCTTTCCACTATAGTCCGTCCACTTTAGTCTTTCCACTATTCTCTGTCCACTTTAGTCTTTCCACTATAGTCTCCACTTTATTCTGTCCACTACAGTCTTTCCACTATAGTCTTTCCACTATGGTCTATCCACTTTAGTCTTTCCACTATTCTCTGTCCACTTTAGTCTTTCCACTCTAGCCTCCACTTTATACTGTCCACTACAGTCTTTCCACTATAGTCTTTCCACTATAGTCTGTCCACTTTAGTCTTTCCACTTTAGTCTTTCCAATACTCTCTGTCCACTTTAGTCTTTCCACTATAGTCTCCACTTTATTCTGTCCACTACATTCTTTCCACTATAGTCTTTCCACTATAGTCTGTCCACTTTAGTCTTTCCACTTTAGTTTTTCCACTTTAGTCTGTCCACTTCAGTCTTTCCACTACAGTCTCCACTATATTCCGTCCACTACAGTCATTCCACTATAGTCTTTCCACTATAGTCTGTCCACTTTAGTCTTTCCACTATTCTCTGTCCACTTTAGTCTTTCCACTATAGTCTTTCCAATATAGTCTGTCCACTTTAGTCTTTCCACTTTAGTCTTTCCACCTTAGTCTTCCCACTTTAGTCTTTCCACTATAGTCTGTCCACTTTAGTCTTTCCACTATTCTCTGTCCACTTTAGTCTTTCCACTTTAGTCTTTCCACTATAGTCTCCACTTTATTCTGTCAACTACAGTCTTTCCACTATAGTCTTTCCACTATAGTCTGTCCACTTTAGTCTTTCCACTTTAATCTTTTCTCTTTAGTCTGTCCACTTTAGTCTTTCCACTATAGTCTGTCCACTTTAGTCTTTCCACTTTAGTCTTTCCACTTTATTCTGTCCACTTCAGTGTGTACACTTTAGTCTGTCCACTGAGTCTTTCCACTTCAGTCTTTCCACTATAGTCTGTCCACTTTAGTCTTTCCACTTTAGTCTTTCCACTATAGTCTCCACTTTATTCTGTCCACTACAGTCTTTCCACTTTAGTCTTTCCAATACTCTCTGTCCACTTTAGTCTTTCCACTTTAGTCTTTCCATTATAGTCTCAACTTTATTCTGTCCACTACAGTCTTTCCACTATAGTCTTTCCACTATAGTCTGTCCACTTTAGTCTTTCCACTATTCTCTGTCCACTTTAGTCTTTCCACTATAGTCTCCACTTTATTCTGTCCACTACAGTCTTTCCACTATAGTCTTTCCACTATAGTCTGTCCACTTTAGTCTTTCCACTTTAGTTTTTCCACTTTAGTCTTTCCACTATAGTCCGTCCACTTTAGTCTTTCCACTATAGTCCGTCCACTTTAGTCTTTCCACTATGCTCTGTCCACTTTAGTCTTTCCACTATAGTCTCCACTTTATTCTGTCCACTACAGTCTTTCCACTATAGTCTTTCCACTATAGTCTGTCCACTTTAGTCTGTCCACTTTAGTCTTTCCACTATAGTCTGTCCAGTTTAGTCTTTCCACTTTAGTCTTTCCACTTTATTCTGTCCACTTCAGTGTGTACACTTTAGTCTGTCCACTGAGTCTTTCCACTTCAATCTTTCCACTATAGTCTGTCCACTTTAGTCTTTCCACTTTAGTCTTTCCACTATAGTCTCCACTTTATTCTGTCCACTACAGTCTTCCACTTTAGTCTTTCCAATACTCTCTGTCGACTTTAGTCTTTCCACTATAGTCTCCACTTTATTCTGTCCACTACAGTCTTTCCACTATAGTCTGTCCACTTTAGTCTTTCCAATATTCTCTGTCCACTTTAGTCTTTCCACTATAGTCTCCACTTTATTCTGTCCACTACAGTCTTTCCACTATAGTCTTTCCACTATAGTCTGTCCACTTTAGTCTTTCCACTTTAGTTTTTCCACTTTAGTCTTTCCACTATAGTCCGTCCACTTTAGTCTTTCCACTATTCTCTGTCCACTTTAGTCTTTCCACTATAGTCTCCACTTTATTCTGGCCACTACAGTCTTTCCACTATAGTCTTTCCACTATAGTCTATCCACTTTAGTCTTTCCACTATTCTCTGTCCACTTTAGTCTTTCCACTCTAGTCTCCACTTTATACTGTCCACTACAGTCTTTCCACTATAGTCTTTCCACTATAGTCTGTCCACTTTAGTCTTTCCACTTTAGTCTTTCCACTATAGTCTCCACTTTATTCTGTCCACTACAGTCTTTCCACTATAGTCTTTCCACTATAGTCTTTCCACTTTAGTCTTTCCACTATTCTCTGTCCACTTTAGTCTTTCCACTATAGTCTCCACTTTATTCTGTCCACTACAGTCTTTCCACTATAGTCTTTCCACTCTAGTCTCCACTTTATACTGTCCACTACAGTCTTTCCACTATAGTCTGTCCACTTTAGTCTTTCCACTATTCTCTGTCCACTTTAGTCTTTCCACTCTAGTCTCCACTTTATACTGTCCACTACAGTCTTTCCACTATAGTCTTTCCACTATAGTCTGTCCACTTTAGTCTTTCCACTTTAGTCTCTCCACTATAGTCTCCACTTTATTCTGTCCACTACAGTCTTTCCACTAAAGTCTTTCCACTATAGTCTGTCCACTTTAGTCTTTCCACTTTAATCTTTTCTCTTTAGTCTGTCCACTTTAGTCTTTCCACTATAGTCTGTCCACTTTAGTCTTTCCACTTTAGTCTTTCCACTATAGTCTCCACTTTATTCTGTCCACTACAGTCTTTCCACTTTAGTCTTTCCAATACTCTCTATCCACTTTAGTCTTTCCACTTTAGTCTTTCCATTATAGTCTCCACTTTAATCTGTCCACTACAGTCTTTCCACTATAGTCTTTCCACTATAGTCTGTCCACTTTAGTCTTTCCACTATTCTCTGTCCACTTTAGTCTTTCCACTTTAGTGTCCACTTTATTCTGTCTACTACAGTCTTTCCACTATAGTCTTACCACTATAGTCTGTCCACTTTAGTCTTTCCACTTTAGTTTTTCCACTTTAGTCTTTCCACTATAGTCCGTCCAATTTAGTCTTTCCAATATTCTCTGTCCACTTTAGTCTTTCCACTATAGTCTCCACTTTATTCTGTCTACTACAGTCTTTCCAGCATAGTCTGTCCACTTTAGTCTTTCCACTTTAGTTTTTCCACTTTAGTCTGTCCACTTTAGTCTTTCCACTATAGTCTGTCCACTTTAGTCTTTCCACTTTAGTCTTTCCACTATAGTCTCCACTTTATTCTGTCCACTACAGTCTTCCACTTTAGTCTTTCCAATACTCTCTGTCCACATTAGTCTTTCCACTTTAGTCTTTCCACGATAGTCTCCACTTTATTCTGTCCACTACAGTCTTTCCACTATAGTCTTTCCACTATAGTCTGTCCACTTTAGTCTTTCCATTTTAGTTTTTCCACTTTAGTCTGTCCACTTCAGTCTTTCCACTATAGTCTGTCCACTTTAGTCTTTCCACTTTAGTCTTTCCACTATAGTCTCCACTTTATTCTGTCCACTACAGTATTTCCACTTTAGTCTTTCCAATACTCTCTGTCCAGTTTAGTCTTTCCACTTTAGTATTTCCATTATAGTCTCCACTTTATTCTGTCCACTAGAGTCTTTCCACTATAGTCTTTCCACTATAGTCTGTCCACTTTAGTCTTTCCACTATTCTCTGTCCACTTTAGTCTTTCCACTATAGTCTCCACTTTATTCTGTCCACTACAGTCTTTCCACTATAGTCTTTCCACTATAGTCTGTCCACTTTAGTCTTTCCACTTTAGTTTTTCCACTTTAGTCTATCCACTTTAGTCTTTCCACTTTAGTCTTTCCACTATAGTCTGTCCACTTTAGTCTTTCCACTTTAGTTTTTCCACTTTAGTCTATCCACTTTAGTCTGTCCACTTTAGTCTTTCCACTATAGTCTGTCCACTTTAGTCTTTCCACTTTAGTCTTTCCACTTTATTCTGTCCACTTCAGTGTGTAAGCTTTAGTCTGTCCACTGAGTCTTTCCTCTTCAGTCTTTCCACTATAGTCTGTCCACTTTAGTCTTTCCACTTTAGTCTTTCCACTATAGTCTCCACTTTATTCTGTCCACTACAGTCTTTCCACTTTAGTCTTTCCAATACTCTCTGTCCACTTTAGTCTGTCCACTTTAGTCTGTCCACTTTAGTCTTTCCACTATAGTCTGTCCACTTTAGTCTTTCCACTATTCTCTGTCCACTTTAGTCTTTCCACTATAGTCTCCAGTTTATTCTGTCGACTACAGTCTTTCCACTATAGTCTTTCCACTATAGTCTCTCCACTTTAGTCTTTCCACTTTAGTTTTTCCACTTTAGTCTTTCCACTATAGTCCGTCCACTTTAGTCTTTCCACTATTCTCTGTCCACTTTAGTCTTTCCACTATAGTCTCCACTTTATTCTGTCCACTACAGTCTTTCCACTATAGTCTGTCCACTTTAGTCTGTCCAATTTAGTCTTTCCACTATAGTCTATCCACTTTAGTCTTTCCACTTTAGTCTTTCCACTTTATTCTGTCCACTTCAGTGTGTACACTTTAGTCTGTCCACTTTAGTCTTTCCACTATAGTCTGTCCACTTTAGTCTTTCCACTTTTGTCCTGAGTCTTTCCACTTCAGTCTTTCCACTATAGTCTGTCCACTTTAGTCTTTCCACTTTAGTCTTTCCACTATAGTCTCCACTATATTCTGTCCACTACAGCCTTCCACTTTAGTCTTTCCAATACTCTCTGTCCACTTTAGTCTTTCCACTTTAGTCTTTCCACTATAGTCTCCACTTTATTCTGTCCACTACAGTCTTTCCACTATAGTCTTTCCACTATAGTCTGTCCACTTTAGTCTTTCCACTATTCTCTGTCCACTTTAGTCTTTCCACTATAGTCTCCACTTTATTCTGTCCACTACAGTCTTTCCACTATAGTCTGTCCACTTTAGTCTTTCCACTTTAGTTTTTCCACTTTAGTCTTTCCACTATAGTCCGTCCACTTTAGTCTTTCCACTATTCTCTGTCCACTTTAGTCTTTCCACTATAGTCTCCACTTTATTCTGTCCACTACAGTCTTTCCACTATAGTCTTTCCACTATGGTCTATCCACTTTAGTCTTTCCACTATTCTCTGTCCACTTTAGTCTTTCCACTCTAGCCTCCACTTTATACTGTCCACTACAGTCTTTCCACTATAGTCTTTCCACTATAGTCTGTCCACTTTAGTCTTTCCATTTTAGTCTTTCCAATACTCTCTGTCCACTTTAGTCTTTCCACTATAGTCTTCACTTTATTCTGTCCACTACAGTCTTTCCACTATAGTCTTTCCACTATAGTCTGTCCACTTTAGTCTTTCACCTTTAGTTTTTCCACTTTAGTCTATCCACTTTAGTCTTTCCACTTTAGTCTTTCCACTATAGTCTGTCCACTTTAGTCTTTCCACTTTAGTTTTTCCACTTTAGTCTATCCACTTTAGTCTGTCCACTTTAGTCTTTCCACTATAGTCTGTCCACTTTAGTCTTTCCACTTTAGTCTTTCCACTTTATTCTGTCCACTTCAGTGTGTAAGCTTTAGTCTGTCCACTGAGTCTTTCCACTTCAGTCTTTCCACTATAGTCTGTCCACTTTAGTCTTTCCACTTTACTCTTTCCACTATAGTCTCCACTTTATTCTGTCCACTACAGTCTTTCCACTTTAGTCTTTCCAATACTCTCTGTCCACTTTAGTCTTTCCTTTTTAGTCTTTCCATTATAGTCTCCACTTTATTCTGTCTCCTACAGTCTTTCCACTATAGTCTTTCCACTATAGTCTGTCCACTTTAGTCTTTCCACTATTCTCTGTCCACTTTAGTCTTTCCACTATAGTCTCCACTTTATTCTGTCGACTACAGTCTTTCCACTATAGTCTTTCCACTATAGTCTCTCCACTTTAGTCTTTCCACTTTAGTTTTTCCACTTTAGTCTTTCCACTATAGTCCGTCCACTTTAGTCTTTCCACTATTCTCTGTCCACTTTAGTCTTTCCACTATAGTCTCCACTTTATTCTGTCAACTACAGTCTTTCCACTATAGTCTGTCCACTTTAGTCTGTCCAATTTAGTCTTTCCACTTTAGTCTTTCCACTTTATTCTGTCCACTTCAGTGTGTACACTTTAGTCTGTCCACTTTAGTCTTTCCACTATAGTCTGTCCACTTTAGTCTTTCCACTATAGTCTGTCCACTTTAGTCTTTCCACTTTAGTCCTGAGTCTTTCCACTTCAGTCTTTCCACTATAGTCTGTCCACTTTAGTCTTTCCACTTTAGTCTTTCCACTATAGTCTCCACTTTATTCTGTCCACTACAGTCTTTCCACTATAGTCTTTCCACTATGGTCTATCCACTTTAGTCTTTCCACTATTCTCTGTCCACTTTAGTCTTTCCACTCTAGCCTCCACTTTATACTGTCCACTAGAGTCTTTCCACTATAGTCTTTCCACTATAGTCTGTCCACTTTAGTCTTTCCACTTTAGTTTTTCCACTTTAGTCTGTCCACTTCAGTCTTTCCACTACAGTCTCCACTATATTCCGTCCACTACAGTCATTCCACTATAGTCTTTCCACTATAGTCTGTCCACTTTAGTCTTTCCACTATTCTCTGTCCACTTTAGTCTTTCCACTATAGTCTTTCCAATATAGTCTGTCCACTTTAGTCTTTCCACTTTAGTCTTTCCACCTTAGTCTTCCCACTTTAGTCTTTCCACTATAGTCTGTCCACTTTAGTCTTTCGACTATTCTCTGTCCACTTTAGTCTTTCCACTTTAGTCTTTCCACGATAGTCTCCACTTTATTCTGTCAACTACAGTCTTTCCACTATAGTCTTTCCACTATAGTCTGTCCACTTTAGTCTTTCCACTTTAATCTTTTCTCTTTAGTCTGTCCACTTTAGTCTTTCCACTATAGTCTGTCCACTTTAGTCTTTCCACTTTAGTCTTTCCACTTTATTCTGTCCACTTCAGTGTGTACACTTTAGTCTGTCCACTGAGTCTTTCCACTTCAGTCTTTCCACTATAGTCTGTCCACTTTAGTCTTTCCACTTTAGTCTTTCCACTATAGTCTCCACTTTATTCTGTCCACTAAAGTCTTTCCACTTTAGTCTTTCCAATACTCTCTGTCCACTTTAGTCTTTCCACTTTAGTCTTTCCATTATAGTCTCAACTTTATTCTGTCCACTACAGTCTTTCCACTATAGTCTTTCCACTATAGTCTGTCCACTTTAGTCTTTCCACTATTCTCTGTCCACTTTAGTCTTTCCACTATAGTCTCCACTTTATTCTGTCCACTACAGTCTTTCCACTATAGTCTTTCCACTATAGTCTGTCCACTTTAGTCTTTCCACTTTAGTTTTTCCACTTTAGTCTTTCCACTATAGTCCGTCCACTTTAGTCTTTCCACTATAGTCCGTCCACTTTAGTCTTTCCACTATGCTCTGTCCACTTTAGTCTTTCCACTATAGTCTCCACTTTATTCTGTCCACTACAGTCTTTCCACTATAGTCTTTCCACTATAGTCTGTCCACTTTAGTCTGTCCACTTTAGTCTTTCCACTATAGTCTGTCCAGTTTAGTCTTTCCACTTTAGTCTTTCCACTTTATTCTGTCCACTTCAGTGTGTACACTTTAGTCTGTCCACTGAGTCTTTCCACTTCAATCTTTCCACTATAGTCTGTCCACTTTAGTCTTTCCACTTTAGTCTTTCCACTATAGTCTCCACTTTATTCTGTCCACTACAGTCTTCCACTTTCGTCTTTCCAATACTCTCTGTCGACTTTAGTCTTTCCACTTTAGTCTTTCCACTATAGTCTCCACTTTATTCTGTCCACTACAGTCTTTCCACTATAGTCTGTCCACTTTAGTCTTTCCAATATTCTCTGTCCACTTTAGTCTTTCCACTATAGTCTCCACTTTATTCTGTCCACTACAGTCTTTCCACTATAGTCTTTCCACTATAGTCTGTCCACTTTAGTCTTTCCACTTTAGTTTTTCCACTTTAGTCTTTCCACTATAGTCCGTCCACTTTAGTCTTTCCACTATTCTCTGTCCACTTTGGTCTTTCCACTATAGTCTCCACTTTATTCTGGCCACTACAGTCTTTCCACTATAGTCTTTCCACTATAGTCTATCCACTTCAGTCTTTCCACTATTCTCTGTCCACTTTAGTCTTTCCACTCTAGTCTCCACTTTATACTGTCCACTACAGTCTTTCCACTATAGTCTTTCCACTATAGTCTGTCCACTTTAGTCTTTCCACTTTAGTCTTTCCACTATAGTCTCCACTTTATTCTGTCCACTACAGTCTTTCCACTATAGTCTTTCCACTATAGTCTTTCCACTTTAGTCTTTCCACTTTAGTCTTTCCACTTTATTCTGTCCACTTCAGTGTGTAAGCTTTAGTCTGTCCACTGAGTCTTTCCACTTCAGTCTTTCCACTATAGTCTGTCCACTTTAGTCTTTCCACTTTAGTCTTTCCACTATAGTCTCCACTTTATTCTGTCCACTACAGTCTTTCCACTTTAGTCTTTCCAATACTCTCTGTCCACTTTAGTCTTTCCTTTTTAGTCTTTCCATTATAGTCTCCACTTTATTCTGTCTCCTACAGTCTTTCCACTATAGTCTTTCCACTATAGTCTGTCCACTTTAGTCTTTCCACTATTCTCTGTCCACTTTAGTCTTTCCACTATAGTCTCCACTTTATTCTGTCGACTACAGTCTTTCCACTATAGTCTTTCCACTATAGTCTCTCCACTTTAGTCTTTCCACTTTAGTTTTTCCACTTTAGTCTTTCCACTATAGTCCGTCCACTTTAGTCTTTCCACTATTCTCTGTCCACTTTAGTCTTTCCACTATAGTCTCCACTTTATTCTGTCAACTACAGTCTTTCCACTATAGTCTGTCCACTTTAGTCTGTCCAATTTAGTCTTTCCACTATAGTCTATCCACTTTAGTCTTTCCACTTTAGTCTTTCCACTTTATTCTGTCCACTTCAGTGTGTACACTTTAGTCTGTCCACTTTAGTCTTTCCACTATAGTCTGTCCACTTTAGTCTTTCCACTATAGTCTGTCCACTTTAGTCTTTCCACTTTAGTCCTGAGTCTTTCCACTTCAGTCTTTCCACTATAGTCTGTCCACTTTAGTCTTTCCACTTTAGTCTTTCCACTATAGTCTCCACTTTATTCTGTCCACTACAGTCTTTCCACTATAGTCTTTCCACTATGGTCTATCCACTTTAGTCTTTCCACTATTCTCTGTCCACTTTAGTCTTTCCACTCTAGCCTCCACTTTATACTGTCCACTACAGTCTTTCCACTATAGTCTTTCCACTATAGTCTGTCCACTTTAGTCTTTCCACTTTAGTCTTTCCAATACTCTCTGTCCACTTTAGTCTTTCCACTAAAGTCTCCACTTTATTCTGTACACTACATTCTTTCCACTATAGTCTTTCCACTATAGTCTGTCCACTTTAGTCTTTCCACTTTAGTTTTTCCACTTTAGTCTGTCCACTTCAGTCTTTCCACTACAGTCTCCACTATATTCCGTCCACTACAGTCATTCCACTATAGTCTTTCCACTATAGTCTGTCCACTTTAGTCTTTCCACTATTCTCTGTCCACTTTAGTCTTTCCACTATAGTCTTTCCAATATAGTCTGTCCACTTTAGTCTTTCCACTTTAGTCTTTCCACCTTAGTCTTCCCACTTTAGTCTTTCCACTATAGTCTGTCCGCTTTAGTCTTTCGACTATTCTCTGTCCACTTTAGTCTTTCCACTTTAGTCTTTCCACTATAGTCTCCACTTTATTCTGTCAACTACAGTCTTTCCACTATAGTCTTTCCACTATAGTCTGTCCACTTTAGTCTTTCCACTTTAATCTTTTCTCTTTAGTCTGTCCACTTTAGTCTTTCCACTATAGTCTGTCCACTTTAGTCTTTCCACTTTAGTCTTTCCACTTTATTCTGTCCACTTCAGTGTGTACACTTTAGTCTGTCCACTGAGTCTTTCCACTTCAGTCTTTCCATTATAGTCTGTCCACTTTAGTCTTTCCACTTTAGTCTTTCCACTATAGTCTCCACTTTATTCTGTCCACTAAAGTCTTTCCACTTTAGTCTTTCCAATACTCTCTGTCCACTTTAGTCTTTCCACTTTAGTCTTTCCATTATAGTCTCAACTTTATTCTGTCCACTACAGTCTTTCCACTATAGTCTTTCCACTATAGTCTGTCCACTTTAGTCTTTCCACTATTCTCTGTCCACTTTAGTCTTTCCACTATAGTCTCCACTTTATTCTGTCCACTACAGTCTTTCCACTATAGTCTTTCCACTATAGTCTGTCCACTTTAGTCTTTCCACTTTAGTTTTTCCACTTTAGTCTTTCCACTATAGTCCGTCCACTTTAGTCTTTCCACTATAGTCCGTCCACTTTAGTCTTTCCACTATGCTCTGTCCACTTTAGTCTTTCCACTATAGTCTCCACTTTATTCTGTCCACTACAGTCTTTCCACTATAGTCTTTCCACTATAGTCTGTCCACTTTAGTCTGTCCACTTTAGTCTTTCCACTATAGTCTGTCCAGTTTAGTCTTTCCACTTTAGTCTTTCCACTTTATTCTGTCCACTTCAGTGTGTACACTTTAGTCTGTCCACTGAGTCTTTCCACTTCAATCTTTCCACTATAGTCTGTCCACTTTAGTCTTTCCACTTTAGTCTTTCCACTATAGTCTCCACTTTATTCTGTCCACTACAGTCTTCCACTTTAGTCTTTCCAATACTCTCTGTCGACTTTAGTCTTTCCACTTTAGTCTTTCCACTATAGTCTCCACTTTATTCTGTCCACTACAGTCTTTCCACTATAGTCTGTCCACTTTAGTCTTTCCAATATTCTCTGTCCACTTTAGTCTTTCCACTATAGTCTCCACTTTATTCTGTCCACTACAGTCTTTCCACTATAGTCTTTCCACTATAGTCTGTCCACTTTAGTCTTTCCACTTTAGTTTTTCCACTTTAGTCTTTCCACTATAGTCCGTCCACTTTAGTCTTTCCACTATTCTCTGTCCACTTTGGTCTTTCCACTATAGTCTCCACTTTATTCTGGCCACTACAGTCTTTCCACTATAGTCTTTCCACTATAGTCTATCCACTTCAGTCTTTCCACTATTCTCTGTCCACTTTAGTCTTTCCACTCTAGTCTCCACTTTATACTGTCCACTACAGTCTTTCCACTATAGTCTTTCCACTATAGTCTGTCCACTTTAGTCTTTCCACTTTAGAATTTCCACTATAGTCTCCACTTTATTCTGTCCACTACAGTCTTTCCACTATAGTCTTTCCACTATAGTCTTTCCACTTTAGTCTTTCCACTATTCTCTGTCCACTTTAGTCTTTCCACTATAGTCTCCACTTTATTCTGTCCACTACAGTCTTTCCACTATAGTCTTTCCACTCTAGTCTCCACTTTATACTGTCCACTACAGTCTTTCCACTATAGTCTGTCCACTTTAGTCTTTCCACTTTAGTCTTTCCAATACTCTGTCCACTTTAGTCTTTCCACTATAGTCTTTCCACTCTAGTCTCCACTTTATACTGTCCACTACAGTCCTTCCACTATAGTCTTTCCACTATAGTCTGTCCACTTTAGTCTTTCCACTTTAGTCTTTCCAATACTCTCTGTCCACTTTAGTCTTTCCACTATAGTCTCCACTTTATTCTGTCCACTACAGTCTTTCCACTATAGTCTTTCCACTATAGTCTGTCCACTTTAGTCTTTCACCTTTAGTTTTTCCACTTTAGTCTATCCACTTTAGTCTTTCCACTTTAGTCTTTCCACTATAGTCTGTCCACTTTAGTCTTTCCACTTTAGTTTTTCCACTTTAGTCTATCCACTTTAGTCTGTCCACTTACTCTTTCCACTATAGTCTGTCCACTTTAGTCTTTCCACTTTAGTCTTTCCACTTTATTCTGTCCACTTCAGTGTGTAAGCTTTAGTCTGTCCACTGAGTCTTTCCACTTCAGTCTTTCCACTATAGTCTGTCCACTTTAGTCTTTCCACTCTAGTCTTTCCACTATAGTCTCCACTTTATTCTGTCCACTACAGTCTTTCCACTTTAGTCTTTCCAATACTCTCTGTCCACTTTAGTCTTTCCTTTTTAGTCTTTCCATTATAGTCTCCACTTTATTCTGTCTCCTACAGTCTTTCCACTATAGTCTTTCCACTATAGTCTGTCCACTTTAGTCTTTCCACTATTCTCTGTCCACTTTAGTCTTTCCACTATAGTCTCCACTTTATTCTGTCGACTACAGTCTTTCCACTATAGTCTTTCCACTATAGTCTCTCCACTTTAGTCTTTCCACTTTAGTTTTTCCACTTTAGTCTTTCCACTATAGTCCGTCCACTTTAGTCTTTCCACTATTCTCTGTCCACTTTAGTCTTTCCACTATAGTCTCCACTTTATTCTGTCAACTACAGTCTTTCCACTATAGTCTGTCCACTTTAGTCTGTCCAATTTAGTCTTTCCACTATAGTCTATCCACTTTAGTCTTTCCACTTTAGTCTTTCCACTTTATTCTGTCCACTTCAGTGTGTACACTTTAGTCTGTCCACTTTAGTCTTTCCACTATAGTCTGTCCACTTTAGTCTTTCCACTATAGTCTGTCCACTTTAGTCTTTCCACTTTAGTCCTGAGTCTTTCCACTTCAGTCTTTCCACTATAGTCTGTCCACTTTAGTCTTTCCACTTTAGTCTTTCCACTATAGTCTCCACTATATTCTGTCCACTACAGCCTTCCACTTTTGTCTTTCCAATACTCTCTGTCCACTTTAGTCTTTCCACGTTAGTCTTTCCACTACAGTCTCCACTTTATTCTGTCCACTACAGTCTTTCCACTATAGTCTTTCCACTATAGTCTGTCCACTTTAGTCTTTCCACTATTCTCTGTCCACTTTAGTCTTTCCACTATAGTCTCCACTTTATTCTGTCCACTACAGTCTTTCCACTATAGTCTTACCACTATAGTCTGTCCACTTTAGTCTTTCCACTTTAGTTTTTCCACTTTAGTCTTTCCACTATAGTCCGTCCACTTTAGTCTTTCCACTATTCTCTGTCCACTTTAGTCTTTCCACTATAGTCTCCACTTTATTCTGTCCACTACAGTCTTTCCACTATAGTCTTTCCACTATGGTCTATCCACTTTAGTCTTTCCACTATTCTCTGTCCACTTTAGTCTTTCCACTCTAGCCTCCACTTTATACTGTCCACTACAGTCTTTCCACTATAGTCTTTCCACTATAGTCTGTCCACTTTAGTCTTTCCACTTTAGTCTTTCAAATACTCTCTGTCCACTTTAGTCTTTCCACTATAGTCTCCACTTTATTCTGTCCACTACATTCTTTCCACTATAGTCTTTCCACTATAGTCTGTCCACTTTAGTCTTTCCACTTTAGTTTTTCCACTTTAGTCTGTCCACTTCAGTCTTTCCACTACAGTCTCCACTATCTTCCGTCCACTACAGTCATTCCACTATAGTCTTTCCACTATAGTCTGTCCACTTTAGTCTTTCCACTATTCTCTGTCCACTTTAGTCTTTCCACTATAGTCTTTCCAATATAGTCTGTCCACTTTAGTCTTTCCACTTTAGTCTTTCCACCTTAGTCTTCACACTTTAGTCTTTCCACTATAGTCTGTCCACTTTAGTCTTTCCACTATTCTCTGTCCACTTTAGTCTTTCCACTTTAGTCTTTCCACTATAGTCTCCACTTTATTCTGTCAACTACAGTCTTTCCACTATAGTCTTTCCACTATAGTCTGTCCACTTTAGTCTTTCCACTTTAATCTTTTCTCTTTAGTCTGTCCACTTTAGTCTTTCCACTATAGTCTGTCCACTTTAGTCTTTCCACTTTAGTCTTTCCACTTTATTCTGTCCACTTCAGTGTGTACACTTTAGTCTGTCCACTGAGTCTTTCCACTTCAGTCTTTCCACTATAGTCTGTCCACTTTAGTCTTTCCACTTTAGTCTTTCCAGTATAGTCTCCACTTTATTCTGTCCACTAAAGTCTTTCCACTTTAGTCTTTCCAATACTCTCTGTCCACTTTAGTCTTTCCACTTTAGTCTTTCCATTATAGTCTCAACTTTATTCTGTCCACTACAGTCTTTCCACTATAGTCTGTCCACTTTAGTCTTTCCACTATTCTCTGTCCACTTTAGTCTTTCCACTATAGTCTCCACTTTATTCTGTCCACTACAGTCTTTCCACTATAGTCTTTCCACTATAGTCTGTCCACTTTAGTCTTTCCACTTTAGTTTTTCCACTTTAGTCTTTCCACTATAGTCCGTCCACTTTAGTCTTTCCACTATAGTCCGTCCACTTTAGTCTTTCCACTATGCTCTGTCCACTTTAGTCTTTCCACTATAGTCTCCACTTTATTCTGTCCACTACAGTCTTTCCACTATAGTCTTTCCACTATAGTCTGTCCACTTTAGTCTGTCCACTTTAGTCTTTCCACTATAGTCTGTCCAGTTTAGTCTTTCCACTTTAGTCTTTCCACTTTATTCTGTCCACTTCAGTGTGTACACTTTTGTCTGTCCACTGAGTCTTTCCAATTCAATCTTTCCACTATAGTCTGTCCACTTTAGTCTTTCCACTTTAGTCTTTCCACTATAGTCTCCACTTTATTCTGTCCACTACAGTCTTCCACTTTAGTCTTTCCAATACTCTCTGTCGACTTTAGTCTTTCCACTTTAGTCTTTCCACTATAGTCTCCACTTTATTCTGTCCACTACAGTCTTTCCACTATAGTCTGTCCACTTTAGTCTTTCCAATATTCTCTGTCCACTTTAGTCTTTCCACTATAGTCTCCACTTTATTCTGTCCACTACAGTCTTTCCACTATAGTCTTTCCACTATAGTCTGTCCACTTTAGTCTTTCCACTTTAGTTTTTCCACTTTAGTCTTTCTACTATAGTCCGTCCACTTTAGTCTTTCCACTATTCTCTGTCCACTTTAGTCTTTCCACTATAGTCTCCACTTTATTCTGGCCACTACAGTCTTTCCACTATAGTCTTTCCACTATAGTCTATCCACTTCAGTCTTTCCACTATTCTCTGTCCACTTTAGTCTTTCCACTCTAGTCTCCACTTTATACTGTCCACTACAGTCTTTCCACTATAGTCTTTCCACTATAGTCTGTCCACTTTAGTCTTTCCACTTTAGTCTTTCCACTATAGTCTCCACTTTATTCTGTCCACTACAGTCTTTCCACTATAGTCTTTCCACTATAGTCTTTCCACTTTAGTCTTTCCACTATTCTCTGTCCACTTTAGTCTTTCCACTATAGTCTCCACTTTATTCTGTCCACTACAGTCTTTCCACTATAGTCTTTCCACTCTAGTCTCCACTTTATACTGTCCACTACAGTCTTTCCACTATAGTCTGTCCACTTTAGTCTTTCCACTTTAGTCTTTCCAATACTCTGTCCACTTTAGTCTTTCCACTATAGTCTCCACTTTATTCTGCCGACTACAGTCTTTCCACTATAGTCTCTCCACTATAGTCTGTCCACTTTAGTCTTTCCCCTTTAGTTTTTCCACTTTAGTCTGCCCACTTCAGTCTTTCCACTATACTCTCCACTTTATTCTGTCCACTACAGTGTTTCCACTATAGTCTGTCCACTTTAGTCTTTCCACTTTAGTCTTTCCACTATTCTCTGTCCACTTTAGTCTTTCCACTTTAGTCTTTCCACTATTCTCTGTCCACTTTAGTATTTCCACTTTAGTCTTTCCACTATAGTCTCCACTTTATTCTGTCCACTACAGTCTCTCCACTATAGTCTTTCCACTATAGTCTGTCCACTTTAGTCTTTCCACTATTCTCTGTCCACTTTAGTCTTTCCACTATAGTCTCCACTTTATTATTTCCACTACAGTCTTTCCACTATAGTATTTCCACTATAGTCTTTCCACTATAGTCTGTCCACTTTAGTCTTTCCACTATAGTCTCCACTTTATTCTGTCCACTACAGTCTTTCCACTATAGTCTTTCCACTATATTCTGTCCACTTTAGTCTTTCCACTATAGTTTGTCCACTTTAGTCTTTCCACTTTAGTCTTTCCACTTTATTCTGTCCACTTCAGTGTGTACACTTTAGTCAGTCCACTGAGTCTTTCCACTTCAGTCTTTCCACTATAGTCTGTCCACTTTAGTCTTTCCATTTTATTCTTTCCACTATAGTCTCCACTTTATTATGTCCACTACAGTCTTTCCACTATAATCTTTCCACTATAGTCTGTCCACTTTAGTCTTTCCACCAGTCTCTGTCCACTTTAGTCTTTCCACTATAGTCTCCACTTTATTATGTCCACTACAGTCTTTCCACTATAGTCTTTCCACTATAGTCTGTCCACTTTAGTCTTTCCACTATAGTCTCCACTTTATTCTGTCCACTACAGTCTTTCCACTATAGTCTTTCCACTATAGTCTGTCCACTTTAGTCTTTCCACTTTAGTTTTTCCACTTTAGCCTGTCCACTTTAGTCTTTCCACTATTGTCTTTCCACTATAGTCTGTCCACTTTAGTCTTTCCACTATTCTCTGTCCACTTTAGTCTTTCCACTATAGTCCGTCCGCTTTAGTCTTTCCACTATTCTCTGTCCACTTTAGTCTTTCCACTATAGTCTCCACTTTATTCTGTCCACTACAGTCTTTCCACTATAGTCTTTCCACTATAGTCTGTCCACTTTAGTCTGTCCACTTTAGTCTTTCCAGTATAGTCTATCCACTTTAGTCTTTCCACTTTAGTCTTTCCACTTTATTCTGTCTACTTCAGTGTTTACACTATAGTCTGTCCACTTTAGTCTTTCCACTTTAGTCTTTCCACCTTAGTCTGTCCACTTTAGTCTTTCCACTATAGTCTGTCCACTTTAGTCTTTCCACTCTAATCTGTCCACTTTAGTCTTTCCACTATAGTCTCCAATTTATTTTGTCCACTACAGTCTTTCCACCATAGTCTTTCCACTATAGTCTGTCCACTTTAGTCTTTCCACTATTCTCTGTCCACTTTAGTCTTTCCACTATAGTCTCCACTTTATTCTGTCCACTACAGTCTTTCCACTATAGTCTTTCCACTATAGTCTGTCCACTTTAGTCTTTCCACTTTAGTTTTTCCACTTTAGTCTGTCCACTTCAGACTTTCCACTATAGTCTTTCCACTATAGTCTGTCCACTTTAGTCTTTCCACTTTTGTCTTTCCACTATAGTCTGTCCACTTTAATCTTTCCACTATTCTCTGTCCACTTTAGTCTTTCCACTATAGTCTCCACTTTATTCTGTCCACTACAGTCTTTCCACTATAGTCTTTCCACTGTAGTCTGTCCACTTTAGTCTTTCCACTTTAGTTTTTCCACTTTAGTCCGTCCACTTCAGACTTTCCACTATAGTCTTTCCACTATAGTCTGTCCACTTTAGTCTTTCCACTTTTGTCTTTCCACTATAGTCCGTCCACTTTAGTCTTTCCACTATTCTCTGTCCACTTCAGTGTGTACACTTTAGTTTGTCCACTTAGTCTTTCCACTAGAGTCTGTCCACTTTAGTCTGTCCACTTTAGTCTTTCCACTATAGTCTCCACTTTATTCTGTCCACTACAGTCTTTCCACTATAGTCTTTCCACTATAGTCTGTCCACTTCAGTCTTTCCACTATAGTCTGTCCACTTTAGTCTTTCCACTTTAGTCTTTCCACTATAGTCTATCCACTCTAGTCTTTCCACTTTAGTCTTTCCACTTTATTCTGTCCACTTCAGTGTGTACACTTTAGTCTGTCCACTGAGTCTTTCCACTTCAGTCTTTCCACTATAGTCTGTCCACTTTAGTCTTTCCACTTTAGTCTTTCCACTATAGTCTCCACTTCATTCTGTCCACCACAGTCTTTCCAATTTAGTCTTTCCACTATTCTCTGTCCACTTTAGTCTTTCCACTATAGTCTCCACTTTATTCTGTCCACTACAGTCTTTCCGCTATAGTCTTTCCACTATAGTCTGTCCACTTTAGTCTTTCCACTATTCTCTGTCAACTTTAGTCTTTACACTATAGTCTCCCCTTTATTCTGTCCACTATAGTCTTTCCACTATAGTCTTTCCACTATCGTCTGTCCACTTTAGTCTTTCCACTTTAGTTTTTCCACTTTAGTCTGTCCACTTCAGTCTTTCCACTATAGTCTGTCAAGTTTAGTCTTTCCACTTTAGTCTTTCCACTATAGTCTCCACTTTATTCCGTCCACTACAGTTTTTCCACTATAGTCTTTCCACTATAGTCTGTCCACTTTAGTCTTTCCACTATTCTCTGTCCACTTTAGTCTTTCCACTATAGTCTCCACTTTATTCTGTCCACTACATTCTTTCCACTTTAGTCTTCCTACTATAGTCTTTCCACTTCAGTCTGTCCACTTTAGTCTTTCCACTATAGTCTGTCCACTTTAGTCTTTCCACTATAGTCTCCACTTTATTCTGTCCACGACAGTCTTTCCACTATAGTCTTTCCACTATGGTCTGTCCACTTTAGTCTTTCCACTTTAGTTTTTCCACTTTAGTCTGTCCACTTTAGTCTTTCCACTATAATCTGTCCACTTTAGTCTTTCCACTTTAGTCTTTCCACTTTATTCTGTCCACTTCAGTGCTTACACTTTAGTGTGTCCACTGAGTCTTTCAACTTCAGTCTTTCCACTATAGTCTGTCCACTTTAGTCTTTCCACTTTAGTCTTTCCACTATAGTCTCCACTTTATTCTGTCCACTACATTCTTTCCACTTTAGTCTTTCCACTATTCTCTGTCCACTTTAGTCTTTCCACTATAGTCTCCACTTTATTCTGTCCACTACAGTCTTTCCATTATAGTCTTTCCACTATAGTCTGTCCACTTTAGTCTTTCCACTATTCTCTGTCCACTTTCGTCTTTCCACTATAGTCTCCACTTTATTCTGTCCACTACAGTCTTTCCACTATAGTCTTTCCACTATAGTCTCCACTTTATTCTGTCCACTACAGTCTTTCCACTATAGTCTGTCCACTTTAGTCTTTCCACTATAGTCTCCACTTTATTCTGTCCACTACAGTCTTTCCACTATAGTCTTTCCACTATAGTCTGTCCACTTTAGTCTGTCCACTTTAGTCTTTCCACTATAGTCTGTCCAGTTTAGTCTTTCCACTTTAGTCTTTCCACTTTATTCTGTCCACTTCAGTGTGTACACTTTAGTCTGTCCACTGAGTCTTTCCACTTCAATCTTTCCACTATAGTCTGTCCACTTTAGTCTTTCCACTTTAGTCTTTCCACTATAGTCTCCACTTTATTCTGTCCACTACAGTCTTCCACTTTAGTCTTTCCAATACTCTCTGTCGACTTTAGTCTTTCCACTTTAGTCTTTCCACTATAGTCTCCACTTTATTCTGTCCACTACAGTCTTTCCACTATAGTCTGTCCACTTTAGTCTTTCCAATATTCTCTGTCCACTTTAGTCTTTCCACTATAGTCTCCACTTTATTCTGTCCACTACAGTCTTTCCACTATAGTCTTTCCACTATAGTCTGTCCACTTTAGTCTTTCCACTTTAGTTTTTCCACTTTAGTCTTTCCACTATAGTCCGTCCACTTTAGTCTTTCCACTATTCTCTGTCCACTTTGGTCTTTCCACTATAGTCTCCACTTTATTCTGGCCACTACAGTCTTTCCACTATAGTCTTTCCACTATAGTCTATCCACTTCAGTCTTT
This sequence comes from Branchinecta sandiegonensis, assembly GCA_030848855.1. Taxonomy (NCBI): domain Eukaryota; kingdom Metazoa; phylum Arthropoda; class Branchiopoda; order Anostraca; family Branchinectidae; genus Branchinecta; species Branchinecta sandiegonensis. Next base: position 276,462 of record JAUPMV010000055.1, read on the forward strand.
CCACTATTCTCTGTCCACTTTAGTCTTTCCACTCTAGTCTCCACTTTATACTGTCCACTACAGTCTTTCCACTATAGTCTTTCCACTATAGTCTGTCCACTTTAGTCTTTCCACTTTAGAATTTCCACTATAGTCTCCACTTTATTCTGTCCACTACAGTCTTTCCACTATAGTCTTTCCACTATAGTCTTTCCACTTTAGTCTTTCCACTATTCTCTGTCCACTTTAGTCTTTCCACTATAGTCTCCACTTTATTCTGTCCACTACAGTCTTTCCACTATAGTCTTTCCACTCTAGTCTCCACTTTATACTGTCCACTACAGTCTTTCCACTATAGTCTGTCCACTTTAGTCTTTCCACTTTAGTCTTTCCAATACTCTGTCCACTTTAGTCTTTCCACTATAGTCTTTCCACTCTAGTCTCCACTTTATACTGTCCACTACAGTCCTTCCACTATAGTCTTTCCACTATAGTCTGTCCACTTTAGTCTTTCCACTTTAGTCTTTCCAATACTCTCTGTCCACTTTAGTCTTTCCACTATAGTCTCCACTTTATTCTGTCCACTACAGTCTTTCCACTATAGTCTTTCCACTATAGTCTGTCCACTTTAGTCTTTCACCTTTAGTTTTTCCACTTTAGTCTATCCACTTTAGTCTTTCCACTTTAGTCTTTCCACTATAGTCTGTCCACTTTAGTCTTTCCACTTTAGTTTTTCCACTTTAGTCTATCCACTTTAGTCTGTCCACTTACTCTTTCCACTATAGTCTGTCCACTTTAGTCTTTCCACTTTAGTCTTTCCACTTTAGTTTTTCCACTTTAGTCTTTCCACTATAGTCCGTCCACTTTAGTCTTTCCACTATTCTCTGTCCACTTTGGTCTTTCCACTATAGTCTCCACTTTATTCTGGCCACTACAGTCTTTCCACTATAGTCTTTCCACTATAGTCTATCCACTTCAGTCTTTCCACTATTCTCTGTCCACTTTAGTCTTTCCACTCTAGTCTCCACTTTATACTGTCCACTACAGTCTTTCCACTATAGTCTTTCCACTATAGTCTGTCCACTTTAGTCTTTCCACTTTAGAATTTCCACTATAGTCTCCACTTTATTCTGTCCACTACAGTCTTTCCACTATAGTCTTTCCACTATAGTCTTTCCACTTTAGTCTTTCCACTATTCTCTGTCCACTTTAGTCTTTCCACTATAGTCTCCACTTTATTCTGTCCACTACAGTCTTTCCACTATAGTCTTTCCACTCTAGTCTCCACTTTATACTGTCCACTACAGTCTTTCCACTATAGTCTGTCCACTTTAGTCTTTCCACTTTAGTCTTTCCAATACTCTGTCCACTTTAGTCTTTCCACTATAGTCTTTCCACTCTAGTCTCCACTTTATACTGTCCACTACAGTCCTTCCACTATAGTCTTTCCACTATAGTCTGTCCACTTTAGTCTTTCCACTTTAGTCTTTCCAATACTCTCTGTCCACTTTAGTCTTTCCACTATAGTCTCCACTTTATTCTGTCCACTACAGTCTTTCCACTATAGTCTTTCCACTATAGTCTGTCCACTTTAGTCTTTCACCTTTAGTTTTTCCACTTTAGTCTATCCACTTTAGTCTTTCCACTTTAGTCTTTCCACTATAGTCTGTCCACTTTAGTCTTTCCACTTTAGTTTTTCCACTTTAGTCTATCCACTTTAGTCTGTCCACTTACTCTTTCCACTATAGTCTGTCCACTTTAGTCTTTCCACTTTAGTCTTTCCACTTTATTCTGTCCACTTCAGTGTGTAAGCTTTAGTCTGTCCACTGAGTCTTTCCACTTCAGTCTTTCCACTATAGTCTGTCCACTTTAGTCTTTCCACTCTAGTCTTTCCACTATAGTCTCCACTTTATTCTGTCCACTACAGTCTTTCCACTTTAGTCTTTCCAATACTCTCTGTCCACTTTAGTCTTTCCTTTTTAGTCTTTCCATTATAGTCTCCACTTTATTCTGTCTCCTACAGTCTTTCCACTATAGTCTTTCCACTATAGTCTGTCCACTTTAGTCTTTCCACTATTCTCTGTCCACTTTAGTCTTTCCACTATAGTCTCCACTTTATTCTGTCGACTACAGTCTTTCCACTATAGTCTTTCCACTATAGTCTCTCCACTTTAGTCTTTCCACTTTAGTTTTTCCACTTTAGTCTTTCCACTATAGTCCGTCCACTTTAGTCTTTCCACTATTCTCTGTCCACTTTAGTCTTTCCACTATAGTCTCCACTTTATTCTGTCAACTACAGTCTTTCCACTATAGTCTGTCCACTTTAGTCTGTCCAATTTAGTCTTTCCACTATAGTCTATCCACTTTAGTCTTTCCACTTTAGTCTTTCCACTTTATTCTGTCCACTTCAGTGTGTACACTTTAGTCTGTCCACTTTAGTCTTTCCACTATAGTCTGTCCACTTTAGTCTTTCCACTATAGTCTGTCCACTTTAGTCTTTCCACTTTAGTCCTGAGTCTTTCCACTTCAGTCTTTCCACTATAGTCTGTCCACTTTAGTCTTTCCACTTTAGTCTTTCCACTATAGTCTCCACTATATTCTGTCCACTACAGCCTTCCACTTTTGTCTTTCCAATACTCTCTGTCCACTTTAGTCTTTCCACGTTAGTCTTTCCACTACAGTCTCCACTTTATTCTGTCCACTACAGTCTTTCCACTATAGTCTTTCCACTATAGTCTGTCCACTTTAGTCTTTCCACTATTCTCTGTCCACTTTAGTCTTTCCACTATAGTCTCCACTTTATTCTGTCCACTACAGTCTTTCCACTATAGTCTTACCACTATAGTCTGTCCACTTTAGTCTTTCCACTTTAGTTTTTCCACTTTAGTCTTTCCACTATAGTCCGTCCACTTTAGTCTTTCCACTATTCTCTGTCCACTTTAGTCTTTCCACTATAGTCTCCACTTTATTCTGTCCACTACAGTCTTTCCACTATAGTCTTTCCACTATGGTCTATCCACTTTAGTCTTTCCACTATTCTCTGTCCACTTTAGTCTTTCCACTCTAGCCTCCACTTTATACTGTCCACTACAGTCTTTCCACTATAGTCTTTCCACTATAGTCTGTCCACTTTAGTCTTTCCACTTTAGTCTTTCAAATACTCTCTGTCCACTTTAGTCTTTCCACTATAGTCTCCACTTTATTCTGTCCACTACATTCTTTCCACTATAGTCTTTCCACTATAGTCTGTCCACTTTAGTCTTTCCACTTTAGTTTTTCCACTTTAGTCTGTCCACTTCAGTCTTTCCACTACAGTCTCCACTATCTTCCGTCCACTACAGTCATTCCACTATAGTCTTTCCACTATAGTCTGTCCACTTTAGTCTTTCCACTATTCTCTGTCCACTTTAGTCTTTCCACTATAGTCTTTCCAATATAGTCTGTCCACTTTAGTCTTTCCACTTTAGTCTTTCCACCTTAGTCTTCACACTTTAGTCTTTCCACTATAGTCTGTCCACTTTAGTCTTTCCACTATTCTCTGTCCACTTTAGTCTTTCCACTTTAGTCTTTCCACTATAGTCTCCACTTTATTCTGTCAACTACAGTCTTTCCACTATAGTCTTTCCACTATAGTCTGTCCACTTTAGTCTTTCCACTTTAATCTTTTCTCTTTAGTCTGTCCACTTTAGTCTTTCCACTATAGTCTGTCCACTTTAGTCTTTCCACTTTAGTCTTTCCACTTTATTCTGTCCACTTCAGTGTGTACACTTTAGTCTGTCCACTGAGTCTTTCCACTTCAGTCTTTCCACTATAGTCTGTCCACTTTAGTCTTTCCACTTTAGTCTTTCCAGTATAGTCTCCACTTTATTCTGTCCACTAAAGTCTTTCCACTTTAGTCTTTCCAATACTCTCTGTCCACTTTAGTCTTTCCACTTTAGTCTTTCCATTATAGTCTCAACTTTATTCTGTCCACTACAGTCTTTCCACTATAGTCTGTCCACTTTAGTCTTTCCACTATTCTCTGTCCACTTTAGTCTTTCCACTATAGTCTCCACTTTATTCTGTCCACTACAGTCTTTCCACTATAGTCTTTCCACTATAGTCTGTCCACTTTAGTCTTTCCACTTTAGTTTTTCCACTTTAGTCTTTCCACTATAGTCCGTCCACTTTAGTCTTTCCACTATAGTCCGTCCACTTTAGTCTTTCCACTATGCTCTGTCCACTTTAGTCTTTCCACTATAGTCTCCACTTTATTCTGTCCACTACAGTCTTTCCACTATAGTCTTTCCACTATAGTCTGTCCACTTTAGTCTGTCCACTTTAGTCTTTCCACTATAGTCTGTCCAGTTTAGTCTTTCCACTTTAGTCTTTCCACTTTATTCTGTCCACTTCAGTGTGTACACTTTTGTCTGTCCACTGAGTCTTTCCAATTCAATCTTTCCACTATAGTCTGTCCACTTTAGTCTTTCCACTTTAGTCTTTCCACTATAGTCTCCACTTTATTCTGTCCACTACAGTCTTCCACTTTAGTCTTTCCAATACTCTCTGTCGACTTTAGTCTTTCCACTTTAGTCTTTCCACTATAGTCTCCACTTTATTCTGTCCACTACAGTCTTTCCACTATAGTCTGTCCACTTTAGTCTTTCCAATATTCTCTGTCCACTTTAGTCTTTCCACTATAGTCTCCACTTTATTCTGTCCACTACAGTCTTTCCACTATAGTCTTTCCACTATAGTCTGTCCACTTTAGTCTTTCCACTTTAGTTTTTCCACTTTAGTCTTTCTACTATAGTCCGTCCACTTTAGTCTTTCCACTATTCTCTGTCCACTTTAGTCTTTCCACTATAGTCTCCACTTTATTCTGGCCACTACAGTCTTTCCACTATAGTCTTTCCACTATAGTCTATCCACTTCAGTCTTTCCACTATTCTCTGTCCACTTTAGTCTTTCCACTCTAGTCTCCACTTTATACTGTCCACTACAGTCTTTCCACTATAGTCTTTCCACTATAGTCTGTCCACTTTAGTCTTTCCACTTTAGTCTTTCCACTATAGTCTCCACTTTATTCTGTCCACTACAGTCTTTCCACTATAGTCTTTCCACTATAGTCTTTCCACTTTAGTCTTTCCACTATTCTCTGTCCACTTTAGTCTTTCCACTATAGTCTCCACTTTATTCTGTCCACTACAGTCTTTCCACTATAGTCTTTCCACTCTAGTCTCCACTTTATACTGTCCACTACAGTCTTTCCACTATAGTCTGTCCACTTTAGTCTTTCCACTTTAGTCTTTCCAATACTCTGTCCACTTTAGTCTTTCCACTATAGTCTCCACTTTATTCTGCCGACTACAGTCTTTCCACTATAGTCTCTCCACTATAGTCTGTCCACTTTAGTCTTTCCCCTTTAGTTTTTCCACTTTAGTCTGCCCACTTCAGTCTTTCCACTATACTCTCCACTTTATTCTGTCCACTACAGTGTTTCCACTATAGTCTGTCCACTTTAGTCTTTCCACTTTAGTCTTTCCACTATTCTCTGTCCACTTTAGTCTTTCCACTTTAGTCTTTCCACTATTCTCTGTCCACTTTAGTATTTCCACTTTAGTCTTTCCACTATAGTCTCCACTTTATTCTGTCCACTACAGTCTCTCCACTATAGTCTTTCCACTATAGTCTGTCCACTTTAGTCTTTCCACTATTCTCTGTCCACTTTAGTCTTTCCACTATAGTCTCCACTTTATTATTTCCACTACAGTCTTTCCACTATAGTATTTCCACTATAGTCTTTCCACTATAGTCTGTCCACTTTAGTCTTTCCACTATAGTCTCCACTTTATTCTGTCCACTACAGTCTTTCCACTATAGTCTTTCCACTATATTCTGTCCACTTTAGTCTTTCCACTATAGTTTGTCCACTTTAGTCTTTCCACTTTAGTCTTTCCACTTTATTCTGTCCACTTCAGTGTGTACACTTTAGTCAGTCCACTGAGTCTTTCCACTTCAGTCTTTCCACTATAGTCTGTCCACTTTAGTCTTTCCATTTTATTCTTTCCACTATAGTCTCCACTTTATTATGTCCACTACAGTCTTTCCACTATAATCTTTCCACTATAGTCTGTCCACTTTAGTCTTTCCACCAGTCTCTGTCCACTTTAGTCTTTCCACTATAGTCTCCACTTTATTATGTCCACTACAGTCTTTCCACTATAGTCTTTCCACTATAGTCTGTCCACTTTAGTCTTTCCACTATAGTCTCCACTTTATTCTGTCCACTACAGTCTTTCCACTATAGTCTTTCCACTATAGTCTGTCCACTTTAGTCTTTCCACTTTAGTTTTTCCACTTTAGCCTGTCCACTTTAGTCTTTCCACTATTGTCTTTCCACTATAGTCTGTCCACTTTAGTCTTTCCACTATTCTCTGTCCACTTTAGTCTTTCCACTATAGTCCGTCCGCTTTAGTCTTTCCACTATTCTCTGTCCACTTTAGTCTTTCCACTATAGTCTCCACTTTATTCTGTCCACTACAGTCTTTCCACTATAGTCTTTCCACTATAGTCTGTCCACTTTAGTCTGTCCACTTTAGTCTTTCCAGTATAGTCTATCCACTTTAGTCTTTCCACTTTAGTCTTTCCACTTTATTCTGTCTACTTCAGTGTTTACACTATAGTCTGTCCACTTTAGTCTTTCCACTTTAGTCTTTCCACCTTAGTCTGTCCACTTTAGTCTTTCCACTATAGTCTGTCCACTTTAGTCTTTCCACTCTAATCTGTCCACTTTAGTCTTTCCACTATAGTCTCCAATTTATTTTGTCCACTACAGTCTTTCCACCATAGTCTTTCCACTATAGTCTGTCCACTTTAGTCTTTCCACTATTCTCTGTCCACTTTAGTCTTTCCACTATCGTCTCCACTTTATTCTGTCCACTACAGTCTTTCCACTATAGTCTTTCCACTATAGTCTGTCCACTTTAGTCTTTCCACTTTAGTTTTTCCACTTTAGTCTGTCCACTTCAGACTTTCCACTATAGTCTTTCCACTATAGTCTGTCCACTTTAGTCTTTCCACTTTTGTCTTTCCACTATAGTCTGTCCACTTTAATCTTTCCACTATTCTCTGTCCACTTTAGTCTTTCCACTATAGTCTCCACTTTATTCTGTCCACTACAGTCTTTCCACTATAGTCTTTCCACTGTAGTCTGTCCACTTTAGTCTTTCCACTTTAGTTTTTCCACTTTAGTCCGTCCACTTCAGACTTTCCACTATAGTCTTTCCACTATAGTCTGTCCACTTTAGTCTTTCCACTTTTGTCTTTCCACTATAGTCCGTCCACTTTAGTCTTTCCACTATTCTCTGTCCACTTCAGTGTGTACACTTTAGTTTGTCCACTTAGTCTTTCCACTAGAGTCTGTCCACTTTAGTCTGTCCACTTTAGTCTTTCCACTATAGTCTCCACTTTATTCTGTCCACTACAGTCTTTCCACTATAGTCTTTCCACTATAGTCTGTCCACTTCAGTCTTTCCACTATAGTCTGTCCACTTTAGTCTTTCCACTTTAGTCTTTCCACTATAGTCTATCCACTCTAGTCTTTCCACTTTAGTCTTTCCACTTTATTCTGTCCACTTCAGTGTGTACACTTTAGTCTGTCCACTGAGTCTTTCCACTTCAGTCTTTCCACTATAGTCTGTCCACTTTAGTCTTTCCACTTTAGTCTTTCCACTATAGTCTCCACTTCATTCTGTCCACCACAGTCTTTCCAATTTAGTCTTTCCACTATTCTCTGTCCACTTTAGTCTTTCCACTATAGTCTCCACTTTATTCTGTCCACTACAGTCTTTCCGCTATAGTCTTTCCACTATAGTCTGTCCACTTTAGTCTTTCCACTATTCTCTGTCAACTTTAGTCTTTACACTATAGTCTCCCCTTTATTCTGTCCACTATAGTCTTTCCACTATAGTCTTTCCACTATCGTCTGTCCACTTTAGTCTTTCCACTTTAGTTTTTCCACTTTAGTCTGTCCACTTCAGTCTTTCCACTATAGTCTGTCAAGTTTAGTCTTTCCACTTTAGTCTTTCCACTATAGTCTCCACTTTATTCCGTCCACTACAGTTTTTCCACTATAGTCTTTCCACTATAGTCTGTCCACTTTAGTCTTTCCACTATTCTCTGTCCACTTTAGTCTTTCCACTATAGTCTCCACTTTATTCTGTCCACTACATTCTTTCCACTTTAGTCTTCCTACTATAGTCTTTCCACTTCAGTCTGTCCACTTTAGTCTTTCCACTATAGTCTGTCCACTTTAGTCTTTCCACTATAGTCTCCACTTTATTCTGTCCACGACAGTCTTTCCACTATAGTCTTTCCACTATGGTCTGTCCACTTTAGTCTTTCCACTTTAGTTTTTCCACTTTAGTCTGTCCACTTTAGTCTTTCCACTATAGTCTGTCCACTTTAGTCTTTCCACTTTAGTCTTTCCACTTTATTCTGTCCACTTCAGTGCTTACACTTTAGTGTGTCCACTGAGTCTTTCAACTTCAGTCTTTCCACTATAGTCTGTCCACTTTAGTCTTTCCACTTTAGTCTTTCCACTATAGTCTCCACTTTATTCTGTCCACTACATTCTTTCCACTTTAGTCTTTCCACTATTCTCTGTCCACTTTAGTCTTTCCACTATAGTCTCCACTTTATTCTGTCCACTACAGTCTTTCCATTATAGTCTTTCCACTATAGTCTGTCCACTTTAGTCTTTCCACTATTCTCTGTCCACTTTCGTCTTTCCACTATAGTCTCCACTTTATTCTGTCCACTACAGTCTTTCCACTATAGTCTTTCCACTATAGTCTCCACTTTATTCTGTCCACTACAGTCTTTCCACTATAGTCTGTCCACTTTAGTCTTTCCAATATTCTCTGTCCACTTTAGTCTTTCCACTATAGTCTCCACATTATTCTGTCCACTACAGTCTTTCCACTATAGTCTTTCCACTATAGTCTGTCCACTTTAGTCTTTCCACTTTAGTTTTTCCACTTTAGTCTTTCCACTATAGTCCGTCCACTTTAGTCTTTCCACTATTCTCTGTCCACTTTAGTCTTTCCACTATAGTCTCCACTTTATTCTGGCCACTACAGTCTTTCCACTATAGTCTTTCCACTATAGTCTATCCACTTCAGTCTTTCCGCTATTCTCTGTCCACTTTAGTCTTTCCACTCTAGTCTCCACTTTATACTGTCCACTACAGTCTTTCCACTATAGTCTTTCCACTATAGTCTGTCCACTTTAGTCTTTCCACTTTAGTCTTTCCACTATAGTCTCCACTTTATTCTGTCCACTACAGTCTTTCCACTATAGTCTTTCCACTATAGTCTTTCCACTTTAGTCTTTCCACTATTCTCTGTCCACTTTAGTCTTTCCACTATAGTCTCCACTTTATTCTGTCCACTACAGTCTTTCCACTATAGTCTTTCCACTCTAGTCTCCACTTTATACTGTCCACTACAGTCTTTCCACTATAGTCTGTCCACTTTAGTCTTTCCACTTTAGTCTTTCCAATACTCTGTCCACTTTAGTCTTTCCACTTTAGTCTTTCCACTATAGTCTCCACTTTATTCTGCCGACTACAGTCTTTCCACTATAGTCTCTCCACTATAGTCTGTCCACTTTAGTCTTTCCCCTTTAGTTTTTCCACTTTAGTCTGCCCACTTCAGTCTTTCCACTATACTCTCCACTTTATTCTGTCCACTACAGTGTTTCCACTATAGTCTGTCCACTTTAGTCTTTCCACTTTAGTCTTTCCACTATTCTCTGTCCACTTTAGTCTTTCCACTTTAGTCTTTCCACTATTCTCTGTCCACTTTAGTATTTCCACTTTAGTCTTTCCACTATAGTCTCCACTTTATTCTGTCCACTACAGTCTCTCCACTATAGTCTTTCCACTATAGTCTGTCCACTTTAGTCTTTCCACTATTCTCTGTCCACTTTAGTCTTTCCACTATAGTCTCCACTTTATTATTTCCACTACAGTCTTTCCACTATAGTATTTCCACTATCGTCTTTCCACTATAGTCTGTCCACTTTAGTCTTTCCACTATAGTCTCCACTTTATTCTGTCCACTACAGTCTTTCCACTATAGTCTTTCCACTTTAGTTTTTCCACTTTAGTCTTTCCACTATAGTCCGTCCACTTTAGTCTTTCCACTATTCTCTGTCCACTTTAGTCTTTCCACTATAGTCTCCACTTTATTCTGGCCACTACAGTCTTTCCACTATAGTCTTTCCACTATAGTCTATCCACTTCAGTCTTTCCGCTATTCTCTGTCCACTTTAGTCTTTCCACTCTAGTCTCCACTTTATACTGTCCACTACAGTCTTTCCACTATAGTCTTTCCACTATAGTCTGTCCACTTTAGTCTTTCCACTTTAGTCTTTCCACTATAGTCTCCACTTTATTCTGTCCACTACAGTCTTTCCACTATAGTCTTTCCACTATAGTCTTTCCACTTTAGTCTTTCCACTATTCTCTGTCCACTTTAGTCTTTCCACTATAGTCTCCACTTTATTCTGTCCACTACAGTCTTTCCACTATAGTCTTTCCACTCTAGTCTCCACTTTATACTGTCCACTACAGTCTTTCCACTATAGTCTGTCCACTTTAGTCTTTCCACTTTAGTCTTTCCAATACTCTGTCCACTTTAGTCTTTCCACTTTAGTCTTTCCACTATAGTCTCCACTTTATTCTGCCGACTACAGTCTTTCCACTATAGTCTCTCCACTATAGTCTGTCCACTTTAGTCTTTCCCCTTTAGTTTTTCCACTTTAGTCTGCCCACTTCAGTCTTTCCACTATACTCTCCACTTTATTCTGTCCACTACAGTGTTTCCACTATAGTCTGTCCACTTTAGTCTTTCCACTTTAGTCTTTCCACTATTCTCTGTCCACTTTAGTCTTTCCACTTTAGTCTTTCCACTATTCTCTGTCCACTTTAGTATTTCCACTTTAGTCTTTCCACTATAGTCTCCACTTTATTCTGTCCACTACAGTCTCTCCACTATAGTCTTTCCACTATAGTCTGTCCACTTTAGTCTTTCCACTATTCTCTGTCCACTTTAGTCTTTCCACTATAGTCTCCACTTTATTATTTCCACTACAGTCTTTCCACTATAGTATTTCCACTATCGTCTTTCCACTATAGTCTGTCCACTTTAGTCTTTCCACTATAGTCTCCACTTTATTCTGTCCACTACAGTCTTTCCACTATAGTCTTTCCACTATATTCTGTCCACTTTAGTCTTTCCACTATAGTCTGTCCACTTTAGTCTTTTTAGACTAAAGTCGACTAAGAGTTAGTCGACTAGACTAAAGTTTCTTAGTCACTTTAGTCTTTCCACTTTATTCTGTCCACTTCAGTGTGTACACTTTAGTCAGTCCACTGAGTCTTTCCACTTCAGTCTTTCCACTATAGTCTGTCCACTTTAGTCTTTCCATTTTATTCTTTCCACTATAGTCTCCACTTTATTATGTCCACTACAGTCTTTCCACTATAATCTTTCCACTATAGTCTGTCCACTTTAGTCTTTCCACCAGTCTCTGTCCACTTTAGTCTTTCCACTATAGTCTCCACTTTATTATGTCCACTACAGTCTTTCCACTATAGTCTTTCCACTATAGTCTGTCCACTTTAGTCTTTCCACTATAGTCTCCACTTTATTCTGTCCACTACAGTCTTTCCACTATAGTCTTTCCACTATAGTCTGTCCACTTTAGTCTTTCCACTTTAGTTTTTCCACTTTAGCCTGTCCACTTTAGTCTTTCCACTATTGTCTTTCCACTATAGTCTGTCCACTTTAGTCTTTCCACTATTCTCTGTCCACTTTAGTCTTTCCACTATAATCCGTCCGCTTTAGTCTTTCCACTATTCTCTGTCCACTTTAGTCTTTCCACTATAGTCTCCACTTTATTCTGTCCACTACAGTCTTTCCACTATAGTCTTTCCACTATAGTCTGTCCACTTTAGTCTGTCCACTTTAGTCTTTCCAGTATAGTCTATCCACTTTAGTCTTTCCACTTTAGTCTTTCCACTTTATTCTGTCTACTTCAGTGTGTACACTATAGTCTGTCCACTTTAGTCTTTCCACTTTAGTCTTTCCACCTTAGTCTGTCCACTTTAGTCTTTCCACTATAGTCTGTCCACTTTAGTCTTTCCACTCTAGTCTGTCCACTTTAGTCTTTCCACTATAGTCTCCAATTTATTTTGTCCACTACAGTCTTTCCACCATAGTCTTTCCACTATAGTCTGTCCACTTTAGTCTTTCCACTATTCTCTGTCAACTTTAGTCTTTCCACTATAGTCTCCACTTTATTCTGTCCACTACAGTCTTTCCACTATAGTCTTTCCACTATAGTCTGTCCACTTTACTCTTTCCACTTTAGTTTTTCCACTTTAGTCTGTCCACTTCAGACTTTCCACTATAGTCTTTCCACTATAGTCTGTCCACTTTAGTCTTTCCACTTTTGTCTTTCCACTATAGTCTGTCCACTTTAATCTTTCCACTATTCTCTGTCCACTTTAGTCTTTCCCCTATAGTCTCCACTTTACTCTGTCCACTACAGTCTTTCCACTACAGTCTTTCCACTGTAGTCTGTCCACTTTAGTCTTTCCACTTTAGTTTTTTCACTTTAGTCCGTCCACTTCAGACTTTCCACTATAGTCTTTCCACTGAAGTCTGTCCACTTTAGTCTTTCCACTTTTGTCTTTCCACTATAGTCCGTCCACTTTAGTCTTTCCACTATTCTCTGTCCACTTCAGTGTGTACACTTTAGTTTGTCCACTTAGTCTTTCCACTAGAGTCTGTCCACTTTAGTCTGTCCACTTTAGTCTTTCCACTATAGTCTGTCCACTTTAGTCTTTCCACTCTAGTCTGTCCACTTTAGTCTTTCCACTATAGTCTCCAATTTATTTTGTCCACTACAGTCTTTCCACCATAGTCTTTCCACTATAGTCTGTCCACTTTAGTCTTTCCACTTTAGTTTTTCCACTTTAGTCTGTCCACTTCAGACTTTCCACTCTAGTCTGTCCACTTTAGTCTTTCCACTATAGTCTCCAATTTATTTTGTCCACTACAGTCTTTCCACCATAGTCTTTCCACTATAGTCTGTCCACTTTAGTCTTTCCACTATTCTCTGTCCACTTTAGTCTTTCCACTATAGTCTCCACTTTATTCTGTCCACTACAGTCTTTCCACTATAGTCTTTCCACTATAGTCTGTCCACTTTAGTCTTTCCACTTTAGTTTTTCCACTTTAGTCTGTCCACTTCAGACTTTCCACTATAGTCTTTCCACTATAGTCTGTCCACTTTAGTCTTTCCACTTTTGTCTTTCCACTATAGTCTGTCCACTTTAATCTTTCCACTATTCTCTGTCCACTTTAGTCTTTCCACTATAGTCTCCACTTTACTCTGTCCACTACAGTCTTTCCACTATAGTCTTTCCACTGTAGTCTGTCCACTTTAGTCTTTCCACTTTAGTTTTTCCACTTTAGTCCGTCCACTTCAGACTTTCCACTATAGTCTTTCCACTGAAGTCTGTCCACTTTAGTCTTTCCACTTTTGTCTTTCCACTATAGTCCGTCCACTTTAGTCTTTCCACTATAGTCTCCACTTCATTCTGTCCACCACAGTCTTTCCAATTTAGTCTTTCCACTATTCTCTGTCCACTTTAGTCTTTCCACTATAGTCTCCACTTTATTCTGTCCACTACAGTCTTTCCGCTATAGTCTTTCCACTGTAGTCTGTCCACTTTAGTCTTTCCACTATTCTCTGTCAAGTTTAGTCTTTCCACTATAGTCTCCCCTTTATTCTGTCCACTATAGTCTTTCCACTATAGTCTTTCCACTATCGTCTGTCCACTTTAGTCTTTCCACTTTAGTTTTTCCACTTTAGTCTGTCCACTTCAGTCTTTCCACTATAGTCTGTCAAGTTTAGTCTTTCCACTTTAGTCTTTCCACTATAGTCTCCACTTTATTCCGTCCACTACAGTTTTTCCACTATAGTCTTTCCACTATAGTCTGTCCACTTTAGTCTTTCCACTGTTCTCTGTCCACTTTAGTCTTTCCACTACAGTCTCCACTTTATTCTGTCCACTACATTCTTTCCACTTTAGTCTTCCTACTATAGTCTTTCCACTTCAGTCTGTCCACTTTAGTCTTTCCACTATAGTCTGTCCACTTTAGTCTTTCCACTATAGTCTCCACTTTATTCTGTCCACGACAGTCTTTCCACTATAGTCTTTCCACTATGGTCTGTCCACTTTAGTCTTTCCACTTTAGTTTTTCCACTTTAGTCTGTCCACTTTAGTCTTTCCACTATAGTCTGTCCACTTTAGTCTTTCCACTTTAGTCTTTCCACTTTATTCTGTCCACTTCAGTGCTTACACTTTAGTGTGTCCACTGAGTCTTTCAACTTCAGTCTTTCCACTATAGTCTGTCCACTTTAGTCTTTCCACTTTAGTCTTTCCACTATAGTCTCCACTTTATTCTGTCCACTACATTCTTTCCACTTTAGTCTTTCCACTATTCTCTGTCCACTTTAGTCTTTCCACTATAGTCTCCACTTTATTCTGTCCACTACAGTCTTTCCACTATAGTCTTTCCACTATAGTCTGTCCACTTTAGTCTTTCCACTATTCTCTGTCCACTTTCGTCTTTCCACTATAGTCTCCACTTTATTCTGTCCACTACAGTCTTTCCACTATAGTCTTTCCACTATAGTCTTTCCACTATAGTCTGTCAACTTTAGTCTTTCCACTATTCTCTGTCCTCTTCAGGCTTTCCACTATAGTCTCCACTTTATTCTGTCCACTACAGTCTTTCCACTATAGTCTTTCCACTATAGTCTGTCCACTTTAGTCTTTCCACTATTCTCTGTCCACTTTCGTCTTTCCACTATAGTCTCCACTTTATTCTGTCCACTACAGTCTTTCCACTATAGTCTTTCCACTATAGTCTTTCCACTATAGTCTGTCAACTTTAGTCTTTCCACTATTCTCTGTCCTCTTCAGGCTTTCCACTATAGTCTCCACTTTATTCTGTCCACTTAAGTCTTTCCACTATTCTCTGTCCACTTTAGTCTTTCCACTATAGTCTCCACTTTATTCTGTCCACTACATTCTTTCCACTTTAGTCTTCCTACTATAGTCTTTCCACTTCAGTCTGTCCACTTTAGTCTTTCCACTATAGTCTGTCCACTTTAGTCTTTCCACTATAGTCTTTCCACTTTAGTCCGTCCACTTAGTCTTTCCACTTCGGTCTTTCCACTATAGTCTGTCCACTTTAGTCTTTCCACTTTAGTCTTTACACTATAGTCTCCACTTTATTCTGTCCACTACAGTCTTTCCGCTTTAGTCTTTCCACTATTCTCTGTCCACTTTAGTCTTTCCATTATAGTCTCCACTTTATTCTGTCCACTACAGTCTTTCCACTGTAGTCTTTCCACTATAGTCTGTCCACTTTATTCTTTCCACTATTCTCTGTCCACTTTAGTCTTTCCACTATATCCTACACTTTATTCTGTCCACTACAGTCTTTCCACTATAGTCTTTCCACTATAGTCTGTCCACTCTAGTCTTTCCACTTTAGTCTTTCCACTATTCTCTGTCGACTTTAGTATTTCCACTTTAGTCTTTCCATTATAGTCTCCACTTTATTCTGTCGACTTTAGTATTTCCACATTAGTCTTTGCATTATAGTCTCCACTTTATTCTGTCCACTACCGTCTCTCCACTATAGTCTTTCCACTATAGTCTGTCCACTTTAGTCTTTCCACTATTCTCTGTCCACTTTATTCTTTCCACTATACTCTCCGCTTTATTCTGTCCACTACAGTCTTTTCACTGTAGTCTTTCCATTATAGTCTGTCCACTTTAGTCTTTCCACTTTATTCTTTCCACTATAGTCTCCACTCTATTATGTCCACTACAGTCTTTCCACTATAATCTTTCCACTATAGTCTGTCCACTTTAGTCTTTCCACCAGTCTCTGTCCACTTTAGTCTTTCCACTATAGTCTGTCCACTTTAGTCTTTCCACTATAGTCTGTCCACTTTAGTCTTTCCACTTTAGTCTTTCCACTATTCTCTGTCCACTTTAGTATTTCCACTTTAGTCTTTCCACTATATTCTCAACTTTATTCTGTCCACTACAGTCTCTCCACTATAGTCTTTCCACTATAGTCTGTCCACTTTAGTCTTTCCACTATTCTCTGTCCACTTTATTCTTTCCACTATACTCTCCACTTTATTCTGTCCACTACAGTGTTTCCACTATAGTCTGTCCACTTTAGTCTTTCCACTTTAGTCTTTCCACTATTCTCTGTCCACTTTAGTCTTTCCACTTTAGTCTTTCCACTATTCTCTGTCCACTTTAGTATTTCCACTTTAGTCTTTCCACTATAGTCTCCACTTTATTCTGTCCACTACAGTCTCTCCACTATAGTCTTTCCACTATAGTCTGTCCACTTTAGTCTTTCCACTATTCTCTGTCCACTTTAGTCTTTCCACTATAGTCTCCACTTTATTATTTCCACTACAGTCTTTCCACTATAGTATTTCCACTATAGTCTTTCCACTATAGTCTGTCCACTTTAGTCTTTCCACTATAGTCTCCACTTTATTCTGTCCACTACAGTCTTTCCACTATAGTCTTTCCACTATATTCTGTCCACTTTAGTCTTTCCACTATAGTCTGTCCACTTTAGTCTTTCCACTTTAGTCTTTCCACTTTATTCTGTCCACTTCAGTGTGTACACTTTAGTCTGTCCACTGAGTCTTTCCACTTCAGTCTTTCCACAATAGTCTGTCCACTTTAGTCTTTCCATTTTATTCTTTCCACTATAGTCTCCACTTTATTATGTCCACTACAGTCTTTCCACTATAATCTTTCCACTATAGTCTGTCCACTTTAGTCTTTCCACCAGTCTCTGTCCACTTTAGTCTTTCCACTATAGTCTCCACTTTATTATGTCCACTACAGTCTTTCCACTATAGTCTTTCCACTATAGTCTGTCCACTTTAGTCTTTCCACTATAGTCTCCACTTTATTCTGTCCACTACAGTCTTTCCACTATAGTCTTTCCACTATATTCTGTCCACTTTAGTCTTTCCACTTTAGTTTTTCCACTTTAGTCTGTCCACTTTAGTCTTTCCACTATTGTCTTTCCACTATAGTCTGTCCACTTTAGTCTTTCCACTATTCTCTGTCCACTTTAGTCTTTCCACTATAGTCTGTCCACTTTAGTCTTTCCACTATTCTCTGTCCACTTTAGTCTTTCCACTATAGTCTCCAATTTATTATGTCCACTACAGTCTTTTCACTGTAGTCTTTCCACTATAGTCTGTCCACTTTAGTCTTTCCACTTTATTCTTTCCACTATAGTCTCCACTCTACTATGTCCATTACAGTCTTTCCACTATAATCTTTCCACTATAGTCTGTCCACTTTAGTCTTTCCACCAGTCTCTGTCCACTTTAGTCTTTCCACTATAGTCTCCACTTTATTATGTCCACTACAGTCTTTTCACTATAGTCTTTCCACTATAGTCTGTCCACTTTAGTCTTTCCACTATTCTCTTTCCACTTTAGTCTTTCCACTATAGTCTTTCCAATATAGTCTGTCCACTTTAGTCTTTCCACTTTAGTCTTTCCACCTTAGTCTGTCCACTTTAGTCTTTCCACTATAGTCTGTCCACTTTAGTCTTTCCACTATTCTCTGTCCACTTTAGTCTTTCCACTTTAGTCTTTCCACTATAGTCTCCACTTTATTCTGTCCACGACAGTCTTTCCACTATAGTCTTTCCACTATAGTCTGTCCACTTTAGTCTTTCCACTATAGTCTGTCCACTTTAGTCTTTCCACTTTAGTCTTTCCACTTTATTCTGTCCACTTCAGTGTGTACACTTTAGTCTGTCCACTGAGTCTTTCCACTTCAGTCTTTCCACTATAGTCGGTCCACTTTAGTCTTTCCACTATAGTCTCCACTTTATTCTGTCCACTACAGTCTTTCCACTTTAGTCTTTCCAATACTCTCTGTCCACTTTAGTCTTTCCACTTTAGTCTTTCCATTATAGTCTCCACTTTATTCTGTCCGACTACAGTCTTTCCACTATAGTCTTTCCACTATAGTCTGTCCACTTTAGTCTTTCCACTATTCTCTGTCCACTTTAGTCTTTCCACTATAGTCTCCACTTTATTCTGTCCACTACAGTCTTTCCACTATAGTCTTTCCACTATAGTCTGTCCACTTTAGTCTTTCCACTTTAGTTTTTCCACTTTAGTCTTTCCACTATAGTCCGTCCGCTTTAGTCTTTCCACTATGCTCTGTCCACTTTAGTCTTTCCACTATAGTCTCCACTTTATTCTGTCCACTACAGTCTTTCCACTATAGTCTTTCCACTATAGTCTGTCCACTTTAGTCTGTCCACTTTAGTCTTTCCAGTATAGTCTATCCACTTTAGTCTTTCCACTTTAGTCTTTCCACTTTATTCTGTCCACTTCAGTGTGTACACTATAGTCTGTCCACTTTAGTCTTTCCACTTTAGTCTTTCCACCTTAGTCTGTCCACTTTAGTCTTTCCACTATAGTCTGTCCACTTTAGTCTTTCCACTTTAGTCTTTCCGCTTTAGTCTGTCCACTTAGTCTTTCCACTAGAGTCTGTCCACTTTAGTCTGTCCACTTTAGTCTTTCCACTATAGTCTCCAATTTATTTTGTCCACCACAGTCTTTCCAATTTAGTCTTTCCACTATTCTCTGTCCACTTTAGTCTTTCCACTATAGTCTCCACTTTATTCTGTCCACTACAGTCTTTCCACCATAGTCTTTCCACTATAGTCTGTCCACTTTAGTCTTTCCACTATTCTCTGTCCACTTTAGTCTTTCCACTATAGTCTCCACTTTATTCTGTCCAATACAGTCTTTCCACTATAGTCTTTCCAGTATAGTCTGTCCACTTTAGTCTTTCCACTTTAGTTTTTCCACTTTAGTCTGTCCACTTCAGACTTTCCACTATAGTCTTTCCACTATAGTCTGTCCACTTTAGTCTTTCCACTTTAGTCTTTCCACTATAGCCTGTCCACTTTAATCTTTCCACTATTCTCTGTCCACTTTAGTCTTTCCACTATAGTCTCCACTTTATTCTGTCCACTACAGTCTTTCCACTATAGTCTTTCCACTGTAATCTGTCCACTTTAGTCTTTCCACTTTAGTTTTTCCACTTTAGTCCGTCCACTTCAGACTTTCCACTATAGTCTTTCCACTATAGTCTGTCCACTTTATTCTGTCCACTTCAGTGTGTACACTTTAGTCTGTCCACTGAGTCTTTCCACTTCAGTCTTTCCACTATAGTCGGTCCACTTTAGTCTTTCCACTATAGTCTCCACTTTATTCTGTCCACTACAGTCTTTCCACTTTAGTCTTTCCAATACTCTCTGTCCACTTTAGTCTTTCCACTTTAGTCTTTCCATTATAGTCTCCACTTTATTCTGTCCACTACAGTCTTTCCACTATAGTCTTTCCACTATAGTCTGTCCACTTTAGTCTTTCCACTATTCTCTGTCCACTTTAGTCTTTCCACTATAGTCTCCACTTTATTCTGTCCACTACAGTCTTTCCACTATAGTCTTTCCACTATATTCTGTCCACTTTAGTCTTTCCACTTTAGTTTTTCCACTTTAGTCTTTCCACTATAGTCCGTCCGCTTTAGTCTTTCCACTATTCTCTGTCCACTTTAGTCTTTCCACTATAGTCTCCACTTTATTCTGTCCACTACAGTCTTTCCACTATAGTCTTTCCACTATAGTCTGTCCACTTTAGTCTGTCCACTTTAGTCTTTCCAGTATAGTCTATCCACTTTAGTCTTTCCACTTTAGTCTTTCCACTTTATTCTGTCTACTTCAGTGTGTACACTATAGTCTGTCCACTTTAGTCTTTCCACTTTAGTCTTTCCACCTTAGTCTGTCCACTTTAGTCTTTCCACTATAGTCTGTCCACTTTAGTCTTTCCACTTTAGTCTGTCCACTTTAGTCTTTCCACTATAGTCTCCAATTTATTTTGTCCACCACAGTCTTTCCAATTTAGTCTTTCCACTATTCTCTGTCCACTTTAGTCTTTCCACTATAGTCTCCACTTTATTCTGTCCACTACAGTCTTTCCACCATAGTCTTTCCACTATAGTCTGTCCACTTTAGTCTTTCCACTATTCTCTGTCCACTTTAGTCTTTCCACTATAGTCTCCACTTTATTCTGTCCACTACAGTCTTTCCACTATAGTCTTTCCACTATAGTCTGTCCACTTTAGTCTTTCCACTTTAGTTTTTCCACTTTAGTCTGTCCACTTCAGACTTTCCACTATAGTCTTTCCACTATAGTCTGTCCACTTTAGTCTTTCCACTTTTGTCTTTCCACTATAGTCTGTCCACTTTAATCTTTCCACTATTCTCTGTCCACTTTAGTCTTTCCACTATAGTCTCCACTTTATTCTGTCCACTACAGTCTTTCCACTATAGTCTTTCCACTGTAGTCTGTCCACTTTAGTCTTTCCACTTTAGTTTTTCCACTTTAGTCCGTCCACTTCAGACTTTCCACTATAGTCTTTCCACTATAGTCTGTCCACTTTAGTCTTTCCACTTTTGTCTTTCCACTATAGTCCGTCCACTTTAGTCTTTCCACTATTCTCTGTCCACTTCAGTGTGTACACTTTAGTTTGTCCACTTAGTCTTTCCACTAGAGTCTGTCCACTTTGGTCTGTCCACTTTAGTCTTTCCACTATAGTCTCCACTTTATTCTGTCCACTACAGTCTTTCCACTATAGTCTTTCCACTATAGTCTGTCCACTTCAGTCTTTCCACTATAGTCTGTCCACTTTAGTCTTTCCACTTTAGTCTTTCCACTATAGTCTCCACTTTATTCTGTCCACTACAGTCTATCCACTATAGTCTTTCCACTATAGTCTGTCCACCTATCTAGTCTTTCCACTTTAGTCTTTCCACTATAGTCTTTCCACTATCGTCTGTCCACTTTAGTCTTTCCACTTTAGTTTTTCCACTTTAGTCTGTCCACTTCAGTCTTTCCACTATAGTCTGTCAAGTTTAGTCTTTCCACTTTAGTCTTTCCACTATAGTCTCCACTTTATTCCTACAGTTTTTCCACTATAGTCTTTCCGCTATAGTCTGTCCACTTTAGTCTTTCCACTATTCTCTGTCCACTTTAGTCTTTCCACTATAGTCTCCACTTTATTCTGTCCACTACATTCTTTCCACTTTAGTCTTCCTACTATAGTCTTTCCACTTCAGTCTGTCCACTTTAGTCTTTCCACTATAGTCTGTCCACTTTAGTCTTTCCACTATAGTCTCCACTTTATTCTGTCCACGACAGTCTTTCCACTATAGTCTTTCCACTATAGTCTGTCCACTTTAGTCTTTCCACTTTAGTTTTTCCACTTTAGTCTGTCCACTTTAGTCTTTCCACTATAGTCTGTCCACTTTAGTCTTTCCACTTTAGTTTTTCCACTTTAGTCTTTCCACTATAGTCCGTCCGCTTTAGTCTTTCCACTATGCTCTGTCCACTTTAGTCTTTCCACTATAGTCTCCACTTTATTCTGTCCACTACAGTCTTTCCACTATAGTCTTTCCACTATAGTCTGTCCACTTTAGTCTGTCCACTTTAGTCTTTCCAGTATAGTCTATCCACTTTAGTCTTTCCACTTTAGTCTTTCCACTTTATTCTGTCCACTTCAGTGTGTACACTATAGTCTGTCCACTTTAGTCTTTCCACTTTAGTCTTTCCACCTTAGTCTGTCCACTTTAGTCTTTCCACTATAGTCTGTCCACTTTAGTCTTTCCACTTTAGTCTTTCCGCTTTAGTCTGTCCACTTAGTCTTTCCACTAGAGTCTGTCCACTTTAGTCTGTCCACTTTAGTCTTTCCACTATAGTCTCCAATTTATTTTGTCCACCACAGTCTTTCCAATTTAGTCTTTCCACTATTCTCTGTCCACTTTAGTCTTTCCACTATAGTCTCCACTTTATTCTGTCCACTACAGTCTTTCCACCATAGTCTTTCCACTATAGTCTGTCCACTTTAGTCTTTCCACTATTCTCTGTCCACTTTAGTCTTTCCACTATAGTCTCCACTTTATTCTGTCCACTACAGTCTTTCCACTATAGTCTTTCCAGTATAGTCTGTCCACTTTAGTCTTTCCACTTTAGTTTTTCCACTTTAGTCTGTCCACTTCAGACTTTCCACTATAGTCTTTCCACTATAGTCTGTCCACTTTAGTCTTTCCACTTTAGTCTTTCCACTATAGCCTGTCCACTTTAATCTTTCCACTATTCTCTGTCCACTTTAGTCTTTCCACTATAGTCTCCACTTTATTCTGTCCACTACAGTCTTTCCACTATAGTCTTTCCACTGTAATCTGTCCACTTTAGTCTTTCCACTTTAGTTTTTCCACTTTAGTCCGTCCACTTCAGACTTTCCACTATAGTCTTTCCACTATAGTCTGTCCACTTTATTCTGTCCACTTCAGTGTGTACACTTTAGTCTGTCCACTGAGTCTTTCCACTTCAGTCTTTCCACTATAGTCGGTCCACTTTAGTCTTTCCACTATAGTCTCCACTTTATTCTGTCCACTACAGTCTTTCCACTTTAGTCTTTCCAATACTCTCTGTCCACTTTAGTCTTTCCACTTTAGTCTTTCCATTATAGTCTCCACTTTATTCTGTCCACTACAGTCTTTCCACTATAGTCTTTCCACTATAGTCTGTCCACTTTAGTCTTTCCACTATTCTCTGTCCACTTTAGTCTTTCCACTATAGTCTCCACTTTATTCTGTCCACTACAGTCTTTCCACTATAGTCTTTCCACTATATTCTGTCCACTTTAGTCTTTCCACTTTAGTTTTTCCACTTTAGTCTTTCCACTATAGTCCGTCCGCTTTAGTCTTTCCACTATTCTCTGTCCACTTTAGTCTTTCCACTATAGTCTCCACTTTATTCTGTCCACTACAGTCTTTCCACTATAGTCTTTCCACTATAGTCTGTCCACTTTAGTCTGTCCACTTTAGTCTTTCCAGTATAGTCTATCCACTTTAGTCTTTCCACTTTAGTCTTTCCACTTTATTCTGTCTACTTCAGTGTGTACACTATAGTCTGTCCACTTTAGTCTTTCCACTTTAGTCTTTCCACCTTAGTCTGTCCACTTTAGTCTTTCCACTATAGTCTGTCCACTTTAGTCTTTCCACTTTAGTCTGTCCACTTTAGTCTTTCCACTATAGTCTCCAATTTATTTTGTCCACCACAGTCTTTCCAATTTAGTCTTTCCACTATTCTCTGTCCACTTTAGTCTTTCCACTATAGTCTCCACTTTATTCTGTCCACTACAGTCTTTCCACCATAGTCTTTCCACTATAGTCTGTCCACTTTAGTCTTTCCACTATTCTCTGTCCACTTTAGTCTTTCCACTATAGTCTCCACTTTATTCTGTCCACTACAGTCTTTCCACTATAGTCTTTCCACTATAGTCTGTCCACTTTAGTCTTTCCACTTTAGTTTTTCCACTTTAGTCTGTCCACTTCAGACTTTCCACTATAGTCTTTCCACTATAGTCTGTCCACTTTAGTCTTTCCACTTTTGTCTTTCCACTATAGTCTGTCCACTTTAATCTTTCCACTATTCTCTGTCCACTTTAGTCTTTCCACTATAGTCTCCACTTTATTCTGTCCACTACAGTCTTTCCACTATAGTCTTTCCACTGTAGTCTGTCCACTTTAGTCTTTCCACTTTAGTTTTTCCACTTTAGTCCGTCCACTTCAGACTTTCCACTATAGTCTTTCCACTATAGTCTGTCCACTTTAGTCTTTCCACTTTTGTCTTTCCACTATAGTCCGTCCACTTTAGTCTTTCCACTATTCTCTGTCCACTTCAGTGTGTACACTTTAGTTTGTCCACTTAGTCTTTCCACTAGAGTCTGTCCACTTTGGTCTGTCCACTTTAGTCTTTCCACTATAGTCTCCACTTTATTCTGTCCACTACAGTCTTTCCACTATAGTCTTTCCACTATAGTCTGTCCACTTCAGTCTTTCCACTATAGTCTGTCCACTTTAGTCTTTCCACTTTAGTCTTTCCACTATAGTCTCCACTTTATTCTGTCCACTACAGTCTATCCACTATAGTCTTTCCACTATAGTCTGTCCACCTATCTAGTCTTTCCACTTTAGTCTTTCCACTATAGTCTTTCCACTATCGTCTGTCCACTTTAGTCTTTCCACTTTAGTTTTTCCACTTTAGTCTGTCCACTTCAGTCTTTCCACTATAGTCTGTCAAGTTTAGTCTTTCCACTTTAGTCTTTCCACTATAGTCTCCACTTTATTCCTACAGTTTTTCCACTATAGTCTTTCCGCTATAGTCTGTCCACTTTAGTCTTTCCACTATTCTCTGTCCACTTTAGTCTTTCCACTATAGTCTCCACTTTATTCTGTCCACTACATTCTTTCCACTTTAGTCTTCCTACTATAGTCTTTCCACTTCAGTCTGTCCACTTTAGTCTTTCCACTATAGTCTGTCCACTTTAGTCTTTCCACTATAGTCTCCACTTTATTCTGTCCACGACAGTCTTTCCACTATAGTCTTTCCACTATAGTCTGTCCACTTTAGTCTTTCCACTTTAGTTTTTCCACTTTAGTCTGTCCACTTTAGTCTTTCCACTATAGTCTGTCCACTTTAGTCTTTCCACTTTAGTCTTTCCACTTTATTCTGTCCACTTCAGTGCTTACACTTTAGTGTGTCCACTGATTCTTTCAACTTCAGTCTTTCCACTATAGTCTGTCCACTTTAGTCTTTCCACTTTAGTCTTTCCACTATAGTCTCCACTTTATTCTGTCCACTACATTCTTTCCACTTTAGTCTTTCCACTATTCTCTGTCCACTTTAGTCTTTCCACTATAGTCTCCACTTTATTCTGTCCACTACAGTCTTTCCACTATAGTCTTTCCACTATAGTCTGTCCACTTTAGTCTTTCCACTTTAGTCTTTACACTATAGTCTCCACTTTATTCTGTCCACTACAGTCTTTCCGCTTTAGTCTTTCCACTATTCTCTGTCCACTTTAGTCTTTCCATTATAGTCTCCACTTTATTCTGTCCACTACCGTCTTTCCACTGTAGTCTTTCCACTATAGTCTGTCGACTTTATTCTTTCCACTATTCTCTGTCCACTTTAGTCTTTCCACTATATCCTACACTTTATTCTGTCCACTACAGTCTTTCCACTATAGTCTTTCCACTATAGTCTGTCCACTCTAGTCTTTCCACTTTAGTCTTTCCACTATTCTCTGTCGACTTTAGTATTTCCACTTTAGTCTTTCCATTATAGTCTCCACTTTATTCTGTCGACTTTAGTATTTCCACATTAGTCTTTGCATTATAGTCTCCACTTTATTCTGTCCACTACCGTCTCTCCACTATAGTCTTTCCACTATAGTCTGTCCACTTTAGTCTTTCCACTTTTGTCTTTCAACTATAGTCCGTCCACTTTAGTCTTTCCACTATTCTCTGTCCACTTCAGTGTGTACACTTTAGTTTGTCCACTTAGTCTTTCCACTAGAGTCTGTCAACTTTAGTCTGTCCACTTTAGTCTTTCCACTATAGTCTCCACTTTATTCTGTCCACTACAGTCTTTCCACTATAGTCTTTCCACTATAGTCTGTCCACTTCAGTCTTTCCACTATAGTCTGTCCACTTTAGTCTTTCCACTTTAGTCTTTCCACTATAGTCTCCACTTTATTCTGTCCACTACAGTCTATCCACTATAGTCTTTCCACTATAGTCTGTCCACCTATCTAGTCTTTCCACTTTAGTTTTTCCACTTTAGTCTGTCCACTTTAGTCTTTCCACTATAGTCTATCCACTCTAGTCTTTCCACTTTAGTCTTTCCACTTTATTCTGTCCACTTCAGTGTGTACACTTTAGTCTGTCCACTGAGTCTTTCCACTTCAGTCTTTCCACTATAGTCTGTCCACTTTAGTCTTTCCACTTTAGTCTTTCCACTATAGTCTCCACTTCATTCTGTCCACCACAGTCTTTCCAATTTAGTCTTTCCACTATTCTCTGTCCACTTTAGTCTTTCCACTATAGTCTCCACTTTATTCTGTCCACTACAGTCTTTCCACTTTTGTCTTTCCACTATAGTCTGTCCACTTCAGTCTTTCCACTATAGTCTGTCCACTTTAGTCTTTCCACTTTAGTCTTTCCACTATAGTCTCCACTTTATTCTGTCCACTACAGTCTATCCACTATAGTCTTTCCACTATAGTCTGTCCACCTATCTAGTCTTTCCACTTTAGTTTTTCCACTTTAGTCTGTCCACTTTAGTCTTTCCACTATAGTCTATCCACTCTAGTCTTTCCACTTTAGTCTTTCCACTTTATTCTGTCCACTTCAGTGTGTACACTTTAGTCTGTCCACTGAGTCTTTCCACTTCAGTCTTTCCACTATAGTCTGTCCACTTTAGTCTTTCCACTTTAGTCTTTCCACTATAGTCTCCACTTCATTCTGTCCACCACAGTCTTTCCAATTTAGTCTTTCCACTATTCTCTGTCCACTTTAGTCTTTCCACTATAGTCTCCACTTTATTCTGTCCACTACAGTCTTTCCACTTTTGTCTTTCCACTATAGTCTGTCCACTTTAATCTTTCCACTATTCTCTGTCCACTTTAGTCTTTCCACTATAGTCTCCACTTTATTCTGTCCACTACAGTCTTTCCACTATAGTCTTTTCACTGTAGTCTGTCCACTTTAGTCTTTCCACTTTAGTTTTTCCACTTTAGTCCGTCCACTTCAGACTTTCCACTATAGTCTTTCCACTATAGTCTGTCCACTTTAGTCTTTCCACTTTTGTCTTTCCACTATAGTCCGTCCACTTTAGTCTTTCCACTATTCTCTGTCCACTTCAGTGTGTACACTTTAGTTTGTCCACTTAGTCTTTCCACTAGAGTCTGTCCACTTTAGTCTGTCCACTTTAGTCTTTCCACTATAGTCTCCACTTTATTCTGTCCACTACAGTCTTTCCACTATAGTCTTTCCACTATAGTCTGTCCACTTCAGTCTTTCCACTATAGTCTGTCCACTTTAGTCTTTCCACTTTAGTCTTTCCACTATAGTCTCCACTTTATTCTGTCCACTACAGTCTATCCACTATAGTCTTTCCACTATAGTCTGTCCACCTATCTAGTCTTTCCACTTTAGTTTTTCCACTTTAGTCTGTCCACTTTAGTCTTTCCACTATAGTCTATCCACTCTAGTCTTTCCACTTTAGTCTTTCCACTTTATTCTGTCCACTTCAGTGTGTACACTTTAGTCTGTCCACTGAGTCTTTCCACTTCAGTCTTTCCACTATAGTCTGTCCACTTTAGTCTTTCCACTTTAGTCTTTCCACTATAGTCTCCACTTCATTCTGTCCACCACAGTCTTTCCAATTTAGTCTTTCCACTATTCTCTGTCCACTTTAGTCTTTCCACTATAGTCTCCACTTTATTCTGTCCACTACAGTCTTTCCGCTATAGTCTTTCCACTATAGTCTGTCCACTTTAGTCTTTCCACTATTCTCTGTCAACTTTAGTCTTTCCACTATAGTCTCCCCTTTATTCTGTCCACTATAGTCTTTCCACTATTCTCTGTCAACTTTAGTCTTTCCACTATAGTCTCCCCTTTATTCTGTCCACTATAGTCTTTCCACTATAGTCTTTCCACTATCGTCTGTCCACTTTAGTCTTTCCACTTTAGTTTTTCCACTTTAGTCTGTCCACTTCAGTCTTTCCACTATAGTCTGTCAAGTTTAGTCTTTCCACTTTAGTCTTTCCACTATAGTCTCCACTTTATTCCGTCCACTACAGTTTTTCCACTGTAGTCTTTCCGCTATAGTCTGTCCACTTTAGTCTTTCCACTATTCTCTGTCCACTTTAGTCTTTCCACTATAGTCTCCACTTTATTCTGTCCACTACATTCTTTCCACTTTAGTCTTCCTACTATAGTCTTTCCACTTCAGTCTGTCCACTTTAGTCTTTCCACTATAGTCTGTCCACTTTAGTCTTTCCACTATAGTCTCCACTTTATTCTGTCCACTACAGTCTTTCCGCTATAGTCTTTCCACTATAGTCTGTCCACTTTAGTCTTTCCACTTTAGTTTTTCCACTTTAGTCTGTCCACTTTAGTCTTTCCACTATAGTCTGTCCACTTTAGTCTTTCCACTTTAGTCTTTCCACTTTATTCTGTCCACTTCAGTGCTTACACTTTAGTGTGTCCACTGAGTCTTTCAACTTCAGTCTTTCCACTATAGTCTGTCCACTTTAGTCTTTCCACTTTAGTCTTTCCACTATAGTCTCCACTTTATTCTGTCCACTACATTCTTTCCACTTTAGTCTTTCCACTATTCTCTGTCCACTTTAGTCTTTCCACTATAGTCTCCACTTTATTCTGTCCACTACAGTCTTTCCACTATAGTCTTTCCACTA
This sequence comes from Branchinecta sandiegonensis, assembly GCA_030848855.1. NCBI lineage: Eukaryota > Metazoa > Arthropoda > Branchiopoda > Anostraca > Branchinectidae > Branchinecta > Branchinecta sandiegonensis. Next base: position 304,978 of record JAUPMV010000055.1, read on the forward strand.
TAGTCTGTCCACTTTAGTCTTTCCACTATTCTCTGTCCACTTTCGTCTTTCCACTATAGTCTCCACTTTATTCTGTCCACTACAGTCTTTCCACTATAGTCTTTCCACTATAGTCTTTGCACTATAGTCTGTCAACTTTAGTCTTTCCACTATTCTCTGTCCTCTTCAGGCTTTCCACTATAGTCTCCACTTTATTCTGTCCACTACAGTCTTTCCACTATTCTCTGTCCACTTTAGTCTTTCCACTTTAGTCTTTCCACAATAGTCTCCACTTTATTCCGTCCACTACAGTTTTTCCACTATAGTCTTTCCACTATAGTCTGTCCACTTTAGTCTTTCCACTATTCTCTGTCCACTTTAGTCTTTCCACTATAGTCTCCACTTTATTCTGTCCACTACATTCTTTCCACTTTAGTCTTCCTACTATAGTCTTTCCACTTCAGTCTGTCCACTTTAGTCTTTCCACTATAGTCTGTCCACTTTAGTCTTTCCACTATAGTCTTTCCACTTTAGTCCGTCCACTTAGTCTTTCCACTTCGGTCTTTCCACTATAGTCTGTCCACTTTAGTCTTTCCACTTTAGTCTTTACACTATAGTCTCCACTTTATTCTGTCCACTACAGTCTTTCCGCTTTAGTCTTTCCACTATTCTCTGTCCACTTTAGTCTTTCCATTATAGTCTCCACTTTATTCTGTCCACTACAGTCTTTCCACTGTAGTCTTTCCACTATAGTCTGTCCACTTTATTCTTTCCACTATTCTCTGTCCACTTTAGTCTTTCCACTATATCCTACACTTTATTCTGTCCACTACAGTCTTTCCACTATAGTCTTTCCACTATAGTCTGTCCAGTCTAGTCTTTCCACTTTAGTCTTTCCACTATTCTCTGTCGACTTTACTATTTCCACTTTAGTCTTTCCATTATAGTCTCCACTTTATTCTGTCGACTTTAGTATTTCCACATTAGTCTTTGCATTATAGTCTCCACTTTATTCTGTCCACTACCGTCTCTTCACTATAGTCTTTCCACTATAGTCTGTCCACTTTAGTCTTTCCACTATTCTCTGTCCACTTTATTCTTTCCACTATACTCTCCGCTTTATTCTGTCCACTACAGTCTTTTCACTGTTGTCTTTCCATTATAGTCTGTCCACTTTAGTCTTTCCACTTTATTCTTTCCACTATAGTCTCCACTCTATTATGTCCACTACAGTCTTTCCACTATAATCTTTCCACTATAGTCTGTCCACTTTAGTCTTTCCACCAGTCTCTGTCCACTTTAGTCTTTCCACTATAGTCTGTCCACTTTAGTCTTTCCACTATAGTCTGTCCACTTTAGTCTTTCCACTTTAGTCTTTCCACTATTCTCTGTCCACTTTAGTATTTCCACTTTAGTCTTTCCACTATATTCTCAACTTTATTCTGTCCACTACAGTCTCTCCACTATAGTCTTTCCACTATAGTCTGTCCACTTTAGTCTTTCCACTATTCTCTGTCCACTTTATTCTTTCCACTATACTCTCCACTTTATTCTGTCCACTACAGTGTTTCCACTATAGTCTGTCCACTTTAGTCTTTCCACTTTAGTCTTTCCACTATTCTCTGTCCACTTTAGTCTTTCCACTTTAGTCTTTCCACTATTCTCTGTCCACTTTAGTATTTCCACTTTAGTCTTTCCACTATAGTCTCCACTTTATTCTGTCCACTACAGTCTCTCCACTATAGTCTTTCCACTATAGTCTGTCCACTTTAGTCTTTCCACTATTCTCTGTCCACTTTAGTCTTTCCACTATAGTCTCCACTTTATTATTTCCACTACAGTCTTTCCACTATAGTATTTCCACTATAGTCTTTCCACTATAGTCTGTCCACTTTAGTCTTTCCACTATAGTCTCCACTTTATTCTGTCCACTACAGTCTTCCACTATAGTCTTTCCACTATATTCTGTCCACTTTAGTCTTTCCACTATAGTCTGTCCACTTTAGTCTTTCCACTTTAGTCTTTCCACTTTATTCTGTCCACTTCAGTGTTTACACTTTAGTCTGTCCACTGAGTCTTTCCACTTCAGTCTTTCCACTATAGTCTGTCCACTTTAGTCTTTCCATTTTATTCTTTCCACTATAGTCTCCACTTTATTATGTCCACTACAGTCTTTCCACTATAATCTTTCCACTATAGTCTGTCCACTTTAGTCTTTCCACCAGTCTCTGTCCACTTTAGTCTTTCCACTATAGTCTCCACTTTATTATGTCCACTACAGTCTTTCCACTATAGTCTTTCCACTATAGTCCTGTCCACTTTAGTCTTTCCACTATAGTCTCCACTTTATTCTGTCCACTACAGTCTTTCCACTATAGTCTTTCCACTATAGTCTGTCCACTTTAGTCTTTCCACTTTAGTTTTTCCACTTTAGTCTGTCCACTTTAGTCTTTCCACTATTGTCTTTCCACTATAGTCTGTCCACTTTAGTCTTTCCACTATTCTCTGTCCACTTTAGTCTTTCCACTATAGTCTGTCCACTTTAGTCTTTCCACTATTCTCTGTCCACTTTAGTCTTTCCACTATAGTCTCCAATTTATTATGTCCACTACAGTCTTTTCACTGTAGTCTTTCCACCATAGTCTGTCCACTTTAGTCTTTCCACTTTATTCTTTCCACTATAGTCTCCACTCTACTATGTCCACTACAGTCTTTCCACTATAATCTTTCCACTATAGTCTGTCCACTTTAGTCTTTCCACCAGTCTCTGTCCACTTTAGTCTTTCCACTATAGTCTCCACTTTATTATGTCCACTACAGTCTTTCCACTATAGTCTTTCCACTATAGTCTGTCCACTTTAGTCTTTCACTATAGTCTCCACTTTATTCTGTCCACTACAGTCTTTCCACTATAGTCTTTCCACTATAGTCTTTGTCCACTTTAGTCTTTCCACTTTAGTTTTTCACTTTAGTGTGTCCACTTTAGTCTTTCCACTATTGTCTTTCCACTATAGTCTGTCCACTTTAGTCTTTCCACTATTCTCTGTCCACTTTAGTCTTTCCACTATAGTCTCCACTTTATTATGTCCACTACAGTCTTTTCACTGTAGTCTTTCCACTATAGTCTGTCCACTTTAGTCCTTTCCACTATAGTCTCCACTTTATTCTGTCCACGACAGTCTTTCCACTATAGTCTTTCCACTATAGTCTGTCCACTTTAGTCTTTCCACTATAGTCTCCACTTTATTCTGTCCACTACAGTCTTTCCACTATAGTCTTTCCACTATAGTCTGTCCACTTTAGTCTTTCCACTTTAGTTTTTCCACTTTAGTCTGTCCACTTTAGTCTTTCCACTATTGTCTTTCCACTATAGTCTGTCCACTTTAGTCTTTCCACTATTCTCTGTCCACTTTAGTCTTTCCACTATAGTCTGTCCACTTTAGTCTTTCCACTATTCTCTGTCCACTTTAGTCTTTCCACTATAGTCTCCACTTTATTATGTCCACTACAGTCTTTTCACTGTAGTCTTTCCACTATAGTCTGTCCACTTTAGTCTTTCCACTTTATTCTTTCCACTATAGTCTCCACTCTACTATGTCCACTACAGTCTTTCCACTATAATCTTTCCACTATAGTCTGTCCACTTTAGTCTTTCCACTATAGTCTCCACTTTATTCTGTCCACTACAGTCTTTCCACTATAGTCTTTCCACTATATTCTGTCCACTTTAGTCTTTCCACTATAGTCTGTCCACTTTAGTCTTTCCACTTTAGTCTTTCCACTTTATTCTGTCCACTTCAGTGTTTACACTTTAGTCTGTCCACTGAGTCTTTCCACTTCAGTCTTTCCACTATAGTCTGTCCACTTTAGTCTTTCCATTTTATTCTTTCCACTATAGTCTCCACTTTATTATGTCCACTACAGTCTTTCCACTAAGTCTTTCCACTATAGTCTGTCCACTTTAGTCTTTCCACTTTAGTTTTTCCACTTTAGTCTGTCCACTTTAGTCTTTCCACTATTGTCTTTCCACTATAGTCTGTCCACTTTAGTCTTTCCACCAGTCTCTGTCCACTTTAGTCTTTCCACTATAGTCTCCACTTTATTATGTCCACTACAGTCTTTCCACTATAGTCTGTCCACTTTAGTCTTTCCACTATAGTCTCCACTTTATTCTGTCCACTACAGTCTTTCCACTATAGTCTTTCCACTATAGTCTGTCCACTTTAGTCTTTCCACTTTAGTTTTTCCACTTTAGTCTGTCCACTTTAGTCTTTCCACTATTGTCTTTCCACTATAGTCTGTCCACTTTAGTCTTTCCACTATTCTCTGTCCACTTTAGTCTTTCCACTATAGTCTGTCCACTTTAGTCTTTCCACTATTCTCTGTCCACTTTAGTCTTTCCACTATAGTCTCCAATTTATTATGTCCACTACAGTCTTTTCACTGTAGTCTTTCCACCATAGTCTGTCCACTTTAGTCTTTCCACTTTATTCTTTCCACTATTGTCTCCACTCTACTATGTCCACTACAGTCTTTCCACTATAATCTTTCCACTATAGTCTGTCCACTTTAGTCTTTCCACCAGTCTCTGTCCACTTTAGTCTTTCCACTATAGTCTCCACTTTATTATGTCCACTACAGTCTTTCCACTATAGTCTTTCCACTATAGTCTGTCCACTTTAGTCTTTCCACTATAGTCTCCACTTTATTCTGTCCACTACAGTCTTTCCACTATAGTCTTTCCACTACAGTCTTTCAACTATAGTCTTTCCACTATAGTCTGTCCACTTTAGTCTTTCCACTTTAGTTTTTCCACTTTAGTCTGTCCACTTTAGTCTTTCCACTATTGTCTTTCCACTATAGTCTGTCCACTTTAGTCTTTCCACTATTCTCTGTCCACTTTAGTCTTTCCACTATAGTCTGTCCACTTTAGTCTTTCCACTATTCTCTGTCCACTTTAGTCTTTCCACTATAGTCTCCACTTTATTATGTCCACTACAGTCTTTTCACTGTAGTCTTTCCACTATAGTCTGTCCACTTTAGTCTTTCCACTATAGTCTCCACTTTATTCTGTCCACGACAGTCTTTCCACTATAGTCTTTCCACTATAGTCTGTCCACTTTAGTCTTTCCACTATAGTCTCCACTTTATTCTGTCCACTACAGTCTTTCCACTATAGTCTTTCCACTATAGTCTGTCCAATTTAGTCTTTCCACTTTAGTTTTTCCACTTTAGTCTGTCCACTTTAGTCTTTCCACTATTGTCTTTCCACTATAGTCTGTCCACTTTAGTCTTTCCACTATTCTCTGTCCACTTTAGTCTTTCCACTATAGTCTGTCCACTTTAGTCTTTCCACTATTCTCTGTCCACTTTAGTCTTTCCACTATAGTCTCCACTTTATTATGTCCACTACAGTCTTTTCACTGTAGTCTTTCCACTATAGTCTGTCCACTTTAGTCTTTCCACTTTATTCTTTCCACTATAGTCTCCACTCTACTATGTCCACTACAGTCTTTCCACTATAATCTTTCCACTATAGTCCGTCCACTTTAGTCTTTCCACCAGTCTCTGTCCACTTTAGTCTTTCCACTATAGTCTCCACTTTATTATGTCCACTACAGTCTTTCCACTATAGTCTTTCCACTATAGTCTGTCCACTTTAGTCTTTCCACTATAGTCTCCACTTTACTCCTGGGTCCTATAACATCGGTGATTAAGCGAGGGAAAGACGCGGACCTTTGCAAAAGCTATCGGCCAATTACAGTTTCTTGTACCATAAGCAAAATCCTGGAATACGTCCTTCTTCCAGAACTAGTTGAAAAATGTAGCTTTGGTTCAATGCAGTTTGGATTCCGTTCGAGCGCCAGTTGTGCGCATGCTCATCACATATTGACAAAAATGATGAAACAGGCTACCCGCGACAAGTCTTCTATACATATATGTTCTATAGATATAGCTGGTGCTTTTGACAATATAACGCATTCTCAGGCCCTATTTTCTCTTATTACTTCTGGCGTGAATCTGTCTGTCGTCTATCTGTTAAAATTTTGGTATGGTCATTCTTCAGTCAGGTTCAAATGGCAAGGTAGCTTGTCAGAGATTATTTCTGTCCGAACTGGTGTTCGCCAAGGGGGAGTCTTATCTACCTACATCTTCAAATCGGCCATATCTTCTTGTCTCGATTCTTTGCTTCCTGCTTACTTCTATAAAGACTATGCTTTCAGCTACATAGCCTATGCGGACGACTTGCTCTTAGTAAGCCGTAGCCGATCCACACTCACAAAAAATGTAAGTAAGCTGTCGTCAGAACTTCTGAAAATTGGCCTTGAAGTTAACCTTTCAAAATGTGAGTACCTGCATTTCAACCCTTCGTCAAATTGTTCGAGTGCATCTAAAGCTTCTATATCTCTTGGATCGTTCATCGTCAAATCAACAGACTCTCTACGGTGGCTCGGCATAACATTCAAATCTTCATTGTCAAAATTTTGCTCATCGGTTGTTCAAGAAGTTTATAAGTCGATCCGTAGCGCCTATGGGCGCATCGTCCCCAACCGGGGGCGGTATAATCGTAAAGCTTTGGGAAATTTGTACAGCACCTTCTGCGCTCCTTCTATACTATTTCGTTCTGGCGTCACTCATGTTCTGCGAAAGAAGGAGATTAAAAAGATGAGATCATGTTATTTTAAATATGCAAAGCACCTCCTCCACTTGTCGAAATTATGTCATAACCATACATTGACGGAGAAATTCAAAATTCAAGACGCAAGTGTTACCCTTTTGGATGTTTCGTCATCACTTTCAAAACTCATGGACAACAAGGCCCAACCAGCACACGATGTCGTCCACTGCTTCCTGACCGAAGATTAAAAATTAAGTGTCTTTTTCTGTGTGTATATATGTGTTTTGTTTATTTTCTTTACTTTTATCATTTACTCCGCCTTTTCAAAATGGCGGGTCATAAATAAATTACTTACTATTACTTACTTATTCTGTCCACTACAGTCTTTCCACCATAGTCTTTCCACTACAGTCTTTCCACTATAATCTTTCCACTATAGTCTGTCCACTTTAGTCTTTCCACCAGTCTCTGTCCACTTTAGTCTTTCCACTATAGTCTCCACTTTATTATGTCCACTACAGTCTTTCCACTATAGTCTTTCCACTATAGTCTGTCCACTTTAGTCTTTCCACTATAGTCTCCACTTTATTCTGTCCACTACAGTCTTTCCACTATAGTCTTTCCACTATAGTCTGTCCACTTTAGTCTTTCCACTTTAGTTTTTCCACTTTAGTGTGTCCACTTTAGTCTTTCCACTATTGTCTTTTCACTATAGTCTGTCCACTTTAGTCTTTCCACTATTCTCTGTCCACTTTAGTCTTTCCACTATAGTCTGTCCACTTTAGTCTTTCCACTATTCTCTGTCCACTTTAGTCTTTCCACTATAGTCTCCACTTTATTATGTCCACTACAGTCTTTTCACTGTAGTCTTTCCACTATAGTCTGTCCACTTTAGTCTTTCCACTATAGTCTCCACTTTATTCTGTCCACGACAGTCTTTCCACTATAGTCTGTCCACTTTAGTCTTTCCACTTTAGTTTTTCCACTTTAGTCTGTCCACTTTAGTCTTTCCACCATAGTCTGTCCACTTTAGTCTTTCCACTTTAGTCTTTCCACTTTATTCTGTCCACTTCAGTGCTTACACTTTAGTGTGTCCACTGAGTCTTTCAACTTCAGTCTTTCCACTATAGTCTGTCCACTTTAGTCTTTCCACTTTAGTCTTTCCACTATAGTCTCCACTTTATTCTGTCCACTACATTCTTTCCACTTTAGTCTTTCCACTATTCTCTGTCCACTTTAGTCTTTCCACTATAGTCTCCACTTTATTCTGTCCACTACAGTCTTTCCACTATAGTCTTTCCACTATAGTCTGTCCACTTTAGTCTTTCCACTATTCTCTGTCCACTTTCGTCTTTCCACTATAGTCTCCACTTTATTCTGTCCACTACAGTCTTTCCACTATAGTCTTTCCACTATAGTCTTTCCACTATAGTCTGTCAACTTTAGTCTTTCCACTATAGTCTGTCAACTTTAGTCTTTCCACTATTCTCTGTCCACTTTAGGCTTTCCACTATAGTCTCCATTTTATTCTGTCCACTACAGTCTTTCCACTATAGTCTTTCCACTATAGTCTGTCCACTTTAGTATTTCCACTTTAGTCTATCCACTATAGTCTCCACTTTATTCTGTCCACTACAGTCTTTCCACTTTATTCTGTCCACTACAGTATTTCCACTATAGTCTGTCCACTTTAGTCTTTCCACTTTAGTCTTTCCACTATAGTCTCCACTTTATTCTGTCCACTACAGTCTTTCCACTATAATCTTTCCACTATAGTCTGTCCACTTTAGTCTTTCCACTTTAGTCTTTCCACTATTCTCTGTCCACTTTAGTATTTCCACTTTAGTCTTTCCACTATATTCTCCACTTTATTCTGTCCACACAGTCTCTCCACTATAGTCTTTCCACTATAGTCTGTCCACTTTAGTCTTTCCACTATTCTCTGTCCACTTTAGTCTTTCCACTTTAGTCTTTCCATTTTGTGTGTCCACTTTAGTCTTTCCAGTATTGTCTGTCCACTTAGTCTTTCCACTATTCTCTGTCCACTTTAGTCTTTCCACTATAGTCTCCACTTTATTCTGTCCACTACACTCTTTCCACTATAGTCTTTCCACTATAGTCTGTCAACTTTAGTCTTTCCACTATTCTCTGTCCACTTTAGGCTTTCCACTATAGTCTCCACTTTATTCTGTCCACTATAGTCTCTCCACTATAGTCTTTCCACTATAGTCTGTCCACTTTAGTCTTTCCACTATTCTCTGTCCACTTTATTCTTTCCACTCTACTCTCCACTTTATTCTGTCCACTACAGTCTTTCCACTATAGTCTTTCCACTATAGTCTATCCACTTTAGTCTTTCCACTATTCTCTGTCCACTTTAGTCTTTCCACTATATTCTCCACTTTATTCTGTCCACTACAGTCTTTCCACTATAGTCTTTCCACTATAGTCTTTCCACTATTGTCTGTCCACTTTAGTCTTTCCACTTTAGTCTTTCCACTATTCTCTTTCCACTTTAGTACTTCCAATTTAGTCTTTCCACTATAGTCTCCACTTTATTCTGTCCACTACAGTCTCTCCACTATAGTCTTTCCACTATAGTCTGTCCACTTTAGTCTCTCCACTATTCTCTGTCCACTTTAGTCTTTCCACTATAGTCTCCACTTTATTCTGTCCACTACAGTCTCTCCACTATAGTCTTTCCACTATAGTCTGTCCACTTTAGTCTTTCCACTATTCTCTGTCCACTTTATTCTTTCCACTATACTCTCCACTTTATTCTGTCCACTACAGTATTTCCACTATAGTCTGTCCACTTGAGTCTGTCCACTTTAGTCTTTCCACTATATTCTGTCCACTTTAGTCTTTCCACTATTCTCTGTCCACTTTAGTCTTTCCACTATAGTCTCCACTTTATTCTGTCCACTACAGTCTTTCCACTACAGTCTTTCCACTTTATTCCGTCCACTACAGTCTTTCCACTATAGTCTGTCCACTTTAGTCTTTCCACTTCAGTCTTTCCACTTTAGTCTGTCAACTTTAGTCTTTCCACTACAGTCTGTCCAATTTAGTCTTTCCACTATTCTCTGTCCACTTTAGTCTTTCCACTATAGTCTCCACTTTATTCTGCCCACTACAGCCTTTCCACTATAGTCTTTCCACTATAGTCTGTCTACTTTAGTCTTTCCACTTTAGTCTTTCCACTTTAGTCTGTCCACTTTAGTCTTTCCACTATAGTCTCCACTTTATTCTGTCCACTACATTCTTTCCACTTTAGTCTTTCCACTATTCTCTGTCCACTTTAGTCTTTCCACTATAGTCTCCACTTTATTCTGTCCACTACAGTTTTTCCACTATAGTTTTTCCACTATAGTCTGTCCACTTTAGTCTTTCCACTATTTTCTGTCCACTTTAGTCTTTCCATTATAGTCTCCACTTTATTCTGTCCACTACAGTCTTTCCACTATAGTCTTTCCACTATAGTCTTTCCACGATGGTCTGTCAACTTTAGTCTTTCCACTATTCTCTGTCCACTTTAGGCTTCCCACTATAGTCTCCATTTTATTCTGTCCACTTTAGTCTTTCCACTATAGTCTCCACTTTATTCTGTCCACTACAGTTTTTCCACTATAGTTTTTCCACTATAGTCTGTCCACTTTAGTCTTTCCACTATTTTCTGTCCACTTTAGTCTTTCCACTATAGTCTCCACTTTATTCTGTCCACTACAGTCTTTCCACTATAGTCTTTCCACTATAGTCTTTCCACGATGGTCTGTCAACTTTAGTCTTTCCACTATTCTCTGTCCACTTTAGTCTTTCCACTATAGTCTCCACTTTATTCTGTCCACTACAGTCTTTCCACTATATTCTTTCCACTTTATTCTGTCCACTACAGTCTGTCCACTTTAGTCTTTCCACTTTAGTCTTTCCACTTTAGTCTGTCCACTTTAGTCTTTCCACAATAGTCTGTCCACTTTAGTCTTTCCACTATTCTCTGTACACTTTAGTCTTTCCACTATAGTCTCCACTTTATTCTGTCCACTACAGTCTTTCCACTATAGTCTTTCCACTATAGTCTGTCCACTTTAGTCTTTCCACTTTAGTTTTTCCACTTTAGTCTGTCCACTTTAGTCTTTCCACTATAGTCTGTCCACTTTAGTCTTTCCACTTCAGTCTTTCCACTTTAGTCTGTCCACTTTAGTCTTTCCACAATAGTCTGTCCACTTTAGTCTTTCCACTATTCTCTGTCCACTTTAGTCTTTCCACTATAGTCTCCACTTTATTCTGCCCACTACAGTCTTTCCACTATAGTCTTTCCACTATAGTCTGTCCACTTTAGTCTTTCCACTATAGTCTATCCACTTTAGTCTTTCCACTATTCTCTGTCCACTTTAGTCTTTCCACTATATTCTCCACTTTATTCTGTCCACTACAGTCTTTCCACTATAGTCTTTCCACTATAGTCTGTCCACTTTAGTCTTTCCACTTTAGTCTTTCCACTATTATCTTTCCACTATAGTCTGTCCACTTTAGTCTTTCCACTTTAGTCTTTCCACTATTCTCTTTCCACTTTAGTACTTCCAATTTAGTCTTTCCACTATAGTCTCCACTTTATTCTGTCCACTACAGTCTCTCCACTATAGTCTTTCCACTATAGTCTGTCCACTTTAGTCTTTCCACTATTCTCTGTCCACTTTAGTCTTTCCACTATAGTCTCCACTTTATTCTGTCCACTACAGTCTCTCCACTATAGTCTTTCCACTATAGTCTGTCCACTTTAGTCTTTCCACTATTCTCTGTCCACTTTAGTCTTTCCACTATAGTCTCCACTTTATTCTGTCCACTACAGTCTTTCCACTACAGTCTTTCCACTTTATTCTGTCCACTACAGTCTTTCCACTATAGTCTGTCCACTTTAGTCTTTCCACTTCAGTCTTTCCACTTTAGTCTGTCAACTTTAGTCTTTCCACTATAGTCTATCCACTTTAGTCTTTCCACTATTCTCTGTCCACTTTAGTCTTTCCACTATATTCTCCACTTTATTCTGTCCACTACAGTCTTTCCACTATAGTCTTTCCACTATAGTCTGTCCAATTTAGTCTTTCCACTATAGTCTCCACTTTATTCTGTCCACTACAGTCTCTCCACTATAGTCTTTCCACTATAGTCTGTCCACTTTAGTCTTTCCACTATTCTCTGTCCACTTTAGTCTTTCCACTATAGTCTCCACTTTATTCTGTCCACTACAGTCTCTCCACTATAGTCTTTCCACTATAGTCTGTCCACTTTAGTCTTTCCACTATTCTCTGTCCACTTTATTCTTTCCACTATACTCTCCACTTTATTCTGTCCACTACCGTATTTCCACTATAGTCTGTCCACTTGAGTCTGTCCACTTTAGTCTTTCCACTATATTCTGTCCACTTTAGTCTTTCCACTATTCTCTGTCCACTTTAGTCTTTCCACTATAGTCTCCACTTTATTCTGTCCACTACAGTCTTTCCACTATAGTCTTTCCACTTTATTCTGTCCACTACAGTCTTTCCACTATAGTCTGTCCACTTTAGTCTTTCCACTTCAGTCTTTCCACTTTAGTCTGTCAACTTTAGTCTTTCCACTACAGTCTGTCCACTTTAGTCTTTCCACTATTCTCTGTCCACTTTAGTCTTTCCACTATAGTCTCCACTTTATTCTGCCCACTACAGCCTTTCCACTATAGTCTTTCCACTATAGTCTGTCCACTTTAGTCTTTCCACTTTAGTCTTTCCACTTTAGTCTGTCCACTTTAGTCTTTCCACTATAGTCTCCACTTTATTCTGTCCACTACATTCTTTCCACTTTAGTCTTTCCACTATTCTCTGTCCACTTTAGTCTTTCCACTATAGTCTCCACTTTATTCTGTCCACTACAGTTTTTCCACTATAGTTTTTCCACTATAGTCTGTCCACTTTAGTCTTTCCACTATTTTCTGTCCACTTTAGTCTTTCCACTATAGTCTCCACTTTATTCTGTCCACTACAGTCTTTCCACTATAGTCTTTCCACTATAGTCTTTCCACTATGGTCTGTCAACTTTAGTCTTTCCACTATTCTCTGTCCACTTTAGGCTTTCCACTATAGTCTCCATTTTATTCTGTCCACTGCAGTCTTTCCACTATAGTCTGTCCACTTTAGTCTTTCCACTTTAGTCTATCCACTATAGTCTCCACTCTATTCTGTCCACTACAGTCTTTCCACTTTATTCTGTCCACTACAGTATTTCCACTAAAGTCTGTCCACTTTAGTCTGTCCACTTTAGTCTTTCAACTATAGTCTGTCCACTTTAGTCTTTCCACTATTCTCTGTCCACTTTAGTCTTTCCCCTATAGTCTCCACTTTATTCTGTCCACTACAGTCTTTCCACTATATTCTTTCCATTTTATTCTGTCCACTACAGTCTGTCCACTTTAGTCTTTCCACTTTAGTCTTTCCACTTTAGTCTGTCCACTTTAGTCTTTCCACAATAGTCTGTCCACTTTAGTCTTTCCACTATTCTCTGTCCACTTTAGTCTTTCCACTATAGTCTCCACTTTATTCTGCCCACTACAGTCTTTCCACTATAGTCTTTCCACTATAGTCTGTCCACTTTAGTCTTTCCACTATAGTCTCCACTTTATTCTGTCCACTACAGTCTTTCCACTATAGTCTTTCCACTATAGTCTGTCCACTTTAGTCTTTCCACTTTAGTTTTTCCACTTTAGTCTGTCCACTTTAGTCTTTCCACTATAGTCTGTCCACTTTAGTCTTTCCACTTTAGTCTTTCCACTTTATTCTTTCCACTTCAGTGTGTACACTTTAGTCTGTCCACTGAGTCTTTCAACTTCAGTCTTTCCACTATAGTCTGTCCACTTTAGTCTTTCCACTTTAGTCTTTCCACTATAGTCTCCACTTTATTCTGTCCACTACAGTTTTTCCACTATAGTCTTTCCACTATAGTCTGTCCACTTTAGTCTTTCCACTGTTCTCTGTCCACTTTAGTCTTTCCACTATAGTCTCCACTTTATTCTGTCCACTACACTCTTTCCACTATAGTCTTTCCACTATAGTCTGTCAACTTTAGTCTTCTACTATTCTCTGTCCACTTTAGGCTTTCCACTATAGTCTCCATTTTATTCTGTCCACTACAGTCTTTCCACTATAGTCTTTCCACTATAGTCTGTCCACTTTAGTCTTTCCACTATTTTCTGTCCACTTTAGTCTTTCCACTATAGTCTCCACTTTATTCTGTCCACTACAGTCTTTCCACTATAGTCTTTCCACTATAGTCTTTCCACTATGGTCTGTCAACTTTAGTCTTTCCACTATTCTCTGTCCACTTTAGGCTTTCCACTATAGTCTCCATTTTATTCTGTCCACTACAGTCTTTCCACTATAGTCTGTCCACTTTAGTCTTTCCACTTTAGTCTATCCAATATAGTCTTCTCTTCTTTCTTCTTTCTTCTCTTCTTCTTCTCTTCTCTTCCACTTTATTCTGTCCACTACAGTCTTTCCACTTTATTCTGTCCACTACAGTATTTCCACTAAAGTCTGTCCACTTTAGTCTGTCCACTTTAGTCTTTCAACTATAGTCTGTCCACTTTAGTCTTTCCACTATTCTCTGTCCACTTTAGTCTTTCCACTATAGTCTCCACTTTATTCTGTCCACTATACATTCTTTCCACTTTAGTCTTTCCACTATTCTCTGTCCACTTTAGTCTTTCCACTATAGTCTCCACTTTATTCTGCCCACTACAGTTTTTCCACTATAGTTTTTCCAATATAGTCTGTCCACTTTAGTCTTTCCACTATTCTCTGTCCACTTTAGTCTTTCCACTATAGTCTCCACTTTATTCTGCCCACTACAGTCTTTCCACTATAGTCTTTCCACTATAGTCTGTCCACTTTAGTCTTTCCACTATAGTCTCCACTTTATTCTGTCCACTACAGTCTTTCCACTATAGTCTTTCCACTATAGCTGTCCACTTTAGTCTTTCCACTTTAGTTTTTCCACTTTAGTCTGTCCACCTTAGTCTTTCCACTATAGTCTGTCCGCTTTAGTCTTTCCACTTTAGTCTTTCCACTTTAGTCTGTCCACTTTAGTCTTTCCACAATAGTCTGTCCACTTTAGTCTTTCCACTATTCTCTGTCCACTTTAGTCTTTCCACTATAGTCTCCACTTTATTCTGCCCACTACAGTCTTTGCACTATAGTCTTTCCACTATAGTCTGTCCACTTTAGTCTTTCCACTATAGTCTATCCACTTTAGTCTTTCCACTATTCTCTGTCCACTTTAGTCTTTCCACTATATTCTCCACTTTATTCTGTCCACTACAGTCTTTCCACTATAGTCTTTCCACTATAGTCTGTCCACTTTAGTCTTTCCACTTTAGTCTTTCCACTATTCTCTTTCCACTTTAGTACTTCCAATTTAGTCTTTCCACTATAGTCTCCACTTTATTCTGTCCACTACAGTCTCTCCACTATAGTCTTTACACTATAGTCTGTCCACTTTAGTCTTTCCACTATTCTCTGTCCACTTTAGTCTTTCCACTATAGTCTCCACTTTATTCTGTCCACTACAGTCTCTCCACTATAGTCTTTCCAC
The DNA here is from genome assembly GCA_030848855.1 of Branchinecta sandiegonensis. Lineage (NCBI taxonomy): Eukaryota > Metazoa > Arthropoda > Branchiopoda > Anostraca > Branchinectidae > Branchinecta > Branchinecta sandiegonensis. Next base: position 320,198 of record JAUPMV010000055.1, read on the forward strand.
TATAGTCTGTCCACTTTAGTCTTTCCACTATTCTCGGTCCACTTTATTCTTTCCACTATACTCTCCACTTTATTCTGTCCACTACAGTATTTCCACTATAGTCTGTCCACTTGAGTCTGTCCACTTTAGTCTTTCCACTATATTCTGTCCACTTTAGTCTTTCCACTATTCTCTGTCCACTTTAGTCTTTCCACTATAGTCTCCACTTTATTCTGTCCACTACAGTCTTTCCACTATAGTCTTTCCACTTTATTCTGTCCACTACAGTCTTTCCACTATAGTCTGTCTACTTTAGTCTTTCCACTTCAGTCTTTCCACTTTAGTCTGTCAACTTTAGTCTTTCCACTACAGTCTGTCCACTTTAGTCTTTCCACTATTCTCTGTCCACTTTAGTCTTTCCACTATAGTCTCCACTTTATTCTGCCCACTACAGCCTTTCCACTATAGTCTTTCCACTATAGTCTGTCCACTTTAGTCTTTCCACTTTAGTCTTTCCACTTTAGTCTGTCCACTTTAGTCTTTCCACTATAGTCTCCACTTTATTCTGTCCACTACATTCTTTCCACTTTAGTCTTTCCACTATTCTCTGTCCACTTTAGTCTTTCCACTATAGTCTCCACTTTATTCTGCCCACTACAGTTTTTCCACTATAGTTTTTCCAATATAGTCTGTCCACTTTAGTCTTTCCACTATTTTCTGTCCACTTTAGTCTTTCCACTATAGTCTCCACTTTATTCTGTCCACTACAGTCTTTCCACTATAGTCTTTCCACTATAGTCTTTCCACTATGGTCTGTAAACTTTAGTCTTTCCACTATTCTCTGTCCACTTTAGGCTTTCCACTATAGTCTCCATTTTATTCTGTCCACTACAGTCTTTCCACTATAGTCTGTCCACTTTAGTCTTTCCACTTTAGTCTATCCACTACAGTCTCCACTTTATTCTGTCCACTACAGTCTTTCCACTTTATTCTGTCCACTACAGTATTTCCACTAAAGTCTGTCCACTTTAGTCTGTCCACTTTAGTCTTTCAACTATAGTCTGTCCACTTTAGTCTTTCCACTATTCTCTGTCCACTTTAGTCTTTCCACTATAGTCTACACTTTATTCTGTCCACTACAGTCTTTCCACTATAGTCTTTCCACTTTATTCTGTCCACTTCAGTCTTTCCATTTTAGTCTGTCAACTTTAGTCTTTCCACTACAGTCTGTCCACTTTAGTCTTTCCACTATTCTCTGTCCACTTTAGTCTTTCCACTATAGTCTCCACTTTATTCTGCCCACTACAGCCTTTCCACTATAGTCTTTCCACTATAGTCTGTCCACTTTAGTCTTTCCACTTTAGTCTTTCCACTTTAGTCTGTCCACTTTAGTCTTTCCACTATAGTCTCCACTTTATTCTGTCCACTACATTCTTTCCACTTTAGTCTTTCCACTATTCTCTGTCCACTTTAGTCTTTCCACTATAGTCTCCACTTTATTATGTCCACTACAGTTTTTCCACTATAGTTTTTCCACTATAGTCTGTCCACTTTAGTCTTTCCACTATTTTCTGTCCACTTTAGTCTTTCCACTATAGTCTCCACTTTATTCTGTCCACTACAGTCTTTCCACTATAGTCTTTCCACTATAGTCTTTCCACTATAGTCTTTCCACTATGGTCTGTCAACTTTAGTCTTTCCACTATTCTCTGTCCACTTTAGGCTTTCCACTATAGTCTCCATTTTATTCTGTCCACTGCAGTCTTTCCACTATAGTCTGTCCACTTTAGTCTTTCCACTTTAGTCTATCCACTATAGTCTCCACTCTATTCTGTCCACTACAGTCTTTCCACTTTATTCTGTCCACTACAGTATTTCCACTAAAGTCTGTCCACTTTAGTCTGTCCACTTTAGTCTTTCAACTATAGTCTGTCCACTTTAGTCTTTCCACTATTCTCTGTCCACTTTAGTCTTTCCCCTATAGTCTCCACTTTATTCTGTCCACTACAGTCTTTCCACTATATTCTTTCCATTTTATTCTGTCCACTACAGTCTGTCCACTTTAGTCTTTCCACTTTAGTCTTTCCACTTTAGTCTGTCCACTTTAGTCTTTCCACAATAGTCTGTCCACTTTAGTCTTTCCACTATTCTCTGTCCACTTTAGTCTTTCCACTATAGTCTCCACTTTATTCTGCCCACTACAGTCTTTCCACTATAGTCTTTCCACTATAGTCTGTCCACTTTAGTCTTTCCACTATAGTCTCCACTTTATTCTGTCCACTACAGTCTTTCCACTATAGTCTTTCCACTATAGTCTGTCCACTTTAGTCTTTCCACTTTAGTTTTTCCACTTTAGTCTGTCCACTTTAGTCTTTCCACTATAGTCTGTCCACTTTAGTCTTTCCACTTTAGTCTTTCCACTTTATTCTTTCCACTTCAGTGTGTACACTTTAGTCTGTCCACTGAGTCTTTCAACTTCAGTCTTTCCACTATAGTCTGTCCACTTTAGTCTTTCCACTTTAGTCTTTCCACTATAGTCTCCACTTTATTCTGTCCACTACAGTTTTTCCACTATAGTCTTTCCACTATAGTCTGTCCACTTTAGTCTTTCCACTGTTCTCTGTCCACTTTAGTCTTTCCACTATAGTCTCCACTTTATTCTGTCCACTACACTCTTTCCACTATAGTCTTTCCACTATAGTCTGTCAACTTTAGTCTTCTACTATTCTCTGTCCACTTTAGGCTTTCCACTATAGTCTCCATTTTATTCTGTCCACTACAGTCTTTCCACTATAGTCTTTCCACTATAGTCTGTCCACTTTAGTCTTTCCACTATTTTCAGTCCACTTTAGTCTTTCCACTATAGTCTCCACTTTATTCTGTCCACTACAGTCTTTCCACTATAGTCTTTCCACTATAGTCTTTCCACTATGGTCTGTCAACTTTAGTCTTTCCACTATTCTCTGTCCACTTTAGGCTTTCCACTATAGTCTCCATTTTATTCTGTCCACTACAGTCTTTCCACTATAGTCTGTCCACTTTAGTCTTTCCACTTTAGTCTATTCAATATAGTCTCCACTTTATTCTGTCCACTACAGTCTTTCAACTTTATTCTGTCCACTACAGTATTTCCACTAAAGTCTGTCCACTTTAGTCTGTCCACTTTAGTCTTTCAACTATAGTCTGTCCACTTTAGTCTTTCCACTATTCTCTGTCCACTTTAGTCTTTCCACTATAGTCTCCACTTTATTCTGTCCACTACAGTCTTTCCACTATATTCTTTCCACTTTATTCTGTCCACTACAGTCTGTCCACTTTAGTCTTTCCACTTTAGTCTTTCCACTTTAGTCTGTCCACTTTAGTCTTTCCACAATAGTCTGTCCGCTTTAGTCTTTCCACTATTCTCTGTCCACTTTAGTCTTTCCACTATAGTCTCCACTTTATTCTGCCCACTACAGTCTTTCCACTATAGTCTTTCCACTATAGTCTGTCCACTTTAGTCTTTCCACTATAGTCTCCACTTTATTCTGTCCACTACAGTCTTTCCACTATAGTCTTTCCACTATAGCTGTCCACTTTAGTCTTTCCACTTTAGTTTTTCCACTTTAGTCTGTCCACCTTAGTCTTTCCACTATAGTCTGTCCGCTTTAGTCTTTCCACTTTAGTCTTTCCACTTTAGTCTGTCCACTTTAGTCTTTCCACAATAGTCTGTCCACTTTAGTCTTTCCACTATTCTCTGTCCACTTTAGTCTTTCCACTATAGTCTCAACTTTATTCTGCCCACTAAAGTCTTTCCACTATAGTCTTTCCACTATAGTCTGTCCACTTTAGTCTTTCCACTATAGTCTATCCACTTTAGTCTTTCCACTATTCTCTGTCCACTTTAGTCTTTCCACTATTTTCTCCACTTTATTCTGTCCACTACAGTCTTCCCACTATAGTCTTTCCACTATAGTCTGTCCACTTTAGTCTTTCCACTTTAGTCTTTCCACTATTCTCTTTCCACTTTAGTACTTCCAATTTAGTCTTTCCACTATAGTCTCCACTTTATTCTGTCCACTACAGTCTCTCCACTATAGTCTTTACACTATAGTCTGTCCACTTTAGTCTTTCCACTATTCTCTGTCCACTTTAGTCTTTCCACTATAGTCTCCACTTTATTCTGTCCACTACAGTCTCTCCACTATAGTCTTTCCACTATAGTCTGTCCACTTTAGTCTTTCCACTATTCTCGGTCCACTTTATTCTTTCCACTATACTCTCCACTTTATTCTGTCCACTACAGTATTTCCACTATAGTCTGTCCACTTGAGTCTGTCCACTTTAGTCTTTCCACTATATTCTGTCCACTTTAGTCTTTCCACTATTCTCTGTCCACTTTAGTCTTTCCACTATAGTCTCCACTTTATTCTGTCCACTACAGTCTTTCCACTATAGTCTTTCCACTTTATTCTGTCCACTACAGTCTTTCCACTATAGTCTGTCTACTTTAGTCTTTCCACTTCAGTCTTTCCACTTTAGTCTGTCAACTTTAGTCTTTCCACTACAGTCTGTTCACTTTAGTCTTTCCACTATTCTCTGTCCACTTTAGTCTTTCCACTATAGTCTCCACTTTATTCTGCCCACTACAGCCTTTCCACTATAGTCTTTCCACTATAGTCTGTCCACTTTAGTCTTTCCACTTTAGTCTTTCCACTTTAGTCTGTCCACTTTAGTCTTTCCACTATAGTCTCCACTTTATTCTGTCCACTACATTCTTTCCACTTTAGTCTTTCCACTATTCTCTGTCCACTTTAGTCTTTCCACTATAGTCTCCACTTTATTCTGCCCACTACAGTTTTTCCACTATAGTTTTTCCAATATAGTCTGTCCACTTTAGTCTTTCCACTATTTTCTGTCCACTTTAGTCTTTCCACTATAGTCTCCACTTTATTCTGTCCACTACAGTCTTTCCACTATAGTCTTTCCACTATAGTCTTTCCACTATGGTCTGTCAACTTTAGTCTTTCCACTATTCTCTGTCCACTTTAGGCTTTCCACTATAGTCTCCATTTTATTCTGTCCACTACAGTCTTTCCACTATAGTCTGTCCACTTTAGTCTTTCCACTTTAGTCTATCCACTATAGTCTCCACTTTATTCTGTCCACTACAGTCTTTCCACTTTATTCTGTCCACTACAGTATTTCCACTAAAGTCTGTCCACTTTAGTCTGTCCACTTTAGTCTTTCAACTATAGTCTGTCCACTTTAGTCTTTCCACTATTCTCTGTCCACTTTAGTCTTTCCACTATAGTCTACACTTTATTCTGTCCACTACAGTCTTTCCACTATATTCTTTCCACTTTATTCTGTCCACTACAGTCTGTCCACTTTAGTCTTTCCACTTTAGTCTTTCCACTTTAGTCTTTCCACTTTAGTCTGTCCACTTTAGTCTTTCCACAATAGTCTGTCCACTTTAGTCTTTCCACTATTCTCTGTCGACTTTAGTCTTTCCACTATAGTCTCCACTTTATTCTGCCCACTACAGTCTTTCCACTATTGTCTTTCCACTATAGTCTGTCCACTTTAGTCTTTCCACTATAGTCTCCACTTTATTCTGTCCACTACAGTCTTTCCACTATAGTCTTTCCACTATAGTCTGTCCACTTTAGTCTTTCCACTTTAGTTTTTCCACTTTAGTCTGTCCACTTTAGTCTTTCCACTATAGTCTGTCCACTTTAGTCTTTCCACTTTAGTCTTTCCACTTTATTCTTTCCACTTCAGTGTGTACACTATAGTCTGTCCACTTTAGTCTGTCCACTTTAGTCTTTCCACTATAGTCTCCACTTTATTCTGTCCACTACAGTTTTTCCACTATAGTCTTTCCACTATAGTCTGTCCACTTTAGTCTTTCCACTGTTCTCTGTCCACTTTAGTCTTTCCACTATAGTCTCCACTTTATTCTGTCCACTACACTCTTTCCACTATAGTCTTTCCACTATAGTCTGTCAACTTTAGTCTTCTACTATTCTCTGTCCACTTTAGGCTTTCCACTATAGTCTCCATTTTATTCTGTCCACTACAGTCTTTCCACTATAGTCTTTCAACTATAGTCTGTCCACTTTAGTCTTTCCACTTTAGTCTATCCACTATAGTCTCCACTTTATTCTGTCCACTACAGTCTTTCCACTTTATTCTGTCCACTACAGTATTTCCACTATAGTCTGTCCACTTTAGTCTTTCCACTTTAGTCTATCCACTATCCTCTCCAATTTATTCTGTCCACTACAGTCTTTCCACTTTAGTCTTTCCACTATTGTCTGTCCACTTTAGTATTTCCACTTTAGTCTTTCCACTATAGTCTCCACTTTATTCTGTCCACTACAGTCTTTCCACTATAATCTTTCCACTATAGTCTGTCCACTTTAGTCTTTCCACTTTAGTCTTTCCACTATTCTCTGTCCACTTTAGTATTTCCACTTTAGTCTTTCCACTATATTCTCCACTTTATTCTGTCCACACAGTCTCTCCGCTATAGTCTTTCCACTATAGTCTGTCCACTTTAGTCTTTCCACTATTCTCTGTCCACTTTAGTCTTTCCACTTTAGTCTTTCCATTTTGTCTGTCCACTTTAGTCTTTCCAGTACAGTCTGTCCACTTAGTCTTTCCACTATTCTCTGTCCACTTTAGTCTTTCCACTATAGTCTCCACTTTATTCTGTCCACTACAGTCTTTCCACTATAGTTTTTCCACTATAGTCTGTCCACTTTAGTCTTTCCACTTTATTCTGTCCAATACAGTCTTTCCACTTTAGTCTGTCCACTATTCTCTGTCCACTTTAGTCTTTCCACTATAGTCTCCACTTTATTCTGTCCACTACAGTCTCTCCATTATAGTCTTTTCACTATAGTCTGTCCACTTTAGTCTTTCCACTATTCTCTGTCCACTTTATTCTTTCCACCATACTCTCCACTTTATTCTGTCCACTACAGTATTTCCACTGAAGTCTGTCCACTTTAGTCTGTCCACTTTAGTCTTTCCACTATAGTCTGTCCACTTTAGTCTTTCCACTATTCTCTGTCCACTTTAGTCTTTCCACTATAGTCTCCACTTTATTCTGTCCACTATAGTCTCTCCACTATAGTCTTTCCACTATAGTCTGTCCACTTTAGTCTTTCCACTATTCTCTGTCCACTTTATTCTTTCCACTATACTCTCCACTTTATTCTGTCCACTACAGTCTTTCCACTATAGTCTGTCCACTTTAGTCTTTCCACTTTAGTCTTTCCACTTTAGTCTTTCCACTTTAGTCTTTCCACTATTCTCTGTCCACTTTAGTCTTTCCACTATAGTCTCCACTTTATTCTGCCCAATACAGTCTTTCCTCTATAGTCTTTCCACTATAGTCTGTCCACTTTAGTCTTTCCACTTTAGTCTTTCCACTTTAGTCTGTCCACTTTAGTCTTTCCACTATAGTCTTTCCACTTTAGTCTTTCCACTTTAGTCTGTCCACTTTAGTCTTTCCACTACAGTCTTTCCACTATAGTCTGTCCACTTTAGTCTTTCCACTATAGTTTCCACTTTATTCTGTCCACTACAGTCTCTCCACTAATGTCTTTCCACTATAGTCTGTCCACTTCAGTCTTTCCACTATAGTCTGTCCACTTTAGTCTTTCCACTTTAGTCTTTCCACTATAGTCTCCACTTTAGTCTGTCCACTTAGTCTTTCCACTATTCTCTGTCCACTTTAGTCTTTCCACTAAAGTCTCCACTTTATTCTGTCCACTACAGTCTTTCCACTATAGTTTTTCCACTATAGTCTGTCCACTTTAGTCTTTCCACTTTTTTCTGTCCAATACAGTCTTTCCACTTTAGTCTTTCCACTATTCTCTGTCCACTTTAGTCTTTCCACTATAATCTCCACTTTATTCTGTCCACTACAGTCTCTCCATTATAGTCTTTCCACTATAGTCTGTCCACTTTAGTCTTTCCACTATTCTCTGTCCACTTTATTCTTTCCACTATACTCTCCACTTTTTTCTGTCCACTACAGTATTTCCACTATAGTCTGTCCACTTTAGTCTGTCCACTTTAGTCTTTCCACTATAGTCTTTCCACTTTAGTCTTTCCACTATTCTCTGTCCACTTTAGTCTTTTCACTATAGTCTCCACTTTATTCTGTCTACTATAGCCTCTCCACTATAGTCTTTCCACTATAGTCTGTCCACTTTAGTCTTTCCACTATTCTCTGTCCACTTTAGTCTTTCCACTATAGTCTACACTTTATTCTGTCCACTACAGTCTTTCCACTATATTCTTTCCACTTTATTCTGTCCACTACAGTCTGTCCACTTTAGTCTTTCCACTTTAGTCTTTCCACTTTAGTCTTTCCACTTTAGTCTGTCCACTTTAGTCTTTCCACAATAGTCTGTCCACTTTAGTCTTTCCACTATTCTCTGTCGACTTTAGTCTTTCCACTATAGTCTCCACTTTATTCTGTCCACTACAGTCTTTCCACTATAGTCTTTCCACTATAGCTGTCCACTTTAGTCTTTCCACTTTAGTTTTTCCACTTTAGTCTGTCCACCTTAGTCTTTCCACTATAGTCTGTCCGCTTTAGTCTTTCCACTTTAGTCTTTCCACTTTAGTCTGTCCACTTTAGTCTTTCCACAATAGTCTGTCCACTTTAGTCTTTCCACTATTCTCTGTCCACTTTAGTCTTTCCACTATAGTCTCCACTTTATTCTGCCCACTAAAGTCTTTCCACTATAGTCTTTCCACTATAGTCTGTCCACTTTAGTCTTTCCACTATAGTCTATCCACTTTAGTCTTTCCACTATTCTCTGTCCACTTTAGTCTTTCCACTATTTTCTCCACTTTATTCTGTCCACTACAGTCTTCCCACTATAGTCTTTCCACTATAGTCTGTCCACTTTAGTCTTTCCACTTTAGTCTTTCCACTATTCTCTTTCCACTTTAGTACTTCCAATTTAGTCTTTCCACTATAGTCTCCACTTTATTCTGTCCACTACAGTCTCTCCACTATAGTCTTTACACTATAGTCTGTCCACTTTAGTCTTTCCACTATTCTCTGTCCACTTTAGTCTTTCCACTATAGTCTCCACTTTATTCTGTCCACTACAGTCTCTCCACTATAGTTTTTCCACTATAGTCTGTCCACTTTAGTCTTTCCACTATTCTCGGTCCACTTTATTCTTTCCACTATACTCTCCACTTTATTCTGTCCACTACAGTATTTCCACTATAGTCTGTCCACTTGAGTCTGTCCACTTTAGTCTTTCCACTATATTCTGTCCACTTTAGTCTTTCCACTATTCTCTGTCCACTTTAGTCTTTCCACTATAGTCTCCACTTTATTCTGTCCACTACAGTCTTTCCACTATAGTCTTTCCACTTTATTCTGTCCACTACAGTCTTTCCACTATAGTCTGTCTACTTTAGTCTTTCCACTTCAGTCTTTCCACTTTAGTCTGTCAACTTTAGTCTTTCCACTACAGTCTGTCCACTTTAGTCTTTCCACTATTCTCTGTCCACTTTAGTCTTTCCACTATAGTCTCCACTTTATTCTGCCCACTACAGCCTTTCCACTATAGTCTTTCCACTATAGTCTGTCCACTTTAGTCTTTCCACTTTAGTCTTTCCACTTTAGTCTGTCCACTTTAGTCTTTCCACTATAGTCTCCACTTTATTCTGTCCACTACATTCTTTCCACTTTAGTCTTTCCACTATTCTCTGTCCACTTTAGTCTTTCCACTATAGTCTCCACTTTATTCTGCCCACTACAGTTTTTCCACTATAGTTTTTCCAATATAGTCTGTCCACTTTAGTCTTTCCACTATTTTCTGTCCACTTTAGTCTTTCCACTATAGTCTCCACTTTATTCTGTCCACTACAGTCTTTCCACTATAGTCTTTCCACTATAGTCTTTCCACTATGGTCTGTCAACTTTAGTCTTTCCACTATTCTCTGTCCACTTTAGGCTTTCCACTATAGTCTCCATTTTATTCTGTCCACTACAGTCTTTCCACTATAGTCTGTCCACTTTAGTCTTTCCACTTTAGTCTATCCACTATAGTCTCCACTTTATTCTGTCCACTACAGTCTTTCCACTTTATTCTGTCCACTACAGTATTTCCACTAAAGTCTGTCCACTTTAGTCTGTCCACTTTAGTCTTTCAACTATAGTCTGTCCACTTTAGTCTTTCCACTATTCTCTGTCCACTTTAGTCTTTCCACTATAGTCTACACTTTATTCTGTCCACTACAGTCTTTCCACTATATTCTTTCCACTTTATTCTGTCCACTACAGTCTGTCCACTTTAGTCTTTCCACTTTAGTCTTTCCACTTTAGTCTTTCCACTTTAGTCTGTCCACTTTAGTCTTTCCACAATAGTCTGTCCACTTTAGTCTTTCCACTATTCTCTGTCGACTTTAGTCTTTCCACTATAGTCTCCACTTTATTCTGCCCACTACAGTCTTTCCACTATTGTCTTTCCACTATAGTCTGTCCACTTTAGTCTTTCCACTATAGTCTCCACTTTATTCTGTCCACTACAGTCTTTCCACTATAGTCTTTCCACTATAGTCTGTCCACTTTAGTCTTTCCACTTTAGTTTTTCCACTTTAGTCTGTCCACTTTAGTCTTTCCACTATAGTCTGTCCACTTTAGTCTTTCCACTTTAGTCTTTCCACTTTATTCTTTCCACTTCAGTGTGTACACTATAGTCTGTCCACTTTAGTCTGTCCACTTTAGTCTTTCCACTATAGTCTCCACTTTATTCTGTCCACTACAGTTTTTCCACTATAGTCTTTCCACTATAGTCTGTCCACTTTAGTCTTTCCACTGTTCTCTGTCCACTTTAGTCTTTCCACTATAGTCTCCACTTTATTCTGTCCACTACACTCTTTCCACTATAGTCTTTCCACTATAGTCTGTCAACTTTAGTCTTCTACTATTCTCTGTCCACTTTAGGCTTTCCACTATAGTCTCCATTTTATTCTGTCCACTACAGTCTTTCCACTATAGTCTTTCCACTATAGTCTGTCCACTTTAGTCTTTCCACTTTAGTCTATCCACTATAGTCTCCACTTTATTCTGTCCACTACAGTCTTTCCACTTTATTCTGTCCACTACAGTATTTCCACTATAGTCTGTCCACTTTAGTCTTTCCACTTTAGTCTATCCACTATCCTCTCCAATTTATTCTGTCCACTACAGTCTTTCCACTTTAGTCTTTCCACTATTGTCTGTCCACTTTAGTATTTCCACTTTAGTCTTTCCACTATAGTCTCCACTTTATTCTGTCCACTACAGTCCTTCCACTATAATCTTTCCACTATAGTCTGTCCACTTTAGTCTTTCCACTTTAGTCTTTCCACTATTCTCTGTCCACTTTAGTATTTCCACTTTAGTCTTTCCACTATATTCTCCACTTTATTCTGTCCACACAGTCTCTCCGCTATAGTCTTTCCACTATAGTCTGTCCACTTTAGTCTTTCCACTATTCTCTGTCCACTTTAGTCTTTCCACTTTAGTCTTTCCATTTTGTCTGTCCACTTTAGTCTTTCCAGTACAGTCTGTCCACTTAGTCTTTCCACTATTCTCTGTCCACTTTAGTCTTTCCACTATAGTCTCCACTTTATTCTGTCCACTACAGTCTTTCCACTATAGTTTTTCCACTATAGTCAGTCCACTTTAGTCTTTCCACTTTATTCTGTCCAATACAGTCTTTCCACTTTAGTCTTTCCACTATTCTCTGTCCACTTTAGTCTTTCCACTATAGTCTCCACTTTATTCTGTCCACTACAGTCTCTCCATTATAGTCTTTTCACTATAGTCTGTCCACTTTAGTCTTTCCACTATTCTCTGTCCACTTTATTCTTTCCACCATACTCTCCACTTTATTCTGTCCACTACAGTATTTCCACTATAGTCTGTCCACTTTAGTCTGTCCACTTTAGTCTTTCCACTATAGTCTGTCCACTTTAGTCTTTCCACTATTCTCTGTCCACTTTAGTCTTTCCACTATAGTCTCCACTTTATTCTGTCCACTATAGTCTCTCCACTATAGTCTTTCCACTATAGTCTGTCCACTTTAGTCTTTCCACTATTCTCTGTCCACTTTATTCTTTCCACTATACTCTCCACTTTATTCTGTCCACTACAGTCTTTCCACTATAGTCTGTCCACTTTAGTCTTTCCACTTTAGTCTTTCCACTTTAGTCTTTCCACTTTAGTCTTTCCACTATAGTCTGTCCACTTTAGTCTTTCCACTATTCTCTGTCCAGTTTAGTCTTTCCACTATAGTCTCCACTTTATTCTGCCCAATACAGTCTTTCCTCTATAGTCTTTCCACTATAGTCTGTCCACTTTAGTCTTTCCACTTTAGTCTTTCCACTTTAGTCTGTCCACTTTAGTCTTTCCACTATAGTCTTTCCACTTTAGTCTTTCCACTTTAGTCTGTCCACTTTAGTCTTTCCACTACAGTCTTTCCACTATAGTCTGTCCACTTTAGTCTTTCCACTATAGTTTCCACTTTATTCTGTCCACTACAGTCTCTCCACTAATGTCTTTCCACTATAGTCTGTCCACTTCAGTCTTTTCACTATAGTCTGTCCACTTTAGTCTTTCCACTTTAGTCTTTCCACTATAGTCTCCACTTTAGTCTGTCCACTTAGTCTTTCCACTATTCTCTGTCCACTTTAGTCTTTCCACTATAGTCTCCACTTTATTCTGTCCACTACAGTCTTTCCACTATAGTTTTTCCACTATAGTCTGTCCACTTTAGTCTTTCCACTTTTTTCTGTCCAATACAGTCTTTCCACTTTAGTCTTTCCACTATTCTCTGTCCACTTTAGTCTTTCCACTATAATCTCCACTTTATTTCGTCCACTACAGTCTCTCCATTATAGTCTTTCCACTATAGTCTGTCCACTTTAGTCTTTCCACTATTCTCTGTCCACTTTATTCTTTCCACTATACTCTCCACTTTTTTCTGTCCACTACAGTATTTCCACTATAGTCTGTCCACTTTAGTCTGTCCACTTTAGTCTTTCCACTATAGTCTTTCCACTTTAGTCTTTCCACTATTCTCTGTCCACTTTAGTCTTTTCACTATAGTCTCCACTTTATTCTGTCCACTATAGCCTCTCCACTATAGTCTTTCCACTATAGTCTGTCCACTTTAGTCTTTCCCCTATTCTCTGTCCACTTTATTCTTTCCACTATACTCTCCACTTTATTCTGTCCACTACAGTCTTTCCACTATAGTCTGTCCACTTTAGTCTTTCCACTTTAGTCTTTCCACTTTAGTCTTTCCACTTTAGTCTTTCCACTATAGTCTGTCCACTTTAGTCTTTCCACTATTCTCTGTCCACTTTAGTCTTTCCACTATAGTCTCCACTTTATTCTGCCCACTACAGTCTTTCCTCTATAGTATTTCCACTATAGTTTGTCCACTTTAGTCTTTCCACTTTAGTCTTTCCACTTTAGTCTGTCCACTTTAGTCTTTCCACTATAGTCTTTCCACTTTAGTCTTTCCACTTTAGTCTGTCCACTTTAGTCTTTCCACTACAGTCTTTCCACTATAGTCTGTCCACTTTAGTCTTTCCACTATAGTCTCCACTTTATTCTGTCCACTACAGTCTCTCCACTATAGTCTTTCCACTATAGTCTGTCCACTTCAGTCTTTCCACTATAGTCTGTCCACTTTAGTCTTTCCACTTTAGTCTTTCCACTATAGTCTCCACTTTAGTCTGTCCACTACAGTCTTTCCACTATAGTCTGTCCACTTTAGTCTTTTCCACTTTAGTCTTTCCACTATAGTCTCCACTTTATTCTGTCCACTACAGTCTTTCCACTATAGTCTGTCCACTTTAGTCTTTCCACTATTCTCTGTCCACTTTAGTCTTTCCACTGTAGTCTCCTTTTTATTCTGTCCACTACAGACTTTCCACTATAGTCTTTCCACTATAGTCTGTCCACTTTAGTCTTTCCACTTTAGTCTATCCACTATACTCTCCACTTTATTCTGTCCACTACAGTCTTTCCACTTTAGTCTTTCCACTTTTCTCTGTCCACTTTAGTCTTTCCACTTTCGTCTTTCCACTATAGTCTCCACTTTATTCTGTCCACTACAGTCTTTCCACTATAATCTTTCCACTATAGTCTGTCCACTTTAGTCTTTCCACTTTAGTCTTTCCACTATTCTCTTTCCACTTTAGCATTTCCACTTTAGTCTTTCCACTATAGTCTCCACTTTATTCTGTCCATTACAGTCTCTCCACTATAGTCTTTCCACTATAGTTTGTCCACTTTAGTCTTTCCACTATTCTCTGTCCACTTTATTCTTTCCACTATACTCTCCACTTTATTCTGTCGACTACAGTGTTTCCACTATAGTCTGTCCATTTTAGTCTGTCCACTTTAGTCTTTCCACTATAGTCTGTCCACTTTAGTCTTTCCACTATTCTCTGTCCACTTTAGTCTTTCCACTATAGTCTGTCCACTTTAGTCTTTCCACTTTAGTCTTTCCACTATTCTCTGTCCACTTAAGTATTTCCACTTTAGTCTTTCCACTATAGTCTCCACTTTATTCTGTCCACACAGTCTCTCCTCTATAGTCTTTCCACTATAGTCTGTCCACTTTAGTCTTTCCACTTTAGTCTTTTCACTTTAGTCTGTCCACTTTAGTCTTTCCACTATAGTCTTTCCACTTTAGTCTTTCCACTTTAGTCTGTCCACTTTAGTCTTTCCACTACAGTCTTTCCACTATAGTCTGTCCACTTTAGTCTTTCCACTATAGTCTCCACTTTATTCTGTCCACTATAGTCTCTCCACTATAGTCTTTCCACTATAGTCTGTCCACTTCAGTCTTTCCACTATAGTCTCCACTTTAGTCTGTCCACTTAGTCTTTCCACTATTCTCTTTCCACTTTAGTCTTTCCACTATAGTCTCCACTTTATTCTGTCCACTACAGTCTTTCCACTATAGTTTTTCCACTATAGTCTGTCCACTTTAGTCTTTCCACTTTTTTCTGTCCAATACAGTCTTTCCACTTTAGTCTTTCCACTATTCTCTGTCCACTTTAGTCTTTCCACTATAGTCTCCACTTTATTCTGTCCACTACAGTCTCTCCATTATAGTCTTTCCACTATAGTCTGTCCACTTTAGTCTTTCCACTATTCTCTGTCCACTTTATTCTTTCCACTATACTCTCCACTTTATTCTGTCCACTACAGTATTTCCACTATAGTCTGTCCACTTTAGTCTGTCCACTTTAGTCTTTCCACTATAGTCTGTCCACTTTAGTCTTTCCACTATTTTCTGTCCACTTTAGTCTTTCCACTATAGTCTCCACTTTATTCTGTCCACTATAGTCTCTCCACTATAGTCTTTCCACTATAGTCTGTCCACTTTAGTCTTTCCACTTTAGTCTTTCCACTTTAGTCTGTCCACTTTAGTCTTTCCACTACAGTCTTTCCACTATAGTCTGTCCACTTTAGTCTTTCCACTATAGTTTCCACTTTATTCTGTCCACTACAGTCTCTCCACTAATGTCTTTCCACTATAGTCTGTCCACTTCAGTCTTTCCACTATAGTCTGTCCACTTTAGTCTTTCCACTTTAGTCTTTCCACTATAGTCTCCACTTTAGTCTGTCCACTTAGTCTTTCCACTATTCTCTGTCCACTTTAGTCTTTCCACTATAGTCTCCACTTTATTCTGTCCACTACAGTCTTTCCACTATAGTTTTTCCACTATAGTCTGTCCACTTTAGTCTTTCCACTTTTTTCTGTCCAATACAGTCTTTCCACTTTAGTCTTTCCACTATTCTCTGTCCACTTTAGTCTTTCCACTATAATCTCCACTTTATTCTGTCCACTACAGTCTCTCCATTATAGTCTTTCCACTATAGTCTGTCCACTTTAGTCTTTCCACTATTCTCTGTCCACTTTATTCTTTCCACTATACTCTCCACTTTTTTCTGTCCACTACAGTATTTCCACTATAGTCTGTCCACTTTAGTCTGTCCACTTTAGTCTTTCCACTATAGTCTTTCCACTTTAGTCTTTCCACTATTCTCTGTCCACTTTAGTCTTTTCACTATAGTCTCCACTTTATTCTGTCCACTATAGCCTCTCCACTATAGTCTTTCCACTATAGTCTGTCCACTTTAGTCTTTCCCCTATTCTCTGTCCACTTTATTCTTTCCACTATACTCTCCACTTTATTCTGTCCACTACAGTCTTTCCACTATAGTCTGTCCACTTTAGTCTTTCCACTTTAGTCTTTCCACTTTAGTCTTTCCACTTTAGTCTTTCCACTATAGTCTGTCCACTTTAGTCTTTCCACTATTCTCTGTCCACTTTAGTCTTTCCACTATAGTCTCCACTTTATTCTGCCCACTACAGTCTTTCCTCTATAGTATTTCCACTATAGTTTGTCCACTTTAGTCTTTCCACTTTAGTCTTTCCACTTTAGTCTGTCCACTTTAGTCTTTCCACTATAGTCTTTCCACTTTAGTCTTTCCACTTTAGTCTGTCCACTTTAGTCTTTCCACTACAGTCTTTCCACTATAGTCTGTCCACTTTAGTCTTTCCACTATAGTCTCCACTTTATTCTGTCCACTACAGTCTCTCCACTATAGTCTTTCCACTATAGTCTGTCCACTTCAGTCTTTCCACTATAGTCTGTCCACTTTAGTCTTTCCACTTTAGTCTTTCCACTATAGTCTCCACTTTAGTCTGTCCACTACAGTCTTTCCACTATAGTCTGTCCACTTTAGTCTTTCCACTTTAGTCTTTCCACTATAGTCTCCACTTTATTCTGTCCACTACAGTCTTTCCACTATAGTCTGTCCACTTTAGTCTTTCCACTATTCTCTGTCCACTTTAGTCTTTCCACTGTAGTCTCCTTTTTATTCTGTCCACTACAGACTTTCCACTATAGTCTTTCCACTATAGTCTGTCCACTTTAGTCTTTCCACTTTAGTCTATCCACTATACTCTCCACTTTATTCTGTCCACTACAGTCTTTCCACTTTAGTCTTTCCACTTTTCTCTGTCCACTTTAGTCTTTCCACTTTCGTCTTTCCACTATAGTCTCCACTTTATTCTGTCCACTACAGTCTTTCCACTATAATCTTTCCACTATAGTCTGTCCACTTTAGTCTTTCCACTTTAGTCTTTCCACTATTCTCTTTCCACTTTAGCATTTCCACTTTAGTCTTTCCACTATAGTCTCCACTTTATTCTGTCCATTACAGTCTCTCCACTATAGTCTTTCCACTATAGTTTGTCCACTTTAGTCTTTCCACTATTCTCTGTCCACTTTATTCTTTCCACTATACTCTCCACTTTATTCTGTCGACTACAGTGTTTCCACTATAGTCTGTCCATTTTAGTCTGTCCACTTTAGTCTTTCCACTATAGTCTTTCCACTTTAGTCTTTCCACTTTCGTCTTTCCACTATAGTCTCCACTTTATTCTGTCCACTACAGTCTTTCCACTATAATCTTTCCACTATAGTCTGTCCACTTTAGTCTTTCCACTTTAGTCTTTCCACTATTCTCTTTCCACTTTAGCATTTCCACTTTAGTCTTTCCACTATAGTCTCCACTTTATTCTGTCCATTACAGTCTCTCCACTATAGTCTTTCCACTATAGTTTGTCCACTTTAGTCTTTCCACTATTCTCTGTCCACTTTATTCTTTCCACTATACTCTCCACTTTATTCTGTCGACTACAGTGTTTCCACTATAGTCTGTCCATTTTAGTCTGTCCACTTTAGTCTTTCCACTATAGTCTGTCCACTTTAGTCTTTCCACTATTCTCTGTCCACTTTAGTCTTTCCACTATAGTCTGTCCACTTTAGTCTTTCCACTTTAGTCTTTCCACTATTCTCTGTCCACTTAAGTATTTCCACTTTAGTCTTTCCACTATAGTCTCCACTTTATTCTGTCCACACAGTCTCTCCTCTATAGTCTTTCCACTATAGTCTGTCCACTTTAGTCTTTCCACTTTAGTCTTTTCACTTTAGTCTGTCCACTTTAGTCTTTCCACTATAGTCTTTCCACTTTAGTCTTTCCACTTTAGTCTGTCCACTTTAGTCTTTCCACTACAGTCTTTCCACTATAGTCTGTCCACTTTAGTCTTTCCACTATAGTCTCCACTTTATTCTGTCCACTATAGTCTCTCCACTATAGTCTTTCCACTATAGTCTGTCCACTTCAGTCTTTCCACTATAGTCTCCACTTTAGTCTGTCCACTTAGTCTTTCCACTATTCTCTTTCCACTTTAGTCTTTCCACTATAGTCTCCACTTTATTCTGTCCACTACAGTCTTTCCACTATAGTTTTTCCACTATAGTCTGTCCACTTTAGTCTTTCCACTTTTTTCTGTCCAATACAGTCTTTCCAC